>CAJQUN010000005.1:25202608-25802608 GCA_907163345.1 Haberlea rhodopensis
AGAGAGCACAAGCATAAGTCCTCCTGCATTATTTGTCACGTATATTTCACCATTATCAAAATACTCCAAATAGAAGTTAAAAATACCATTTTATATGCAAACAAATCAAAACTTTCACATGGTAGGCATTGGTTTAATGATTATTATTATAAAAAGTAAACACATATTGGTTGCAGTCTGAATTTTAGAATACTTTCATGTGAGTAATTTGTGCTGCTGGTATGTTGATAAAACCTCAGATCAAGAAAAAAAACTTCGAACAAAGTCAACCGACAACTATCTACGGTTGCAACACTCATAATTATTAAAGGCGCATAGCGCACTAAAGCGCAAAAGGGTCCTGGGACTATAGCAAACTCATTAGCAACAATTAGCAGTATGCTTTTTTTAAAAGCTTAGCAATTTATATTTTGCTACATTCTCAAGTATTTATCAAACTTTAAATGGACTCATTGGCGATTGTGATGACTGATCACTGATGAACTATGTCACGTAAAAATTGAAGGAAAAGAAAATATAAAACAAGAAAGGAGAATCAATCCAAAAATAAATATTAATTTGAGACGAAAAAGGAAAGGAAATAATGCAATGTAATTTTGAAGAAAAGAAAAAAATAGAGCACTTGAACACATCAACCTGCTTATCGGTCGGCGGCGACTGGAGGCTGGAATTTTATGCAACAAGACTAAAAAAAACAGTAACCCTAAAACTCTCTAACTTAACCCTAATATTCTCTAACTTGAATAAGCCTAAATTTAAATTTGAAGCCCAACCTTAGCAACGTATTTTGATAACCTGTCAGCTCCAATTTTCAAACCTTAGCAAAGGCGCGCTATAGCTCGTGCCTTGGCTAATTGAAAATGCGCAGATAGCGCGCGCTTTGCCAAAACACAAGGCGCATGGCGCTGCGAGGCGCACGACCCGCGCCTCGCTTCGCCTTGAGCTTTAACGCGCGCTATGTGAGTTTTTAATAACTATGGCAACACTAACTGGTTTGTCCATTGTGCTTATCCTCTAGTAACTTCCCATCGAATTAACGAGCTTTTATAATATCATCCATGGGTGACAATTCAATAACTATTGTACTACAATGTTTGTGAGTGCTTGTGGTGCTTATCAGTCGCCGAGCTCCATACAGTCTGCCAAATAACATAAAACTTAAATGCATGAAACAGAATCCAAACAGTAGGTATAATCGCAGTTTATTCAGTATCATAGAAACCATGTTTCAAAAGATGTACAAGAACATCAAGAGAAAAATGACAGCTAGCATATAGAGCTTGCAATGGAAATGAACAGCCACCTTGAGTTCATAACAACAACAACAACAACTAAGCCTTTAATCCCAATGAATTTGGGTAGGTTACATGAACAATAGAGAGAATCAAGTCGGGTCGATATCAAGCAATCAAATCCGATTTAAAAGTTAACACAATCTACAAGTAAAACATCAACTTGTAAATCGATTTTCTCATCTTAATATAACGAACCTCAACCATGCTAAAAAAGTGAAAGACGTATATCACAGTTCATATTCAAATTCAACGAATAAATTGTTTTAAAACAAAATCTTATAAGCTTCAAAAGAATGTAAACTTTCAGCCGCCTTCATCTACAGCTATACATTAACAAAAAACTTGTTCCTCCATTATGTTCATCCCAGTATAAGACCTCCCATGAAAATTATAATCTTAGTGAAATAATGCAATCCTGAATGTTTCAATATAAGTCAAGTTCCATAAAAAAAAATTGAAATCTGTCAAAATTGTAATATGCTAGAGACATATTTCTGAGAAGCAAAATTTTTTAATTCAGTAGTAAATTAGCAGCTTTACATATCAATAACCATGTTCCTTAGAAAAATAATAATAATGTCTATGCACTTTGTGGTGCTAATCAATCCATACAGTCTGTGAAATAACACAAAATTGAAGTGTACATAGACATAGAAAAAAGTCCAACAATCAGTTACAAATAGGAACTCAATCAGCATCACAGATATGCGTTTGGAAGAATTAAGTCAAGCACAAACATAAGAAAAAAATAATTAGTTCAAGAGTACAATATTATTCTGGGATTTTTTTAAGTACCTTAAAAAAACAGAAGCATATGTCACATTTAGACAAATAGGAAAAATCCGGCTTCTTATTTTTTAAGAAGTTGGAACAGAAGACTAGAAATCGCATTTTTTGGCTTCTAAAAAAGCACTTCAAACAAACTCCGCACCCAAACATCATTTTGAATAAATAGCTTCTCTATCAAAACATGTTCTTAAAATCTTCAGTACATATGTTAGAAACAACATCTAGTCATAGAAACAAGTTTAATACCACAACTGATACCCGCTAGAAGATACCACCTGACGAGCCGACCTAGCTCCAAGGCATGTTACTCGTCATTCTTCGGCGAGAGCTCGCATACCCCTCCGAGCTCTTTTGCGTGGCCCGACCTGTTTGGCCGACCTGTTTCACCTTACCTGTTTCTCGTCACTAACTCGACATGAGACCTCTTTTGGGAGACCGAGCTGATAGGCCGAGCTCTCCTCATTTCCCATGTTGCTACCGGCTCTCAGCAAGGAAACCAGTTCCCCAAGAGATCTAGTCCTAGATATGCGGAGCAATATCAGGGATTCGATTGTGTTATCAGGATCTTGACATATCTGGGTAAGATTTGGATAAACATGGAAAGAGTCCTTGTTGCAATACTACTCTTAGGTCTCCGCCTATAAATACCAGGTTTGGAGTATTGATTAAGGACTAATGTTATAATTGCTTTCACTTACAGCATATATTCTCTTCATATTCTCTCGCCTGACTTGAGCGTCGGAGGGGACCCGCCGGAATAACTTCCGGCCCCTTCTCACACTTGCTTCGTATTTTCAGGTCATTGCAGAGGATATTTGCTAATACCTAGGCTGTTATATTGAGTGTTGAAGAAAGAGAGGTGAACCCCCTCTCTATTGATATCAGAGCAAGTCATCGCAAATTTAGGTGATATCAATTGGCGCCGTCTGTGGGAACATTTACTGAATTGAAGACGTTGATATGGCTGGACGACGTGGACGTGGGCGTGGAGTCAGGAGGAATCAGGAAGAAAGATTAAATACCAGTGTGGAAAATCAAGATGTTCCTCCGCAGCAGGAAGATCAGGCACCTCCATCTGTTATGAAGGTGGGAGATATGACTATGGAGCAACTGGCACAATTCATCAGTCAGACCATGCAAAATACTCTTTTCCAACACCAGGTTCCGCCACCAACGGAATCTAATCAACCTCCACCGCCTTCTCAAACAAATCAGGCGCCTTCGCCTGTTCAGCCAGAACAGGCCCGTGAAAACAATAGGGTAGCCAGTGCTGTGGTAGATACACAAGTAGAGCCTCCGCTAATAGATCCAATGGAGGCTGTATGGGGAGAGATAAGGCGATTGGCTCAGCATCTTGGTGGCCGAACTCCAGTGGTTAGGAGAGAAAGTCCATTCTGCCTAAATATTCTAAGAGAGGAACTCCCGCCAAATTTCAGACAACCTGCCTTGGGAGAATATGATGGAAGCACAGACCCTGAAGAGCATCTTGGAAGATTTGAGAATGCTGCTCTGTTGCATAGGTATTCTGATGGGATCAAGTGCCGTGTTTTCCTTACCACCCTGGTTAGATCGGCGCAACAGTGGTTTAATTTACTTAAACCAAACACTGTAAGCTGCTTTGAGGAGTTCAGTTCTGCCTTTCTAAACCAGTATGCCAGCAGTAAGAGGTATCAAAAAACTTCTTTGAGCCTGTTCACTACCAAGCAGAATGAGCAGGAGTCCTTGAGGGAGTTCGTACAACGCTTTAACGGGGTAGCCTTAGAGGTCCCCACTGCAACGATGGATGTCCTTATTAATGCCTTTACACAAGGGCTTAAGGCAGGAGAGTTCTTTAAATCCCTAGTAAAGAAAACTCCTAGAAGTTATGACGAACTTCTGGGAAGAGCTGAAAAGTATATCAATCTAGAAGATGCTCAGAGACAGAGAAGGGTTGATCTGCGGCCATCAGACAAGAAGGATAAGTTAGAGTTAAGTAAGAAAAGAACTGTTGACAGGGCTGATGAAAGTGGTCGAACTAGAAGTCAATTTGCATCACGCATACCTCTATCCATGAGCTTGGAAAGAGCTATGGAAATATGTGATGATAGAAAGAAACTAGAAAGACCCAGGAGGTTGGATAATGGGTCCCGTACTCCTATTTCTGATAAGTATTGTGAATTCCATAGAGAGTACGGTCATATAACGAATGAGTGCCAGAAGCTTGAAGATGAGGTAGAAAGAATCATCAGAAGAGACTCTGAAATAAAAACTCTGCTAACAAGGAAGCAGGAACCTTCTCAGAAAGGACAGGGTAGAAGCCGGTACCGAGGAAAAAGAAGAGAAAAGACACCATATAGGGGCCGAACCAGGTCCCGTGAAAGGGGTATCGCTCCTAAAGAAACAGATAATCAAAGGAGAAGGGTCGAACAGGTGGATAATAATCCTACCCGAGGAACTATTAATATGATCTCAGGGGGACCCACGGATGGAGACTCGGGCAGAGCTCAGAAAAGTCATGGTAGAAGAATGGAAACTTTCGAAGTATCAGAAGAGTTAATTGAAAGGGATGAGCCGGTCATTAGCTTCGGACCTAGTGATCTGAGAGGAGTTGCAACTCCACACAATGATGCCCTAGTCGTGACCGTAACCATAGCTAATTATGACGTAGCAAGGATCTTCATTGATACTGGGAGCTCAGTCAATGTCTTATTTAAAGATACTTTAGAAAAGATGCAGATAGAGGGGTCAAAATATGAACACATTGCAACTCCTCTGTATGGGTTCACCGGGCACGCAATTCAACCGCTTGGACAGATCAACTTGCCCTTATCTCTGGGTCATGGGATGTCTCGCATAACAAAGATGGTTAATTTCACTGTGGTAGAAGCACCATCATCGTACAATGCAATCTTAGGCCGACCTGCAATGAAGGACTTCAAGGCGGTAGCTTCTACCTATCATCAGAAATTAAAATTCCCAGTGGGTAGAGAAGTTGGGGTTCTTTGTGGTGACCAGAAAACAGCCCGCAGATGTTACGTGGACGAAGTAAAGGAAGACGTGAAGCGAGCTCGCCGGGAGGTCGGTTGTATTGAAAGAGCTGGGTATAATGTTCCTAAAGACAAAGGCATTCCCAACAGCTTGGATGAAGAACCTGAAATAATTGAGCTCGTCTCTACTGATCAAAAAGTTAAAATAGCCAAGGACTTGGAAATAAACGTTAGAGCCGATCTCATTTCATGTTTAATTAAAAATGAGGATATCTTTGCCTGGAGTGCTCGAGATCTAAGAGGAATTAGACCAGACGTACTAGAACACCATTTGAATGTGCTCTCGGGAGTCCAACCTGTAAAACAGAAGAAAAGACATTTTGGACCTGAAAAGGATAAGGTCATAAGAGAGCAGGTGGAGGAGCTCCTTCGGGCAGGTCAAATTCGAGAAATACAATTTCCAACATGGCTATCAAATGTGGTCTTAGTACCAAAGAGCTCTGGAAAGTGGAGGATGTGTATAGACTTCAGAGATCTTAATAAGGCATGTCCGAAGGATTGTTACCCATTACCAAGGATTGATCAGATGGTTGATTCAACAGCAGGACATCAGTACTTGTGCTTAATGGATGCCTACCAGGGATATCATCAGATTCCTCTGGCTAGAGAAGATCAAGATAAAGTCAGTTTTGTCACGTCAGATGGGACTTTTTGCTATGTTGTTATGCCCTTCGGGCTCAAGAATGCAGGAGCTACTTACCAGCGTTTGATGGACAAGGTGTTTTCAAAACAGCTCGGCCGCAATGTGGAAGTATATGTGGACGACATTCTTGTAAAATCAAAAAGTGGCACCGATCTCATTGCCGATCTGACTGAGACTTTCTCCACCCTTAGGTCTTACGGGTTAAAGTTAAACCCTCAGAAATGTGTATTCGGGGTAAAAAGCGGGAAATTTCTAGGCTATATAGTGACAGAAAGGGGGATTGAAGCTAATCCAGAGAAGGTGAGAGCTATCTGTGAGATGTCTCCGCCGAAGAACCTTCAAGAGGTGCAACGCTTGGCTGGAAAAATCGTTTCTTTATCACGATTTATTTCTAGATCAGCTCATAGAAGTCTCCCCTTTTTTAAGATACTCCGGAAGGCTGGGAAATTTGATTGGGACGAAAAATGTGGGGAAGCATTTGAAGAACTGAAAAAATACTTAGCTGAACTTCCAATTTTGGCCAAGCCTATGCAGGCAGAGAGGCTATACGTCTACCTATCAGCGACTGAGGAAGCAATCAGCTCGGTTCTCGTCAAAGAAAGGGAATCAGAACAGCAGCCGATATATTACTTATCTCATGCCTTGAAGGATGCGGAGCTGAGGTATCAGGAGATCGAGAAGTTGGCTCTAATGTTGATCATCACAGCTAGGAGACTCAGGCCTTACTTCCTATCCCATCCTATAACAGTGCTAACAAACAGCTCCCTGGGAAAAATACTCAGTCGCGCGGATGTCTCTGGACGACTTGTTAAATGGACAACTGAACTAGGTGAGTATGATATACAGTATGAGCCACGCACAGCTATCAAAGCTCAGGCCTTAGCAAATTTTATTGCGGAGACTGTACATCCCGAAAAAGAAGAATTATGGAAAGCATTTGTAGATGGTTCTTCTTGTAATGAGGGAAGTGGGATTGGGGTTGTGCTGATCTCTCCTACCGGAGAAGAAGTATGTTTGGCAGTTCGGTTGGATTTCCGAGCTTCCAACAATGAAGCAGAGTATGAGGCAGTATTGACTGGATTAAGGGCTGCTCGAAATGTTGGAGCTAAGCGTATACATGTCTTCTCCGACTCACAGTTGGTAGCCCAACAAATGAATGGCGCCTATGAGGTTAGAAACGAGAAGCTAATCCATTATGCAAGTACCATAGAAAAAATAAAGGAGGGATTTCTAGAGGTAGCATTCAAACAGATCCCAAGAGAGGAGAATAGAAAGGCCGACAGTTTGGCAAGAATGGCTAGTGCTCTCCGCGCTTGGCAAGATAGAGACGTGGTGTTTCAAATTGAGTTGACTCCTAGTCAGGACGTCCCATCTGAATCCGTGGAAGAGAATGATTGGAGACAAGAGCTCTTAGACTACCTTACCAAGGCCAAGCTCCCTTCTGATACCAAAAAAGCATATAGACTCAAAAAAAGGAGTCAGAGGTTCATACTCATTGAGGGCGTCCTGTACAAGAGGTCTTTTGCCCAACCACTTCTGCGTTGTTTGGGTCCGAAAGAGTCAGACTACGTATTAAGGGAAATTCATGAGGGGTGCTGTGGAAATCACCTAGGATCGTATTTCTTGGCTAAGAAGGTGCTCCTTGCCGGATATTTCTGGCCTACTATTCAGAAGGATTCTGCTGCTATGGTTATATCATGTGACAGTTGTCAAAGACATTCCAGGCTCCAGCATAATCCAGCTATGATGATGAAAGCTATTGTGGCGGCATGCCCATTTGATCAGTGGGGCATTGATATAGTAGGACCTTTTCCAACAGGTAAAGCTCAGAAGAAATTTCTGATTGTTGCCATTGATTACTTCTCTAAATGGGTGGAAGCAGAGCCACTAGCCAGAATCACTGAGAAAGAGGTCTTCAACTTCATCTGGAAAAATATTGTTTGCCGATTTGGTGTCCCGCGGAAGATCATCTCGGACAATGGAAGGCAATTCCAAGGAGCTTTGCTCAGAGCATGGTGTGAAGAATTAAAAATCCACCAGGCTTTCACTTCCGTTGCATATCCTCAGAGCAATGGCCAGGTAGAAGTTACCAACAGGTCTCTCGTGCAAAGCATCAAAGCTAGGTTGGGAAAAGCTAAGGGAAATTGGGTTGAAGAACTACCTAATGTTCTATGGTCGTATCGAACTACACCAAGAACGGGAACAGGTGAAACCCCATTCAGTATGGTCTATGGAAATGAAGCGGTACTCCCAGCTGAAATTGGAGCGGAATCATCAAGAGTGCATTTCTATGACGAACAAAACAGCGATAGAAGAGCTGCTGACCTGGACCTGATTGAAGAAGTAAGGGAGGCTGCGGCCATCAGAATGGAAGCCTACCGCAATCGTGTGACGCGGATGTACAACAGACGAGTCATCCAGAAAACTTTCCAGGTCGGTGATCTCGTACTAAGAAAGGTGCAAGAGGTTCAAGTGGGCAAGCTTGACCCTAAATGGGAGGGTCCCTTCAAGATTGTTGAAAAGCTAAGCTCAGGAGCTTACTACCTAGAAGGTCCTGATGGGAAGATGTTGAAAAGACCATGGAACGCTTACCATCTCCGAAAATATTATTCTTAGTTCAGCTCTTTAAATTTTAGCGAAGATTGTTTTTGTTTTTGGACAATATACTCTTTTATTATACAAAGTTTTATAATTTTTGCCAGATATTGTATAACCAGGAACCTACCTGAGGAGCACGAGCTCAGCCCTGGTCACGCCAGGAGCATGGGTGTGCAAGCACGAGCTCAGCCCTGGTCACGCCAGGAGCATGGGTGTGCAACCAACCTCAGAAGCACGAGCTCAGCCCTGGTCACGCCAGGAGCATGGGTGTGCAAGCACGAGCTCAGCCCTGGTCACGCCAGGAGCATGGGTGTGCAAGCACGAGCTCAGCCCTGGTCACGCCAGGAGCATGGGTGTGCAAGCGCGAGCTCAGCCCTGGTCACGCCAGGAGCATGGGTGTGCAAGCACGAGCTCAGCCCTGGTCACGCCAGGAGCATGGGTGTGCAAGCACGAGCTCAGCCCTGGTCACTCCAGGAGCATGGGTGTGCAACCAAACTCAGAAGCACGAGCTCAGCCCTGGCCACGCCAGGAGCATGGGTGTGCAAGCACGAGCTCAGCCCTGGTCACGCCAGGAGCATGGGTGTGCAAGCACGAGCTCAGCCCTGGTCACGCCAGGAGCATGGGTGTGCAACCAAACTCAGTAGCACGAGCTCAGCCCTGGTCACGCCAGGAGCATGGGTGTGCAAGCACGAGCTCAGCCCTGGTCACGCCAGGAGCATGGGTGTGCCATCTGCCTCAGGAGCACGAGCTCAGCCCTGGTCACGCCAGGAGCATGGGTGTGCCACCTGCCTCAGGAGCATTGGTGAATTATTAGAGCAGGCCGAGCTACTTCACCCTTGGTCCCAGCTGTTTAATGTTTGCAATTATGCTGTGAATTATTACGCCAGGCCGAGCTACTTCACCCTTGGTCCCAGCTGTTTAATGTTTGCAATTATGCTGTGAATTATTACGCCAGGCCGAGCTGCATCGCCCTTGGTCCCAGCTGGGTAATGTTAATAATTGGTAAATTATTAGACACAGCCGAGCTATGTCGCTCTTGGTCCCAGCTGTTTAATGTTTGTCAATAACTGGTAAATTATTAGACCCAGCCGAGCTATGTCGCCCTTAGTCCCAGCTGTTTAATGTTTGACATTATCGGGCAAATTGTTATGACAGGCCGAGCTGCATCGCCCTTGGTCCCAGTTGTTTAATGTTTGACATTATTTGGTACATTATTAAACCAAGCCGATCTGTATCTAACTTGGTCCTATGTGTTTAGTGTTTGCCATTACGTGGTAAATTATTAAGCTAATCCGAGTTACGTCATGCTTGGTCCGCACAAAAAAATGACAAGAACGGTAAAACAGAAATAACATTAAATAAGAGAACAATCTGAGGAAAATTACATTTATAGATCAGGGGGGAGAGAGGCAGCTACTTTCTCTACGTCTAGAAAATCTAAAGGGACGTCAGGCACAAGACAGCCACGTTCTTTGATCTGGCTAAGACATCCCTGGAACCCAGCCTCAATAAAAGTAAGGAGTTTCTCTCCTACCAACTCCTCAGACTTTTGTTTCTCCTCGGCCGCCTCCTTCAAAGATTTAGCTAGTTCCTGCTCAGCAGAAGTAGCTAGCCCTTTAGCTAAAGCTAACTCATTACGCAGCTCACGGAGCTCAGCCTCATGTTGACGTTTGTGGACCTCAACCAAAGAACGAGCCTCGGCCACAGCAACGGCCCCCTTCTCAACCTGAGTTTTCAGCTCCGAGATGTCTTTCTCATGAAGAGATTTGGCCTCAGCAAGGGTGTCTTGCATATTATCGAAGACCTTGGCATCTTTCAAGGATTGTCTTCGGATCATATTTGCCCTTGACATAAACTCGCCCATCAAGAGCATAGACTCGGTCAGACGGCTCCCAGTTCGGGTCATCAGGTCCCCCCAGCTCAGTTGGCTCATATAAAGGGCATCCTCAGTATTGGGAAGATCACGAGCCACAGCTAGGGCAACGGTGCTCGGGCCTTCCCCAACTAGTCGTACACCACCTCTGTAAGCTTCCATCACCCGCTCACGACATCTCTCCACACGAGCTGGTGCACCCCCTTTCTCACCCGTTGAAGGGAGGTCGGACGGATCTGGGCGTGACCGAACTTGCCTCACAGGATGAGCTTCAACAGCAGTAGACCCTGACGAACCCCCAGGAGCTGCCGGTCTTTTCCGGGATAGCTGGGCTACATCTTCGGGGGGGCTCTCACCTCCTACATCCACAATAGTGACACCCTCGGCTGCTGGGGGTTGGCCCTGTTTTTGCTTCCTCTTCTGAATAGCTTTCAGCACTAATGAGTTCATAACTCTGTCTTCTGTATAAACAGATACATAGTTCAGTCACACCGAACAAAATACACGTGAGTAAAATAATGGTTAAAGCATGTTAGAACCAGTACTGGCTCTCCCCCTTAAGGTCAGATCAGCTGGACTCAGCCCAGCAAAACAAAGCAGATCCACCAGCTTAGATGAATTAAAACTGTGACCTCCTATGGCTTTCATCACATCTAAGAAGGCGGTGCTCTTTTTGAAATTTTTAGGAGGAGAGGGGAGAGCCGGGAGATGTTCAAGCCAATCAGAGCAGCAGACCCAGGGCTGGGAGGGCTTTACAAAAAAGAACTCATTTTTCCAGTCTTTGATTTTGCTAGGATAACCCCCAACAAAGGCACAGCCAGGTCGGCTGGTGACATACCAGGGGCCCTCATCTGATCTCTTGATGTGAAAAAAATAAGAGAGGGTGGGGTGGTCATAAGGCAAGCCTAACGCCTTAAAGATAACTACGAGACTACACAAAATTCGGAAGGAGTTGGGAGAAAATTGGCCAAGGTTTAACTGATAAAAACTACTGAACTCTTGAAAGAATGCAGGAAGAGGAAAACGTAAACCCCCTTCTAGCTGACCGCGGTAGAAGGTAAAAAAACCCTGAGGAGGTTGGTTGGGTCGTTGAGAAGAAGAGGGGAAGATGAATTCATAATCAGAAGGGGCCTGGCTGACCTGTCGTATTTTGGCCTCATCTGACTCATCCAAGACAGGAACATAAAGTTCATACCAAGGATAATTGCCTGGAGGCGACTCTGATCTAAGTGGCGAGCTGACCTCAGTCACTTGAAGGTCGGGTTCGGCTGAGGTCCCAGCTTCCTGGGGAGCCTCAGTGCGCACCACTTCTTCAAGGGGCTCAACTCCCTCAGGAAGGGCAATCCCTTCGGGATAAAATGAGCCGTACTGATCTACAGCTCTAAGCTCCTCGTCAGTAAGAGGGGAAGGAAACAATTGAGGTGAAGACATTGTAACAAAAACAGCTGAGAAAACGTACCTAGGAGTTTTCAGAAATAAAAATGGCAAGCTAAAGAGGTCGGATCCGATCTGTTTCGAAAATGGCAAAAGTGGATAATGAGGGACCCGGAGTGGTATATATATAGGGAGACCTCAACGAATCCTGGCCGTTGATCCTTGATGCGCTGTACGGTCTAGATTAGCCTCGGGAATCGGGAGGGGAGCCCAACGGTCACAATTTCAATTAAAATTCAAATTTTGTAGCCGTTAGTTCCCGCCTAAATCAAGTTTTGCTATTGTCAAGAATTGGCTCGTCAGGATAACTCAGCACATACGAGCTTTTGGTCTACAACGTCAGCTCGACAGGGAGGGGGGACTGTGATACCCGCTAGAAGATACCACCTGACGAGCCGACCTAGCTCCAAGGCATGTTACTCGTCATTCTTCGGCGAGAGCTCGCATACCCCTCCGAGCTCTTTTGCGTGGCCCGACCTGTTTGGCCGACCTGTTTCACCTTACCTGTTTCTCGTCACTAACTCGACATGAGACCTCTTTTGGGAGACCGAGCTGATAGGCCGAGCTCTCCTCATTTCCCATGTTGCTACCGGCTCTCAGCAAGGAAACCAGTTCCCCAAGAGATCTAGTCCTAGATATGCGGAGCAATATCAGGGATTCGATTGTGTTATCAGGATCTTGACATATCTGGGTAAGATTTGGATAAACATGGAAAGAGTCCTTGTTGCAATACTACTCTTAGGTCTCCGCCTATAAATACCAGGTTTGGAGTATTGATTAAGGACTAATGTTATAATTGCTTTCACTTACAGCATATATTCTCTTCATATTCTCTCGCCTGACTTGAGCGTCGGAGGGGACCCGCCGGAATAACTTCCGGCCCCTTCTCACACTTGCTTCGTATTTTCAGGTCATTGCAGAGGATATTTGCTAATACCTAGGCTGTTATATTGAGTGTTGAAGAAAGAGAGGTGAACCCCCTCTCTATTGATATCAGAGCAAGTCATCGCAAATTTAGGTGATATCAATTAATACCACAACCAAGAAACAAAAAATTTATAATAATAACAGTCTAGTATAGCAGTTTTACCAGTTTTTCATGTACCAACATGTCATTGTGGCAAAGAGATGCTGAGGCAAAGGTGGTGATTCAGCACTCCCTCTAAGCTTACCCCTTGTCCGTTTCATATACTTAACACACACATTTTAAAAAATGTTATTTTTGGTTCCACCAAACATTACAATTGAACTATAAAGAGATACACCCACCAGCTCCCTACTTCTCATACAGATGATGAAAGCATATATTCGAACAGATGCATACAATAAGGTGAACATACATGAGCTGGAGTTTTCATTTCTTTCCAAGTAACTATTCAGTCCTGCAATTTGTCAACGATATATGATCAACCCTATTCTAATTCGGCGCATTGGCATTTAAAAGGGAAAGGATAAACCGAAGACTGCCGTAGAATTATATCAAACAAAGTGAAAAGGAAGAGATTGGACCAGTCTTCCTATAATATAACTGATTACTTCCATCACACAGTGTGACATAGCTGACAGTAAAATGTGAAACTCTAAAATATATATAGCATTCGCAAAAATTGGGCAGATAATTTTAGGGCAAAACCTATAAAATCCCAATTTAATCACCCAAAAACGCATTAATAAAGCGTTCAAATAACCTAAATAAAAAGATAATATTTATCTCTTATTAATAAAAAGGCAGCAGAAACCCAGGCTAAATTTAGCTCAATCCATCTTGAATACCACCTGATCACCGAGGAAAAGAGCAAAAACATTCCAAGAAAACCCAGAACCAAAAACCACAACAGAAAATCTACACGTATATAAATGAAAACCCACGTATGAGAGAGGTAAGAAATCTCTTGCCTTTCTTGATTTGCCTACAATATAGATTGTCTCCGGTGATTGAGGACTCGGCGATCGGTGGATGTGAGGGAGGTGGGTATGGGTGTGTTTGGGGAAAGAGGAATAATGAAGTGCGAACCATATGCTGTTTTTCGCCTTTAAATTTTTAGTTTTCTCTGTTACTCCATTTTCTACAGCTCTCCTTTTTCCTTCTTTCTTTCTTTATTTAGTAATAATTATTATTATTATCTATTATTCCTATTTCTTTTATCTTTGTCTTGTTGGTATCCGATGTCAATGGGTCCGGGACTATCGGACTCATCTCGCGATACATATTACTTTTATTATAATTTAATATCGAATATACATTTTAATTTTTTGATTGAATCTTAACGTGACATTATTTAATTTATATCAATATTCATATATTTATATTAAAGAATGTGGAAATTTGGAACAGAATGAGAGTAAATTAATAAAAATATGGTAGATTAACTGAAGTTTTACAAAGCGTATTAAAATATTTGCTAGAGAAAAATATGAAATTCAATCACGAAACTTATTTTTTGTGCTTCAAAATTGATTTCTTGCTAAATAAAGAAAACTCGAAAAAAATGGTCAAGCGAAGCGAAGTGGGGCGGGTCTTTGACAACTTTATTGTAGCAGGATGGGTCTTGGTTTGGCCAGACCCATCTCAAACCCACCCCATTGCCATCCTACCAAATATTCCATTTTAATTTTGCCATTTTCATTTGGTTAATAATATAATGTCATGTTCACGTCTCATATTTACAGTTTTTTTATTAGAGTTTAAAGTCTATTTATTTTATAAAAAAATGGAAAATATATGGTTGATCATATTTATCATCTCCAAAATTTATTGTTGTCTTATTCCACAAATGTAAGAAATTATATTTTTTTATTTTCTTTATAAGTCAATAGACGGACGAATGGTAAGATCATCAATTAAACATGTTACTCAATAATCATTTAAATCAGATTGTGTGAAAATGATATTGGTCAATTTTATATTAAAAAATATATAATAAAGTTTATCAGATTTAGGATAGTAATTTAATAGATGTAATATTTATTGTTTTAATATTAGTGAAAGGTTTGCTTTGTGTAGGATCAAGCATTCATCGTTTTACCAAAATTGATGGCAACAATGCAACTCAAATCTTTTAAATCGTACATCAGCACAAGCATCATGTTTCGATCGATCACAGAACAATGGCAATTGTTGTACCCCACAACCCACTCTCAATAATTGCAATTAATGGGAATCGAACATGTGACATTGGCTCTGCTACAAATTTTAGGATCAAGCGCTTGTCGTTTTACCAAGAGCTATAGCTAATGGTAATGGTGCAACTCGGATATTTTAAACCGTACAGCAACACTATCATTATGTTCCGAGCAATCACATAATAAGGACAATTGACGTACCCAACACTTTGAGCAAAAATTATTTTTAGATTATGAGTCATTCCTAGTAACCCATTCATGATATAAACTATACGTCCTTCGACAGCAACATGTTGGCATATACTTTCGTATATTTATTTTCTCTCATTATTCAAAGGCAAAGTTAATTAAACAAATATGTATTCCTTTACAAAAAGGACAAAGGGACATGCCTTTGAAAAAATCAAAGCTTTGTGAAAGTTTGTTTGAAAAATAAAAATATATTTTGCATGATTAAGAATATGTTTTTTTTAAGAGTGACTAAGAATATGTTTTGGATGTAACTATTTTTTTAATGAATAATATTTTAATTTAAATAAAATCATTTCTGAATAGTTTTAAACTTTCGTTGATTAGTTTTATTCTTAATTTTTTTATGTTTGAATAAATCATCACTTTTAAAATCAGGTTTTATTTTAATTTAAATAAAATCATTACTTTTAATAGGTTCAATTTGCATCACTCCCCGAATTATACTAGTAAGTATATATATATATATATATATATATATATATATATATATATATAAAGTTTGAGTATTACCTGACTAATTTGATTAATACACAAAAATTAATGTACATAAAAATATATGGTTAATTCTTATGAAATAAGGAGAAATAATTTATATTATCTTGAAATCTAAAATGTATACATAATATATAAGTCGGAATTGTTATCCTTTTCTTTTAGAATTATATATATTTCAGTGGGTTTTTTAATTACCTTGTATGCTCTGTTGGAAAAATATGATAATGAAATTGACATTAAGTATGAAAATGTCGGAAAAATATGAATGGAGAAAAAACTGACTAAAACGGATAATGAAACACTGCCCGGGAAAAACTCAGCACTGCCTTCTACGTGGGCAATGCACAGACAGCAGGGTAGGTGTTAGGTCCAGCTTGGAGGCGCCCTAGCGCCTTGTGTTGTGAGAAATCGTTCATAATCAAATGTTTAATTATCACACAATGATTATTTATTTATAAACAGTGGAAGATTATTTAAAATTTTACCAACATGTTGCCCTAAAAATTAACTATCATACGAATGTGATAGAAGAGAAAAAGTATCAGGATGGCTTCCATCGAGCATTCCCTCTTTGGGATCCTGGTTACCTGTACTACATGACATTGTCCACACACAAATACATCAACAGGCCCCTTGGGGGTTAGCCAAAGCCCAATATGAAACTATCAAGTAATTACAACATGTATCTATAAAATGCGATATATGATGTAATACAATGCAATGTAATGCAATGCACGTAAGGTACAATGAATCTCAAGATACCAAATATCGGAGTCCAAAGAAAGGTATCATCAATCAATACCAAGCTCGAGCAGAGGGTGGCGACATACACACATTACGTATGACATCTCACGTCGTGCCTGTGCTGTGCCCAGCATCCCTCGTGTCTAGGTCCGGCAACAACGCACGTGACTACAGTTACTACCTAAACTGTCTACCATCGACGTGCCCAGCGTTCTCATGACACTATAGATCTATCATAATCAAATGGTATCAAAGGATTGGTAAGATCAATATGAAATTTTCAATATGTATGTCATGTATCGATGTATATTTATCAAAATGATGTTTGTTAACAAAATATTTATTTTCATACATCGATATAACAATTATGAATGCTATGAATGCTATGAATGCTCCATAATTCAACTAAAATCACATAGCCAAGTAATATCACATTGTTCACATAATTTCAGCAAATCATGTATCAAATAATACAGATATCTGTCGTATGTTACCGATCGTAACATACCTATTTTTCCTTGTTTCTCCTTGCCTGATCTCAATTTATTTCCATCACTTCGACGAAATCCGGATGTAAGAATTCAATCGTACTCTACATATTTAATTCTTCAAATTATCATTTCCATATCATATAAAATAGTCAAAGTATATATTTTAAATCACGATTTTGGAGAACATATTTTCTAACATCTTTTAGAGACTTTAGTTTCCATTGATCCTTATATCATGTTCAATTAAGAGTAATTACACAATTAAGAGTAATTACACTAACAGACCACTCCAACTTTCGAAAACCCAATTACTATGGCATTTTGCTATGTTCACCTACTCATAATCAACAGTTAATCATTATACATATAACACATTAACGAAGTTCTACTTTAATGAATAATGTTATTCTAATAACAATAAGCGGTTAAACAAGATGTAACAAGTCTTGGGTAGCAACTATTCTCCTAAAATAGCAGCAGATTCGAATTGAAGTAGCAGCAGGGAAAAGAACGCACATGCTGTTAAAAATTGATAATAAATCCAACAAAATGGTCTACTTAGCTAACACTCAAGGCCATAAGGCCATGATTGACTATACTGGAAACTAAACTCCTTGGACAGCAGAACCATAAACGACAGCAACAGAAATCCCCAACAATATCCAAACATTACTACAGATTCACACCCCAGCAATGAACTTGATTGAGATATAGCTAAGGGTCTGGGTTACCATCTAGCTAAAGATTAACCATGCTAGAAACACGACTAATCAGCACAGAAATCAACCAAACATTAAGGCAAAGAAATTTACAACTCTTCTCCCCCTTTCACTGCAATAAACGACAATTCCCCAACCAACAATAAGGAAAAATCAACTCAATCCAAAAATAACATGGAAATTACATGTAATCCTCTCATACAAGATTCATCAGCTAAAGCATGATTAAAATGGGTTAAATCCGATCAAAAACAGGATTTAAGCAGCTTCACCCTCACATGCAAGAATTTGATCGATGCACATCAACAAGATCTAACCAGATTTCAGAAAAATTCAAGGGAATGGAATAAGAGAGGATTACCTAAAAAAATCTTGAGGAATCGCACAAAAATCGGATGAACCCTAACATTCAAACTTCTTCGCTTCTGAGCAAAATCCGATGAAATCGGCGACGCAAACCACGATTCCTTGGTATGGACAGGTGCGACGGTGAGAGGGGAATGTGGTTGTGGGTAGGGCTTGAGGGTTGGTGACCGGACGGCGGCGAACACACGGCTTTTCCGGCGAGAGGTTGAGGTGTGCGAGTTCGGAGAGAAACAGGGTCGCGTTTTTTAGAAGGTGTAAACATGTATTTTGTGTGAAATTGTTTGGTACACGTTAATATTGGTATTCCAAGCCAAATATGGACATCGAGTCTCACCGAAATACTGACATTAAATGTACAGACGATACTTGAGATTTATACCCACTAATATATCACAAAATTTAATTCTTCATTTTCATAAAAGATTTTTAAAATATTATCGGAGTTTATTTGACCAATTTCAAAAATATATCATGTTCCGATTTAACTGTCAATTGACATTCATATTGTCAGTTTCACCTCTAATTAATTAATCTTCAAATTAATTATAAATTAATTTCCAAATTATATTTAATTAATATTAATCAAATCCCGGGGCCTTACATGTATTATGTCTGTTACTGCTATGTGCAATTTTTTTTCGAAGGGTTGTGTAACCTCTCGCATGTAGTTGCGATTTTGCATAGAAAAACACTTCCAAAAGATTTCTTCTGATGATGACTATTGGTTTAGTATAAATAGAGCAACCCTTGAATGAAGTAAACACTATTTTGAAGTTTAAAACATAAGATTAAAACAAATTTATGCAGAATTTCATCTTGTCTATCCCTTGTTATTGTTTGAGCATCTTTAAACCTCTGCGGTTTAAGGATTCGTGATTTGAAGTGCTTCTATCACAAATCATAATCGTCGTATCTTGGGAAATGATTGGCGCTAAACTATGATCACCATAGCGGGACAATATCGTTTCAAGAAAGGAGATTGGAAATCTCGCCTCGACATTCATCATTCAAAGTCATTGTTATTTTGCATGCTTATATCCCAAAGATACACATCCATCTAAGATTCCTACAATCTTGAAAATATTTTGATAACAAATGGATTCATCGAGTGGAACAACGACTTACGTTCATCATGGAGAGAGACCCGCAAAGTTCAACAGAAATGACTTCAAAAGATAGCAACAAATGATGTTGATTTACTTGGCCTATAAAACTTTAAAAAATATAAATCAGTAGTTATAAAAAAATTTGGTCTCAAATGTTAATGCTCATTCAACAATCATACTTGTGAAGACCCGGATTTCACTAGCACGACTGATCAACCATAGTTCTAAATTCAGTCTTGATTCAGTTTTGTAAGCAAAACTGATTCCAATCGTCAGCACAACTTATGTCATCATCTCAACCTATACTCAAGTTCAATTTATGTTCAAGCTGAGATTATGCTCAACTTATGAATAAGCTCAACTTATGGAGGAGAGCCCACCAGCTCAGTCTGCAAAGCAACTTATAAGCTCAACTTATTATCTGACCAAATCAGCTCAACCTGTCAATGCAAACCCATCTGCTTAACTTGTAGAATAATTTCATCAGTTCAGCCGAGCAATCAGAGCAATCATTCTTAGACTTGGTCAAACCAACTTCTATTCAGTTATAAACTCATAACCTCTGCAAATCGTGGGCAGTAATGGAGAAATTTGTCAGGATCGATTTCGGGTGTGGGTTGCCAGTCCACATCCGAGTTCAACTAACTTGAGCTTCAATAGCTCGTGTTCTTGAAATAATTGCACCGAGAGATTATATCGAGTTCGGTTGCAAACCCGAGCGGAAGACACTAGACATAACCCGCTCTATAACCGATTAACCATTTGAAAGGCATTTTAAAGATATGCAAGTAAAGTGAATAAACAAGCATTTGATATGGAAGTTCGAAGGTGGTGTAATTCTTCTACGTCTCCCCTTCTTCCACCTCATGGAAGGATTACACTAGAAAACTTTGATTTATACAATCCCGTTGTACAAACCCGATCCAGTTGGAATGCCCCATCCAACTAGAACTCCTAGCAACTCAACTATGTAGTTCTTTAATGTCTCACATACAAAGACCTCTCATCCAGTTGTGATGAATCACAAACTGTTACAATGGTATTCACTCTTCTATTTTAGCTCACAAATACAATGAATAGAGTGAATACAAAGGCACAAATGATTCCATAATGAATATGATACAGCAAGATAAGAGGTGCCAAAGGTTTGGGGAGTGCTCTTCATTTATCAGCTTTTGTCTTTGAAGTTCCCCAATTGAATCCAATGTGGGTTTGCTTTGGAAGGCTTGGGTTGATCTTCAACCAGCTGTTATTGAGCTTCCAAATCATGAATATATAGCCCTAAGTAATGATATATACGTTAGACACAAGAATATGCCTGTTGGAAAAGGTTCTGCATCATTCCCGAGCTTGCAACGTCATATTCTGGTTTATGGGCTCTTTGTATTTCGGACCGGTCTGGCAGGGTCAGCTTGGACAGATCAGTCTGCTCTTTGTATTTCGGACCGGTCTGGCCGGATCAGCTTGGACATATCAGTCTGGTGTGGACAGGTAAGTCTGGTCTGGACAGATCAGTCTGATGCAAGACAAGCTTGATACAAAAACAGCTTGATAAACTTCCTCTTCTGATCTGTTGCTTGTAGCTCTTGATTCTTTGATTTCTGGGCAAAGTGATCTACATGAAATTTGTAGCACTTTCTCTTAGCTTTCCAGGGAATCAAGAATCGCTTGATTTCAAGTTTGTATGAGAGAGTTATACTCGAAATACAAGGCAATGGTCCTGCTGTATGTTTGCTGGATGAAGCAGCACATGACGTGACTTGCAGAAGCTTTTTGGACATCTTAACGTCTGATTCAGTCTTTGACTTTCAAAGATGACTTGTAGATCTTTGTCTTAGCTTTCCAACCCATACTTAATCTTCTCGTTCCGATAAGCGAGCTAAGATTTATGACCAACAGACTGACGTTGCTTGCTGAAACAACTTGCTGTTTCTTCGCGGTACAGCTCGATCTTGCAGGCGTCTTTTCTCCTTGATAACATTCGAACTAGCCGATCTGTTGTGAAATATGACTTTTAGTATTTGAGTTGGATGTTCAACCTCTTCGGAAGCACGCCATTTCGATATCAGAGCTAGGAGATATGATCGAAACAAGCCGCTCTGCCAGGATTTCAGTCTTGGTCCAGCTTGATATTTTCAAGCTACTTCTTTGTAATTTATCAAGCTCTTAATTATGATATATGAACTGCACACTTGATGAAATATGTTAGCAACACAATAACAAGTTTTGTTAACATCAAAACCAAGAGTATTCGGGTTCCAAAACCCAACAATCTCCCCCTTTTTGATGATCACAAAACTTGAATAAAAATATGAACATTAAAGCACAATGTTGCATAACAAGAAAAAAATCATATTTTTTAAACAACATATTTCTCCCCCTTTTTGTGTGAATGAAAAAGGAAGACAAATAAAATTTACTTCCCCTCAAGGATTGAGATTAAACTCTTCCCCTTAATTTTAAAATGTTTGAAAATTTGAGCAAGTGATGGGCAAATGGGGTAGGCTAAAACAAATTAAAAAAATTCAATGCACATTAATTTTGAACAAAAATAACCTCTTTTGATGATAGATGAAGGATACTTGGCAACAAATTTGAATTTTTATTTTTTTTTGACAAAACACAACAATGTCCATTTCATCTTTCTTTGATGGCAGCACACTTAGTCCAACTTGAACTAATAAACTGCTTTTTCTCGAGCAAGTTTGGGCTGCAAGACCTATACCTCTGTGATCCTCTATGAGTCTAGTTTGCAACGCAAAAAATGGTTCGTCATTTGGACATCCGAGCAAGACGTTATGCCAATTTTCCCAAAGTCGCTGCAAGCTGCCAGAAAAATAAAAATGCTTCGAAAATTGTTAGATAAAATCTCAAAATAAAAAGTTTAAACTTAAAATGAGTTTAGAACAAATTGAACGAAAATTAAAACTTTAAAATAGATTTTAAAATTATTTTTTCGTGCAAAATGAATACAATGAATTGATTTTTATGCTAAAAATTTTCATACACCAAATTTTGAAAAAATATGCTATGAAAATATTTCATGCTTATGAGAAAATTTTGAAAATGATTTTAAAAGATATCCGCCAAAAAATCGGTTAAAATGCTTTCCAAGAACAACCTGCTCTGATACCACTTGTCAGGATCGATTTCGGGGGTGGGTTGCTAGTCCACAGAGTTCAACTAACTTGAGCTTCAATAGCTCGTGTTCTTGAAATAATTGCACCGATAGATTATATCGAGTTCGGTTGCAAAACCGAGCGGAAGAGACTCGACATAACCCGCTCTATAACCGATTAACCATTTAAAAGGCATTTTAAAGATATGCAAGTAAAGTAAATAAACAAGCATTTGTTTATGGAAGTTCAAAGGTGGTGTAATCCTTCTACGTCTCCCCTTCTTCCACCTCATGGAAGGATTCCACTAGAAGACTTTGTTTATACAATCCCGTTGTACAAACCCGATCCAGTTGGGAATGCCCCATCCAACTAGAACTCCTAGCAACTCAACTATGTATGTTCTTTAATGTCTCACATACAAAAACCACTCATCCAGTTGTGATGAATCACAAACTGTTACAATGGTATTCACTCTTCTATTTTAGCTCACAAATACAATGAATATAGTGAATACAAAGGCACAAATGATTCCATAATGAATATGATATAGCAAGGTAAGAGGTGTCAAAGGTTTGGGGAGTGCTCTTCATTTAGCAGCTTTTGTCTTTGAAGTTCCCCAATTGAATCTCAAGTGGGTTTGCTTTGGAAGGCTTGGACTGATCTTCAATCAGCTGTTATTGAGCTTCCAAATCATGTATATATAGCCCCAAGTAATGATATATACGTTAGACACAAGAATATGCCCGTTGGAAAAGGTTCTGCATCATTCCCGAGCTTGCAACGGTCATATTCTGGTTTATGGGCTCTTTGTATTTCGGACCGGTCTGGCAGGATCAGCTTGGACAGATCAGTCTGCTCTTTGTATTTCGGACCGGTCTGGCCGGATCAGCTTGGACAGATCAGTCTGGTGTGGACAGGTAAGTCTGGTCTGGACAGATCAGTCTGATGCAAGACAAGCTTGATACAAAAACAGCTTGATAAACTTCCTCTTCTGATCTGTTGCTTGTAGCTCTTGATTCTTTGTTTCTGGGCAAAGTGATCTACATAAAGGTTGTAGCACTTTCTCTTAGCTTTCCAAGGAATCAAGAATCGCTTGATTTCGAGTTTGTATGAGAGAGTTATACTTGAAATACAAGGCGATGGTCCTGCTGTATGTTTGCTGGATGAAGCAGCACATGACGTGACTTGTAGAAGCTTTTTGGCCATCTTAACGTCTGATTCAGTCTTTGACTTTCAAAGATGACTTGTAGATCTTTGTCTTAGCTTTCCAACCCATACTTAATCTTCTCGTTCCGATAAGCGAGCTAAGAGTTATGACCAACCAACTGACAGTTGCTTGCTGAAACAACTTGATGTTTCTTCACGGTACAACTCAATCTTGCAGGCGTCTTTTCTCCTTGATAACATTCGCATTAGCCGATCTGTTGTGAAATATGACTTTTAGTATTTTGAGTTGGATGTTCAACCTCTTTGGAAGCACGCCATTTCGATATCCGAGCTATGAGATATGATCGAAACAAGCCGCTCTGCCAGGATTTAAATCTTGGTCCAGCTTGATATTTTCAAGCTACTTCTTTGTAATTCATCAAGCTCTTAATTATGATCTATGAACTGCACACTTGATGAAATATGTTAGCAACACAATAATAAGTTTTGTTAACATCAAAACCAAGATTATTCGGGTTTCCAAAACCCAACAAAATTAATGGGAGAGTTGGTGGGGGAAATGGAAGTTGTAACTCCCGGAAGTTTACCCCTATAAATACCTGACAATTATTAAGCAAAAATTACACACTAAAACTCTGTAAATCTCGAAACACACACTCTGCAAATTTCCAGCAAGGAAGAAGACCCATTTCAAGCTTTCTTCAACCCAAATTCGTTCAAGTAATTTATGGAATATTATCTGTAAGTGGGTTTTTGCTATTAGCAGCCATTTCATTTGAAAATTGTATGTATGATTTGAATCTCAATCTAACATATGCAATATTTTGAAATTATGAAATCTTTTACGTCGTAAAATCAGTTCTGATGTATGTTACCGGATCTATTATGGCTCTTAGCGAGCAATTATATTGTAAGATCAGTTCTATTATGTGATATCAGACCTTCTATGTTGGGTGGAAGAAGAAGGATGATAGCAAGGATACAATTGCAATGAATTAATTTATGATGGGGTATTTTGGTTGTTGCGTTGTAATTTATAAAAGTAATCCATTCTGTTAAAATCATACCAAGCAAACTATGTGCTGACAGAGAAATTCTTGTATAGACATGGTGTATACCTTAGTCTATGCACAACACATACCTACAAAGATAGATACATATGTACATATATGCAACAACGGATCTACATTGGAGAAGCGTCTCCTTGCCGAATTCTTTTTTAAAAAAATTATATTTACCTTTGAAATATTATATTTTACCCCTCAAAAATTACATTTTGCCCCCTTAAATTATATTTTCACCCCTAAAATTATTCCCCTCCATTTTTATTTTGCCCCTTCGTAAAAATCATGTGTCTGACACTACATATATGTATTTATATATGCTGGTGCATGGATCCGGACTCGGTCCATAAAAGAATTTCCTCAACTGATCATCGAAGTTCTTTAATAATCCATCGGGAAATTTTTCATGCTTGATAAGCTTCATGGAGTTCGTAATTATCTCTCTCTCTCTCTCAATCTCTTGCATGTTCTTGTCTGATTTTTCTTTCCTCTCTGTGTACGATTTTAGGCATAATATGTCATTGCTACCGCAGACATGCTTGAATGAAGGAAAAGGCTACTAATTCCCAGCGTGCTACATCTTGGACATTTGCGGTTTCCGGGTTTTATTTGACTGTCCTATTGATTTTTCATCTCTATCAATCTGTTATCCTCTGCCTTTGGTCTGTTTTTATGTAAATTACGCAGATATGGAGTCGAATGAAATCGATACTCCGAGAATCGCCACACCGATTGACGCAAGCAGCTTAATTCAAGCCGAACCCTGTTATAAATTTGTGAAAGACTTGCTTTTGTGGGACATTTCATTTGTTGATATTGTGCTAATATCTAGTCCGATGTGTATGATGGGATTGCCGTTTCTTACTCGGAATAGACATTTTTCAGCTAAGGTATACGGGAATTTGTTCCCTGTATTTTCATTTCGTAGTTATTGAAGGCCGAAGGTTTGCGGTGTTGCTAACATGGTTTAACAACAGTGCATGACTTAGTGAAATAATAATACACTGTTGAAAAATTGTGAATAAAAATAAATTGCTCTCGATCGATCGAGCTCGAGCTCCTAGCTCGATTGATCGAGTCATGTATCTGAGGCGTGAAATGGTGTGTACATTCACGTTCGGGTGCGATTTTTGGTGATATGGTGCCTCCAAATAGTGTCATTTTGGACATACTTCTTGACATACTATAAATATAACATCACTCACTTGAATTGAATATGGAATTTCGAAATTCACATCATATTTGAATATCAAAATTTGAGTAATTTTGTGAGTCTTCATCATTGTTATGGTTGAGCGCTTTAAACCTTTGTGGTTTTAAAGGATTTGTGATTTGGAGTGCTCCTATCACAAATTATAGTTGTCGTATCTTGATAGACAAATTGCCAAAGTAAACTGTTAGCACCGTAGCGGGGCAATATTGTCTTAAGGACAGAGATTCCAAATCTCGCCTCGACATTTCTAATACAAAGTCATTTGTTGTTTTTGCTTGCTACTTTCCTAATATACACACCCATAAATTTTATACTACAATCTTAAGACAATATTAGCAAGAAATGGCTTCGTCGAGTGCAACAACGACTCCAGTTCATCATGGTGAAAGACCTGAAAAGTTCAATGGGAACGATTTCAAGCGATGACAACAAAAGATGTTGTTTTATTTGACAACCTTGGGGTTGGCAAGGTTCCTCAATGAGGATGCTCCTACTATTATGGAGAGTGAAACCGACAACCAAAAGAGGGTTGCGGTTGATGCATGGAATCAAAACGATTTCATGTGCAAGAATTATATTCTCAACGGACTGGACAACACATTATACAATGTATATTGTCTAGTGAAGACGGCCAATGAATTGTGGCAATCCTTGAAGAAAAAGTATAGATCCGAGGATGCCGGCATGAATAAATTCATCGTTGGGCGATTCCTGAATTCAAAATGGTTGATACAAAGCCTGTGATAGCACAAGTGCAAGATTTGCAAGTAATCATGCACGAAATTCATGCGGAGGGCATGGTTCTAAGGCATGGTTCTAAGTGACTCATTCCAAGTGGTCGCCATGATTGAAAAGTTGCCTCCGTCATGGAAGGACTTCAAGAATTATCTCAAGCATAAACGAAAAGAGATGAATCTTGAAGACCTTGTGGTTGTCTTGAAAATCGAAGAAGACAACAAAATTTCCTAAAGGAAGGAAAATTGGCACCAACATGAAGCACGAGTGAACTTAGTGGGAAAACACGCCGGAACAAAGCGTAAGTTTGACGGCATGGCGTCCAAAGCTGGTAAGGCGAAGAAGTCAAAGCAAGTGCTACAAATGTGGAAAACCCAATCACATGGCGAAGGATTGTCGCAATAAAGACAATCGCGGGAAGGCTGTGGATCAAGTAAATGTGACCGAAGAAGATCGTCTCTCAATTGATTTGGATGATCTAGCGCTTACCGCTTAAATTAGATTGTGTATCTTTGAAAGTTGTAAACTCCAAGAATGGAGTGATTCTAACTAAATGTAATGACGATATTTGTTGAAAGCAATAAAATTTATGTTATTATTTCTTGTAGAGAATCTTATGGTTTATGGCATGATTGTTAGGATCATTTAAACCATAGTTCGCAGCACAAATTGTAATGTTAAATTTATTGCTTATATGGGCACTAAGTTAACAAAATCGTCATTCATTCGTTAGAAGAATCGTAAGGTCTCTAGAGTTTACTCACAATGATGTTTGTGATGGAAAGATCGTGCAAACTAGAGATGTGAGAAAAAATAATTTGTTACTTTATCAATATTTGCACATGATATTGTTGTGACTTTTTTGCTATGAAGCAAAAACGAGGTCAGTGAGGTATTTAAACACTTCAAGAATGAGATTGCAATAAAATTTAGCAAATGAGTTTTGCTATGAGAAATTGTGAGTAGATTATACTTGTGTTGTCTAAGAATTTGACGCTTAAGCTTGAATCTGCAAGACTATAAAATCTTGAATTCGAGTTTCTAAGCTTTGTACGCTTAAAACACAAGTGATAAATCGAACCACAAATTTTGCTAGGCGTTGTAGTAACTCAAATTGGTTCTTTTTGAATTTCTAAGCTAGTACGCTTATAACATGAATTTGCAATATTTAAAATCTTGAATTTAAGTTTTCTAAATTAGTGCGCTTAAATTGCAAATTGTGAATCGGATTTGAGAATATTATCCAAGTTTCAACTTTTGTAAGCAAGTACGCTTAAATCCAAAATTTTCAAGAAATAAAAACTTGAATTTGGATTTGTAAGACGATAACGCTTAGAACTTGAAACATGAAAGTTTGAACGCCAGTGCACTTCGTTACTACCCGAAGTTGTGGGGGTTGCAATTCTAGGATTCAATCACTTACCACATTTAGGCAAGGACGAAAAACCTTGTGAGTGAAGGAAAATAGAGTTTCCTACAATATTTGAAATGTAGGGGTACTTGGCTAAACTAGAAATATGAATGTTAAAGTGAAGTCAAAACAAATGTTAAATAAGTGACATGAAGAGTTTGACAAATAATGTTGTCAAATAGATCAACGAGTGTGATAAATATGTACACTTCTAAGCATATGTATGCTTGTGTATTGATGATATGCTCATTGGAGAAGCAATTTAGAAATCATCAAGTAAACAAATAAAAATGTGAATGATACATACATTTTTGAAATGTGTGCATCAAGAACAATACTTGGAATAAAAGTTTCCAAGACATTTGAAGAATAAAAACTCGAGGATTAATTCGAGTTTCAAATTTTAAGCTTTGTGTTTAAATTTCAAGTTTGCAAGAAATGGAATCTTGAACTTGTAATTTTTACGCGCTTAAAATTTTTGAATTGTGAATTAAAGTTGAGTATTTCCTCTGGTCTCGAATTTTGTAAGAAATAACGCGTTAAAAACGCTTAAAATTCGATGATGGAAATATCCTAAAAGGATAAAATGATACAAAAGATGTAATGTGATTACCAAAACTGAAGATATACTGTTGTGGAAAATTCTCTATGCATAACATATAAAGCTTCTTCGGCCGAGTGGTTTTATAAGTTGTTAGAGAAAAATCATGTGCATGCAGCTAAAATGTGTTGCGTAATGCTATATGACAAAATGATCTCTAAAATGGCATAATCTTGAGTGATTATGTGAAACCGCGGATCCGCATATGAAATGGTTAACCGAGAGATCATGTGAAAGTTTATCGAGGGGAATGAGGTTAAAACCCTATAATCAAAATCTTATAGTGGATACACAACCTTGTTGACTGGAGATCTCAAGATCTAGGTTCAAAAGGGACAACTAAATTATGAGATTGTATAAACACCTTGGAGAATTAATCTCCGACCCATTCCTATGATAAGGGGTGTAGCCTGCAAAAAGGGTACGAGGATAGACAAAAGGCCTTTAATGATTCATAAGACATATAAGAATATGTTGGAATATAGCGGTATACTCTTCTAAGAGATCACCTACGTAACTGCGAAGTGTGGCCGTTTCAAAGAATGAAAAGCACTTATGAAACCAAGCGTGGTTCATGGTCGAAATGGACACAACCGTAAGAAACCAATAAAAAAGTTATAATTGTTATGGTGTGGGTTCAATTGTCTAGGTTTACACCACGACTAAATAGTTCAAGACTATAAGTTCACTATTAAGTCAAGTAAATCCGATTGAATATTACTACGGAATATTCAAAGCCGCAAGCTATCTCTCCAGATGCCATAATAGTTCGTTAAAAACGCTCAACTGCATACATGCATTAATTTAATTCATGTGGGAGATTGTTGAAAAATTATGAATAAAAATAAATTGCTCTCGATCGATCGAGCATTGTAGCTCGATTGATCGTGATGTTCAGAAAAAATTCATCCATTTTGCTACAGTAGCTCGATCGATCGAGCTCCTAGCTCGATCGATCGAGCCCTGTATCTGATGCGTGGAATGATGTGTCCATTCACGTTCGGGTGTGATTTTTGGCGATATGGTGCCTCCAAATGGTGTCATTTTGGACATACTTCTTGACACATAGAAATATAACATCCCTCACTTGAATTGGATATGGAATTTTGAAATTCACATCATATTTGAAGATCAAATTTTGAGTAATTTTGTGAGTCTTCATCATTGTTATGGTTGAGCGTTTTTAGACCCTTGTGGTTTAAAGGATTTGTGATTTGGAGTGCTCATATCACAAATCATAATCGTTGTATCTTGGGAGACAAATTGCCAAAGTAAACCGTTAGCATCGTAGATGAGCAATATTGTCTTAAGGACAGAGATTCCAAATCTCGCCTCGACATTTCTAATACAAAGCCATTTGTTGTTTTTGTTTGCTACTTTCCTAAGATACATACCCATAAATTTTGTACTACTTTGTAAAATTTAATGCATCTTAAAGCGTCAGACATGCACATGGTGCATGAGAATTATGTGATGTATTCAACCCATAAAATTGCTAAAACATTTGATTTAGGTACCAATTCCTATTTTATTAATTATAGATATTAATTCAAATGTGATTAAATTTTCCTAAAGTAACATCTGGCTCGAGATATTAATTAGCTTCCTTATCTACAATATAGGATTAATTTGATATATATATATATATATCAAAAATTGTTATTAGGCTATAATTTATTACAACAAATCAATTCCCAGGATAGTTAGTTCTAGGATAGATATAATTTTTTATTTTCGTTGTAATTTATCATATATCTATCACAAATTTGAGCAAATAAAATTATTTTTTAAAATAATTCTGAAAATCGCCTAGCTCCTCTGCCTTAAAGTCAAATTGGGTAATCGGGCTGCATCAGCTTAACTATGGAGCTCGATGTGGCCGAGTTGGGTCTTGTGGGTTGAGTGGAGGGTCTTTGGGTTCGATTACAAGATTGGATATCTTTTTATTAATATATAAATGAGTTAATAATAAATTATTAAATTGCCATTTCAATTTATTTACCATCGAAGACAGTTACCCCTTACCTCAATCTGTTTGTTCATCATCTAAGGGTTATAGATTTTATTTTTGTTGGCTTTCAACAACTCATTATATATCGTGTTACTTTCCTCTAGTTTATAATATCTTTTTGTTAAAAAAAATTGCTAAAAATTTTAATTTTAAATTGATTTAGATATTAGGAATATGCAAGAAAAGATAATCAGTTGGCCTTTTGGATCAATCAATTAAAATTTGGTGTACGAAGTTCCCTCTATGCACGGGGTTCGGAAGAGGTTAGGTCACTTTGGCCCTAATATACACAGTCTTCCCTTGCAATACAAGATGTTGTTTCCACAACTCAAACACGTGACTTTCAAGATCACATATCAACAACTTTAATCGTTGCGTCAAGACTCATCTATATCCATCAAATTCCGTGAAAAAACTAATTTTTTTATCAAACTGTGGATAGTATCGAATAACTGAACATGATAAACAAAACTTGTTAAAAAATATATTTGATAGGTATTGAATTTTTAGATAAAATCTCATCCATGTGAAGTGAATGGTCTTAAGACAACTAAGAATTAGTCAATGATTTATATCTTGTTGAGATTTGTTTCACATTACTATAATAATGACGCTGCTTCTATTATTACAAAAGTCTTTGAGGAAATTGATCAACTAGATATATTGATTTACAGGGTCGCTATAAAATTTCCAAAGTTTAGTGTTTACGAACTGTCAATCGTGGCCAGATTTAGAATTCAAGATGAGGAAAATAAAAAAAAAAATTAAGAGGGTAAGATACAATTTTAAGAGGGCCATCTGTATTTTCGGGGGCAAAATAACGAGAAATGCAATTTTAAGGGTTATAAAAAAATTTAGGGAGGGTAAGTTCCTTCCCTTATCTGTCTAAGCGGGGACAGTTTGGAAACTAATCTTCCCACAAGTTTTTTTTTAAGAAAATGACATTCCCAATTTTTATTCATAACACTTGAGGAGGTCATTTTCTTTAAAAAAATTCTTTTAATCCCAAAATATTATGTCTGAGTGTCCGTCTCGGCATTGATCATGCATATGCCATGTTCATACATTATAAAAATAAAAATCTAAAAACATAAGTAAAATCCCAAAAATACTACAAGGAAATTTGAGAAAACCACTGATTTAATAAATTGTTATGCCTTAAAAATAATTAAAAATACAATTACTCTACAACTAATCATTGAACAAGTTTCAAGTCATTTAATTTTGTTCTTATCCTACCAGGCGACAGGCATTCTTCCATGGGCTTTCTTTTGATACTATTAATATTAGTAATATTTGGTTGATTTTCTATTGATTTTCCTTTCAATAAATGTGGCCTTAGTTTATTGACATCAGATTGTTGAACTGGCTTGATGAAGAATTCTTGTGCTCCTTCCTGCAAACAATTATTAATTCTTGTGGGAACATTTTCTGATGACATTATCACAACTGGGATGTCCTTTAATAATCTTGATTCCTGAAAAATAAATTGATTTTTAATCATAAATATAATTTTTCCCCATACAATATATGTTTTTACGTGACGCAAAATATAATTTTTGATGCACGAACTACAGTTTTCGACGGTAAAATCCGTCCATGATCAGAAAATAATATATTTACTTTGATCTTTCTGAGGAGGTCATAGCCCGTTATTCCTGGCATGCAGTAGTCTGTAATAATTAAATTCACTTCCACTTCCTGCAATGAAAATAAATATTAAAACTATATATAAATGAGTAGTGATAAGCACAAATATAGAAACAATTAAGAAAAATAAAAAATATAAACAATCATACATGATGAATCCTCGTTGGAGGAAAAGGGTTTGAACTCGTGTTTTTGTTTATGTCTCTATTCTGATCGTCATCTAGCAAGCCAAGATATTCGAGAGCCTTGATTCCAGAATCCACTGTAGTAACTGTATGGGAAAAAAAAAAGAAGAAAAAAATTAGAATTTGACATTTATAAGAATTAAACAATACCACTGATAATTTTTTTTTATGCGAAATTTTTTTGCACACGGCGTGACTCGAACTCGAGTCGTCCCAAAAGAGACATGAGTTTTATCACTACGGCCAAGGCCGGAAGCTCAATACCAATAATATTTGAGTAATATACCTTGATAAGAAGAAGTCTTGAGAAGCCTCTCGATTAACTTTCTATCAATTATGCTATCATCGACGGCTAGTACATGAAATTGCATCTCCTTATCTATACTACAACTCATTGTCACCTCTCTGAATCGATCTATATCGAAAACTCGATAAAAAAACGAAGGGATTAACCACAAGATATGATGATAAAAATTGCCAAAAAATAAAACAATATTGTGGAATGATTTTTGAGAGACTATTAATAAGAAGAAAACTTGTTGAATATACATATAAATAATAATAGTAGGTGGTGGAGATAATACATATATATAGGGTTTGAGAGTGTAATAGACAGTTTGAAAAAGATTAAGATCCCACAAGATATCATTTAGAATCTCCAAGATTTCATTTGTTGATTTTTGAATTCGAGAATAAGGAACGAACTTTCTTGTTTTACCTACTTTTCTTGGATCCAATCTTCAACAAATATTTTTAGTATTATTTTAAAATAAAGGGGATCCTTCGGATCTTTCTTTATTTTATTCAATTTTCGGGATTATATTGGATATAATATTTTGTTTTTTTTTTTTTTGTAGAAAATAGGATTTTTTATTTTATTTTGAGAGAGGGATTGATTAAATATTTTTTCAGATACTGTGGGATTCCAACTCGAGTCTCTCTAAAGTGGATGTGAGCTCTTACCAGTTAGGCTAGACTCAGAAGCTCAAAATAGGATCCTCTTGGCTAATCAAATGCGTGCAAGTTTGGCAATTCGATATTTTCTTTTATAAAAGATTGGATATTTCATTATTTTGTTGTCTCTGTTTGTTTATTCCATAACTCTCGAGAAGTCCGAATGGGTAAACACCCTTTTTTGGTCGGACTAGGTACTAGGATGCTTTCAGCAGTATGTGACTTGTATTTTTTTATAGGTAGAATCAAAGATTTATTTGATAAATAAATATACAATCACAGGACATACCTAGATCATTACATATTTACATTTACAAGTACAATCTTAAGCAACACACACAATTCTCGTATCGAGAAAATAAAATATATATTTCAAAAATTAAAAATAATACATTAAATTTTAATCTTTCTTTATAAAACGACTATCACCTCGCATGAGGGGTTTAGGCAACGTGGTAATCTAATTAATAATAGAAAAAAATATCCTTCGACATGTCGTTTTTTATCTAGGCAGTTTACATCATTGTGATTTAAAAATAGGCAGTTTATCTTCCCGTGGTTTTCAAAATAGACAGTCACCTCTTTGTATTTTGAAATAGACAGTTTATCCTCATGTGATTTGTGAATAGTATAAAACACCCCTCCATGTAAGTGGGCAATGTGCTACCACATTGGGTAAACTGTCTATTTTGAATATCACATGGGGTAAAACTGCATTGTTCATACCACAGGGGGTGTAAACTGTCTATTTACAAACAACATATGGTAAAATACCTATTAGCAATACCATAAAAATGTAAATTGTCACTGACTCTTCGCATCCTCGATTGTTTAGTATGGACTTGTGTTAGTGTAGAATACATGACAAGCATTTACTCCGTATTATATACCAATAACCATATGATCGGTATATCAAATAACATAACATTAGTCCTCACATCCCCGATTGTTTAGTATGGACTTGTGTTAGTGTAGAATACATGGCAAGCATTTACTCCGTATTATATACCAATAACCATAAGATCGGTATATCAAATAACATAACATTAGTCCTGTATTTTTCATTTTTTTTTCATCTGGAGTACTGATATGCACCTGCACATATCAGTGCACATCGATGTCACGTTAGTGCCGCATCTGTGCCACAATAGCGTCATATCGAGAAAAAAAACTAAAATTACAATTGGCCAACCGAGCATGGGAACTTTTACTCGAGGGGGGCACAATCCATGTTGTATATTGATTTCCGACTTTCGCTTATCTATAGAAAGTCCAATTTAGCTTCACAAAAAAAGAGGGTTGTCGCTACTGGGCGACGAAATGGATTTTTGAATTCTGAAAGAAAAAGAAAGAGGTTGAAAGGACCAAGATTGAAATTTATATTGGACTAAAATCGTACATAGACGAATATACAAAACCAAAAATTGTAATATACAAAACCAAAAATACAATTTCCCGAATAAAATGTTACATTTGATGGCAATTGGATAAACAATAAGCATATTTTCGATAAAATTGTCTTAAATAATTTACAAATTTTTAGATCTTATATGATATTTTAATTAATAACTAATAATTTCCATTTTTAAAATATCAAATTTATAAAATTGATATTTTAAAACATTTGAATACAATAAAATCATCGCAGAAAGACGAAAAATCAATAGCTATCAATTTAGCGTTAGAGGGATTGGAGAATAATATGGAATATAAGAATAAAAGTTGATATTATGTTATTTAAATGAAATTAATATGATTATAGAAATAAATCGGTAGAATCTTGCTTTTGTTTATTATATAAAAATCGTATAAGATAATCTAGCTTATTTTTAAATATAGTCAAATCTTTTATAAAATTGTTTAACTGATCCTAGTAAATATTTTATAAGTTCTTAAGATATTTTAGATTTAGTTTAAAATATGACCAAACAGCCTAAACTCATTTTAACAGCTTTTTACTTGAAAAGATATACCTCTATGTAATGATTTTTCCTTTTTGAAAGGGGGGACTAAAAGTTTTTTTCGTGGACTCGAACACGAGTACTTTTTAAAAGGTGAGTGAGCTTTTACCAAGCGGTTAGACCCGAAGCTCTATATATAATTAATTTTGTCATTTCGTCCAAGCTTTAAAAGGTAATAAATTCCTAAAAAAATCCTTTAAAAAATAGAAAAGTGCTTCAAAATAATAATTTATAAAGTTTAGGAAAGACAAAACTTGAGTTTGTGGTGACAAATGCCATATATAAAAAAGCATTTTAATAAATAAATAAATAAATTATATTCAACATCGTATCGAGTATATAAAATATTCGGACTAACCTACTATTATTAGTATTATTTAATTATTAAGATAACATATTTTTGAATATCCTAAAATACCCCTCCTATGCACAAGCACACCAATCTTGACCATTTATATCCATTTTATTTCTTATTTTTCTTTATACTCTTAAGTATCTTCATTTACTATATATTTTCTCATATTTTTATTTTCTGGTCTTTATCTAAATATATTTCGTATAGGAAATTATATAGGAAACAAAAAATATACTAAAATTTTCGTTTATTGTCCCCACAAAATTTAAAGATTAGTTACCATTTTTTTTTACAAATTTAATTTCTTAATATACAATTTATTATTTTTAGATATATAATAATAATAATAATAATATACTCATGCCAATTTGATAACCCACAAATTTTTTTTCTTCCACATATACTGTGTATGCATTTATGCTTCAAAGCCAAAAATTTAAGATAAAATATTGACAAAGACAAGGAGTATGGTTCTACAAATTGTTGGACACGTTTTGGATGTAAAAGGTCTTTTGAAGTATTTTTCAAACTTTAGCATAAAAAAGTTATGTTTATGCAATATTTTTTTATTATATATAAAATATTATATTTTATCCCCAAAAATATTTTTTGCTCCTAATTTTTATATAATTAACTTTTATCATCTCAAAATAAATTCTAAATTCACCAATGCTGCTGTTATAGCCCAATTATGTTTTGTTACTCTAGTTTTTTTAAAAACGTATACTAAAACTATGAGTTATACATGGATCTTATTATATGTATCTATGTCATTGTATAATTAGACGTGTCAAAACGGGCCAGTCCGACCCAGTCGGTTAGCCCGTCCAACTCAACTAGGTTGGACCGTTTAGGCCCGCCTCCCGGCGGGTTGGAAAACCTCCAATCCAACCTAAGGTGGGTTGAGGGTTAGGCGAGCCTACCCACCAATTTTTTTAAAATTATAATATAATTTTATAATTTTTTGGGTTGGCCCATAGACAGGCCTAACAACCTTGGCCCAACCCATTTATTTAGTGGACGATTGTGTCAACTCGGCATACCCAACCCATTTTGATAGCTCAGATTGTATTGGCATATGCTCTACATGAATAGATTAAAAAAAAAATAACACGAGTTGAACTTATTTCGATGAAGATTTCATGAACAAATAAAGAGGAGAGTAACATGGTGTGAACTTTTTTTAATGAAGATTTGGTTCACAACTCAGAAGAGGATTTCTTGATTTTGCCATCAATCTAGATTGAGATTAACATGGTGTGAACTTTCCTAATATATTTTTAAGATGGGCAACTCGGGTGAGCCGTGAGCATGGTATGCTAATTTAAGGTCTTGAATACATTGAATTTTGGTAAATTTGGAATATATATATATATATATATATATATATATATATATATATATATATATGTATATATATATTATCATAAAGTTATTGAAAATAAAGGCATAAACACACGTTGAAATGGCCTACGCATATGCTGATCACAGAGAGTGAAATATTGCGTGAAGCACCCAGATGGAATATTCTACCTAGCGTCAGTAACATAATTTGTTGGAGGGAAATATTAGTTAGGATTATGTCATGTTTTGCATGTAACTTTTATTCTCTGATTTTTGTTTTTGCATACTATTTTGTGTATAAATAGATGTATAGCTCAGATGTAAACTCTTAGTTTTCGTATTCAGCAATAAACATAAAATCTCCCAAAATATTGTCAGTGCTTCATTGCTTCAGTCCTTTAATGGTGATCCACAAATCAATTTCTAATTCTAACACGATAACAGAGCCTACTGTATAGCTTATCTTCTTCTTCATCTCTTCATTTCTTCTCCATTCATGACTTCTCAAAATTCTGATGGGTCATCTTCCTCACAAACTCATCGCACATATAGCACACCTACTGAAGATCCTAGCCTTCCTTTTTATCTCCACCCAAGTGATACCATTAATACAGTAGTTATTTCCCCACCTCTCACTGGGACAAACTACATCACATGGAATCGGGCATTTACATTGGCCGTCTCGATCAAAAATAAGCTTAGATTTCTCGATGGAAGCATTTTCGTTCCTGATATTGCTGATCCATTATGCATTCCTTGGGTAAGAGACATTTCTTCAAATGTTCTTTACATCAACTCTGCTAAAGAGGTTTGGGACAAGCTCAAAACATGTTTTTCTCAACCTGATAATATCCGCATTTTCCAACTTCAACAACTACTTCATTCTATGGTTCAAAGCTCACTGTCAATTAATGAACATTTCATCCACTTAACTGGTTTATGGGAAGAATTGCGTAACTACATGCCATTGCCTTGTTGTACCTGTGGAAAATGCTCTTGTGATAAAATCCATTGGCGACGTCAGATTATGTCTTCAAATTCTTGATGGGTTTGAATGACACCATCTCTAGATCAAACATTTGATATGGTCTTACAAGAGGAAAGGCAGAGACAAGTCAAAGCCACCCTCACACCTGCTATTGAGAGCACCGCCATCGCAACCTTTGATCATGGATCATCCAAGAAGCCAGAAATTAAGTGTGAACATTGTGGGAAGCCTTGGTATACACGTGAAAACTGTTATCGACTCATAGGCTTTCCTCCAAACTTCAAATTCACAAAATCAAAGTTAGGAACCTCTGGCAACAACAGATCTCAATCCTTCGAAAATACTGTTGTTTTGCAGGACTCACAGGTGTCTCAGGATCAAGGTCAAGTTTCTATTACTCCAGATCAAGTTCAGAAACTCATGGCTCTCCTTAATATTGAGAGCGTCAAGCAGCATCTTGAATCTTCACAACAAACTTCCAAATCAGACCCTCCTCAAACTTCTTACCATCACTCGAACATGACAGGTATTTCTTCTTCTGTGTCCTCAGCACTTTTGGCATGGAGTCCCTCTTCTGCTAGCTTCTGGATCATTGACACAGGAGCTTCAGATCACATGATTTGTTCTCCAAATTTATTTTCCCCATATTCTCACATTCCCAACACATTTATTCATCTTCCAAATGGATCTAAAATTCAAGTAACTCACAAAGGAATCGTACTATTATCTGCTGATCTTGTGCTTACTAATGTTGTAATAGCCCAATTTTAAAGGAAATTATTAAAAGTAATAATGATATTAATAATTATAATAAAATACAAATAAAAATCGAGAACCAAGATTTGGACCAAATGGTTTGACCCATTTTTCCCCCTCTCCACCCATCGTCTTCTCCCCTCTTTCTTCTCCCCATTTCAGAATATTCTTTTAGACTTTTCATTTCAGATTTCAAATCCTTAATGTTGTCGCTTCAAATCCGTAACCGTAAGAGAGTCCATCTCGTTATGCTCCTATTTAGACCCCTTCCAACGAGAATGAACGGAGAAGCCATCGGTATCCCCTATGAAGCTCTGCCTACTCTAGCCCCCTTCAGCCAAACTCTCAAACCTCGTATTTGGATTTTAGAGCAACAGAAACATAGGACTGACAGAAGGATTGAACCCATCGTCGAGAGAATGGCACCATTCTCACTTTATAGCTAAAGGTATAAATAAAAATCCAATCCTTGTTTCTTCTTGTTGCCATGAAACCAAGCTTTTGAATAACTTATTTGGGATTTATCAATTTAGATCTTTGTTGGGGGAATTGCGACAATCACGATTCATATGTCGCTTGAGGTATAGATAAAAAAAGCTTTACATTATGCTCTTATTGTGGGATGTAGGATATTATAAGTACTAGTAGACGACGCACACGCGTTGCGTGTGTAACGTAATATATAATGCATATGAATTGATTCGTGTAATGAATAAATGAGACATATACATTGGTTAATATTACAATTCAAAAGATGCAACAAAAAACCACAACAAATCATTGGAGGGGGTAGTTTGGTAAATTCAAATTTGTCATACCAAGGTAGTTATTATAAGAGGCTTATGCATTATAATATAGTAAGATTAGTAGTTGAGAAATATATTTAAGATTTATAATTTGATGTTAAATGTTTTTATTTTGCTCTAATCTAGATTATGTCTTTAAAAAAAATTTAGACTCTGGTTGTGGAGAATTTGGATTTGGATTTGTTCTATAAATACGAATGTTATACCTAAAATTTTCAGATTTGCTTGAAGGCTTGGGAACCATACTAGTAGCATGTTTCTTTTGAAGAAAAGAATTGATTGCACACTTTTGGTTTGATTAAAAATATTTAGGAGTCTTATATGAATACATAGTTATTAATTAATATCCAATATGATACTTTTAGAAATTTACTAATCATGATTTTGATTAAAGTTGGCTATTTTTAATTGTTTAAGATAAAAAGTTTTTAATTTTATTTCAAGTCCTTCAAATAAACAAGTTTTATAAGTTGTTTAAATAGCTTTAAACCTATGAGAATCTCATCTGTTGTCATGAACTTCATTGCTTTAAAACACAATTATTATTTGGTATATTTATTTTTCAGCATATGTTTTTTTTACAGAAATAAATTAAGGGTTGTTTTACAATCTTGTTATCAAAATAATATAAAATAAAATAGTGAGCCTAAGTTTGAATGTAGGTTATAATTAAGTTGTGAATTTTATCTTAAGATTGTTAGGCTCATTATATAGCCGAGATAAATGAATATTGTTTATATACTGTCGAAATGTGTGATAGAAAATCCTTGAAATTTGGAGATTGTTGGAAAGTTGGTAGCTCAAATATTTTTAGGAAGCTTCGAGGTACGTGTAAAGGGAGTTGCTTTTTTCACATATTATTTTATCTACTGTTATTTATTTTTGAAATGTTTTGGGATAGTAAGCATGCAAGATTATTTTGAAAAAGTGATTTTTTTGAAATGTGATTTTGTTGAAAAAATTGATTTTTTTGAAATGTGATTTTATTGAAAAAGGGAATTTTGAATAGCATTTTATTGTGTGTGAAAAACTATTTTGTTTTGATTCAGTGAATATGATTTGAGGTTGTGAACTGATGATGTTCTTTGTTTCGTTTGTTTCGCTTGCGACGAGGGTAAAAACACGCACACTTCTGAACTCGTTGGCGACGAGAATAAATAAACACATTTTGTTTGCCCGAAGGCGGATGTGGTATAATATATGCCAATACCCTTCCAGCGGGTATGGTCGGGAATGATATCATAGTGTCACCTCCATATTAAGTATGGATTTGTTTTATTACAGCATGACTCCTACATGGTTACAACATGGATATTGTATGGCTATTATATTGTTATTATGTGGCCGTTATATGGTTCTATTCGTTATTCGTTGGTTATCTGTGCAGATTTGTGAAAGTTAACTCTGTTAACTGCTCAGATTAACCTATATGTGTGGAAGTTATTTTGATATGAAAATGTATTATTTTTCGTCACATTATGGAGACATTATGATCTTACTGTTTTTGCCAAATATTTTACTGTGCTTACTATAAAATGTTGCGACTCACCTTTACCTGTAATGTGACATATTACAAATAGTGTCGAGGACATAGATAAGATGGATGGGCAGCATATTTAGAAGGATATTGGAGTTTAATATTATGAGAATGGAATTTTAAATTTTTTGAGTACTTGGATACATTATTATTCTGTTTTTAGCTGGTGTTTGAGGATTTAGTTTTTATTCTGATTTGAGGATTACTGATGATTTTAACTGTTGAGTTTAAGTTGGTTTAATTATTGGTTTGGATTTGAGTTTTAGTTTGATCATGAGGTGCAATTATTAAGGGGAAACTCTGCCCATTTTTTTTAGTAGGCAAAGTAAAAATTTATTAAGTCAACAGATGTTAGTTCGTTATAAAATTGTAATGATTCCGCTAAACAGAATCGAATTGGTAACTAATTTTTGAATTGAGTTCCTTGTGTTCAGGCAATTGAACACAACGGGTGACCCGTTGAGGCGGGCCGTCACAAATGTGCTTTGTGTTACTACGTTCACCTTCAATCTTATATCTGTCAGTAACCAAAGACCCTTCATATTCTTACGTGACCTTGGTTATATACATGCAATGTGTTTAGAGTGATGATTGGACTAGCTAAATCTTGCAATGGATTATATCATTTTGACACAAGCCACAAATCCTCCACCATTCCTCATGCTCATGCCTCATATCGATCAAGTTCCCACACATGACTCTTGCATTTGGCATTTTCGTTTAGGCCATTTATCGAATCAAAGGATGAGATTAATTAAATCCTATATTTCGGATGTTCATTGTAATGATTTTTCATTTCCATGCTATGTATGTTAGAAAGCAAAACAACGAAAACTTCCTTTTCACCAATTCACAGTGTATCTTCTTCCATTTTCGATTTAATCCATTGCGATATTCAGGGTCCGTATTCACAACCTTCTATGCATAACCATCAATATTTTCTTACTATCATTGATGACTATAGTAGAGTCATTTGTGTTTATTTAATGTGATTCAAATCTGAGGCAAGAGCTATTTTACAAAATTTATAATCTTAATTCAAACACAATTCAACAGTTCTGTTAAACAAATTCGCTCTGATAATAGCCTGGAATTCCTTATGCCCGACTTCTATAATTCCCATGGAATTTTACATCAAAAATCTTGTCCTTACACCCCGCGACAAAATACGATCGTGGAACGCAAACATCAACACATTCTTAACGTTTCCCGTTCCTTATTGTTTCAAAATAGGATTCTGAGATATTTGAAGGGCTCAATTGGACAAGGAATGTTTTATTCATCAGACCCTTCTTTAGAGCTTCGAGGTTTCAGTGATTAAGATTGGGGGGCATATTCGGATACTAGGAGATCAATCTCAGGTTTCTGTATGTTTATTGGGGACTCAATAATTAGCTAGCTGGAAGTCGAAGAAACAAAGCACAATATCAAGATCCTCTGCCGAGGCAGAGTATAGGGCACTTGCTCATTCTACTTTTGAAATAGTTTGGTTACAAAGATGTTGACAGATTTTGGAATAAATGTTCAACAGCCAACATCCTTGTTTTGCGATAATCAATCGGCCATTCATGAAAGAACTAAACATATAGAATTGGATTGTCACTTTATTAGAGAAAAGGTTTTGGCTTGAATAATTGATACGATCTACATTCCATCAAAGCATCAGATGGCTGATATTTCACAAAGGTACTAACGAGTCAAAGGTTTATGTTCTTGCTATCCAAGATGAGATTATTGAACATATACTCCCATCTTGAGGAGGAGTATCAGAAAGTTATTGAAAATAAAGGCACACGTTGAAATGGCCTACGCACATTCTGATCACAGAGAGAATGAAATATTGTGTGAAGCACCCAGATAGAATATTCTACCTAGCGTCAGTAACAAAATTTGTTGGAGGGACATATTAGCTAGGATTATTTCATGTTTTGCATGTAACTTTTATTCTCTGATTTTTGTTTTTACATACTATTTTGTGTATAAATAGATGTATAGCTCAGATGTAAATTTTTAGTTTTCGTATTCAGCAATAAACATAAAATCTCCCAAAATATTGTCACTATTTTATTGCTTCATTTCTTTAACGGTGATCAACAAATCAATTTCTAATTCTAACAAATATTATAAATAAAAAGGACCAAAGTTATTTCTTTGAACTGTCGCACTTGATTTTTCTCAGTGTATCATGCTATCAGAAATTGATTCAAGGTGGTTTAGTTTCCAATGAGATCAAATACTCCCCAAATTCCAAATTCCTTTCAAAAAAAGAGTTTAAAATTCTAAATTTAAAATAAAATGATGCTATGATCGTGATATGACCATTTGTGAAATGAGTAAAAGTATGTGAAAACTATGCCTAAAAAAATAAAATATGTGAAAATCAACTAACACCGAAATTAATTGGGAAATTTGTTTCCATTAAAATCTGCAAAAACTATTAATTCTATCTTGTTCCCGTTGCTTTTAGTGTGTTACTTGTTAAGAAAGGGTAAGTCTTTGTGTAACGGTAAAAGTCGTTGTCATATGATGTGGAGATCACGGATTTGAGTCGCGAAAATAATTTTTTTACAGTTTGTGCATTGGGTTTGCCTATTTCATATATATTTTAGCATTCTACTGTCTTGGTTATGCATGGGTAATTTCTGCTCCAATACGCTATTATCTTGCGTTATACCATTTATTCGGTAGAGACAGCATTCTATTATATTATGATCTTATAATTATAATAATAATAATAATAATAATAATAATAATAATAACACATGGAACAAATCCGCTGCCATTGTTATAGAATTTTGATTGGGGCAATACATTCTTATTAGCTTCCTAAGGCAATAAATCCACCGCTTGTGTTGTTGTTGCCCTCATATACTATGCTTCAGGACACACACAAGATGTGGGGACCTAAATCAACGTTACTTGAATAGAGAAGTGGACGCCTCAAAGCTAAAAAAATTAAGGAAACGCCACGTGGTGTCTGAGGAGCGTCGATGCCCTAGAAGTGTCCGACACTGTAACGAGTGATTTTTAAAAGTGTTTGTGCATCATATGTTATGCCAAACTTATATTATTATTTATTATCACTTCTTTTTAATTTTTATTGTTGTTATTTAGCTTTACGAACTGGGTTTTGACAAAGAGGAAAGAATGTAACCAGGAAAGTTTGGAGATTTCACCAATATTCGTTCATATTAATAATAATGATGTTATTAGTAAATATATAACTTCATATATAAAAATAATGACATCGGGAGCTTTGAGTATATAAATTTTGATAGATTTATTTCCCAGACCCAAAAAATAAAGGGAAAATTATAAGAATGTACCATTTTCCAAAACACCTTTCAACTAAATCTCTCATAAAAACGTTATTTCAACTAAATCCATCTTTTAGAAAATTTATTTCAAATAAGTCCATTTTATCAAACCATAATCTAATTAGTCAATTAATTATGACTAAAATACCCTTGATCTACACCTTCATCCCCAAAACTTTGCCAACTTTCCACCATTCGCGTCGCCCTCCTCCTTCGCCTCCCTCCCTCCAACAACAGCAAGTCTCGCGTTGTCCTCCTCCACCTCCTTCGTCTGCTTACGCATTAATCAAGCGAAGCACGACTCTTCTTCTTGTAAACTGATAGCATGAGTACGTACATGTGTTTTGACAGTAATAGATGAATGTATAAAATTTCATTTATATAGAAAAAATCTAAGACATGTTTCGTCGTCGTTACATTAGTTATCGTTAACAAACTAATACAGTAATACATGTCGGTGTGAAAACCCAGAGATGAACGAGTTTATAGGCCAACCCAATAACTCCAGCCAAGTGTACGACCGATTTATCAAATCTTGTATTTGACTAATTCATCGTAACTAACTAACTACCAAACGCAGAACTTTTAGCCTTGAATTGCATATTTAATTCATGCGGTGCATGTAAAATTAACACACGCGGTGCATATAAAAATTGACTCATGCGGTGCATGTAAAGTTGACTCATGAGTTGCATGTAAAAATTAATCATGCGATACATGTAAAAATTAATCATGCGGTGCATGTAAAAATTAATAATGCTGTGCATGTAAACTTACTCATGTGGTGAAAAATTTACTCAAACTGAAACCTCATTACCACTATGTTTTTTCGTTAAATATAGTACCTGAGTCTATCGGTGCATGTAAATTACATGTGTGATAACCCTAGTTTTTGTTCCCATTAATCTTGAGCATTCAATGACCTCACTAACACTCATCCCAATCACCTTAATATCATTTGTCCATGACCTTGACTCAATTATATTCATTAGGAGGCCAAAGTTATGGGATTTACAAATCAATCTCTTACATTACCCATTGATGACATCATTCATTAAATGCTCAAATTATATAATCTGATGGCTCATTGAATTACCAAATTCAAGTATCTTGCCCCAAATCATGCAAATCATGTTAGACATTCAATGGCCTTCCAAACCTTGTCATTAGCCATTCAAGGATATTTAATGTCTAGCTCTAATTATGGCATACCATTTAAGTGTCTCACCAACACATTCAATTAACTTGCCCAAAATCATGTCACCAATGGCCTAAACCCATTGTTTTTCCTTATCAATCATGACATGGATGATTATTCAATTGCCTCATGTTAGCCATCATTGACTTGCTAAAATCATGGCATTAGACATTCAATTGTAATGGCCAAAGTTTAGAAACCTTACCAAATCATGTTATCATTACATTGCTAACGTCATGACATTAGAATGCCAAAGTTTAGGGATTTTAATTAATTTCTTCTACCTTTAAAACATCTCACATCCCACCAAAAGAAAAAGGCTAGGCTACCAAGAAATATCACACACAAATTACACACACACTTTTCGAAAATTCAAGGAAGAAAGGAAGGGATTTTCATCATTTCTCAACCCGGATCTCATCTCAACACGCTTCGAATATTCAATAACTGTAAGTGGGTTTTTGCTATGAATATCATTTTGTTTTTGAAACTCTATATATGTGTTAAAATTTCAGTTGAACACGAAAATGTATTTTAAAGATAATATTATGAAAGTTTATGAGAAATGCGCATCGAAAGTCGAAGGCTCTGCGGGGGAAGTGCTACTTGTGTAGGAGTCACCAATTGATTTGACGGACAAAGTGCTACTTGATGTGGGCGTGCCACATGCATGTGAGTCACCTCTTGATCCTTAAGAGCAAAGTGCTATGCCACGGGAGCCACCTCTTAATCCCAATAAGAAGATTATATGATTATGTGTTTATGTGATGAGGCTCTAGTGTGAGCAATTATGAGTATGTGAATCGATCTACTATGTGTTTGATAAAGAGTTATTTGAAAAGCTTTATATGTATGTTTTATTATGTTCAACTGACCCCTGCTTGCTGAGTATTTTCCCAAATACTCACCCCTCCCCAGTTAAGGACGGAGAATAGGTCGAATACAAAGAACAATACCAATTTTGGGCTGGTGATCTACCGAGGAGATTTCAAGATTTTACTATGTTACGCTTCCGCAAAACTCTGTTTAGATCTAAGGTGTTTTATGAACAACTTATTCAATGTGATTTGCCGTTGTAAAGACGATTATTATTTTTAATCGAATAAATAGACTTGTTTTTATCATAGATCTGTAAACGAGGCTTGTTGATTTTGAATAAATTTTTGGAATCAAAGACGGTGTCATGCGCTCAGGTCTCGGGGCGTGACAACATGCACCACTTGAGTCCATGCATGTAAATTAAATGGCCGATAGATCGGGTATTGTCTTGTGCACTACAATTACAATATCAGTCCAAATGTCATTTACAATTGATAGGTGCATGTAAATTACATGCACGTAAATTACATGTAACCAAAAATATAGTCTAATGGTGTATGTAAATTACATGCATCGATGAGTCTATCGGTGTATGTAAATTACATGTACCGATAGACTCTTTAACCAAAAACATAGTCTAACAGTGCATGTAAATAACATGCACCGATAGACTCTTTAACCAAAACATAGTCTAACTGTGCATGTAAAATTACATGCACCGCTGAGTCTATCGGTGCATGTGAATTACATGCACCAATAGATTCAAATATTATCTTTAGCCAAAACATAGTCTATTGGTGCATGTAAATTACATGCACCGCTGATCTTTGCTTTTTGTCAAAGATGATATTTAAATGAATTATATGGAAAAATAATGACATCATTTTATGTAAGCTCTTAACACAATTGACCAAAATTTAACAGAAGCCCGTCTCATTTCAAAGCTACACTTCGCTCTTTCCTTAGAAAAACAAGAGCTTTGAGATTCGCGTTCTATTTTTATGTATTGTGAGAATCTTAATTGTATTGAAATAACAGGTTTTGACACACTGTAGATGAATGATTAGGTATTTTGCGTCGAATTTATGAACTGTTTGTTGATTAAATTAATTTATTGATTTCTATTTAATAGAATTTCAAATTTCACCATCTGAAATCGAATCGAGCTTTTTTATCATCTGAAAATATTGTTTACATGTACAATCTATCGGAGATAAATGAGCTTGTGACTTGCGAGTTGATCCATGGCGGCAGATGGTGTTTTTGTGCTCTGGAGATTTATGTGCTGGGAAAAAATGAAGTTCACGCGATGAGGAAGAAGACGCGATGAGGATACGGTAGTATAGAGATATTTTGGTCATTTTGACATAAAATGGACCTAGTTGAAAGTAAAATATTTTGATAGACTGGACCGAAAATTTTTTTATCATCTGGTACCGGCTTGAAATTTTCCCAAAAATAAATTCAATTAAAAGAAAGATTTCTTCCAATGAAGAGATTGTTTTTTATTAAAAGGCCAATTGAATCAAGGCCCAAAACATTTCAAAGAAACAGAAGAAATAAAGGCACGTAACAAAGTAGTAAGCCCAATTAAAAGATAAACGAGCCTGATTAATTAAGGAGAAAACTTATTAAGTTATTATGTATACAAAAAACGTGGGGAGTATCACCACTTTGATATTTCCTATAATTTTCACCCTCAAGTTTTTCTTTTCACCCCAAAACTAATTTTTAAAAATATTATGTTATTTATATTTTGAGTATAAAAATAAATATTTATATAGAATAGAGCACTTCCAGTTATAGTAAAACCCTTTTTTTTTTAAATTGTGGAATAATCTAAACATCTTGTTTCGATATCTCGCCCAACTAATTTATAACCCATGATAATCAAATTCGTAATATTTCAATCCTATGCTTGTGTACATATATATTGCATTTTTCAACGGTGTGGTCTCGACAAATATTGTTAATGCAAGCATCACATGCAATCAAGATCAGAAGTGCTTTGCAATTAGATGTGTAGAAAATTAACTAAGTTTCAATCATCAAATTTTGATTCTAATTCTAAATGAAAAATAATTAGTCATAAACATGCAAGCACGAAAAACAGAAATCTTGTAAATTTTGCTGAATATTGCGATTTTTTCTCAGTAGTATATAATAATTCTTATAAGTGAATGGTTACATTATGGAACTCCACATCTTCAAAGTCAAAGGTCCCAATTTTTTTTATAATCCAAATTCCTGCCGCAGTTTCTTATTATTATTATTATTTTTAAATATTTGTAGGGTCTTTATTTCACTTTCTAGATGTGAAGATGAATCATATTTATTAGTTGAATTATTTTCATATTTTTTTAGAATCACCTAACATTTACTTCGTATTCTTTGAATGATACTTGAAGCATGTTGAGAATTGTCCCATATTGAGAGTTCAGAAGCTATGATAGCTCTTTATAAGATACACAACCTACTCAACTCATTGCCAATTGGTTATGAGTTGGAACCTCATGAATTTTAACATGGTATCAGAGCCAGATTTCTCGCGGCTACTCCGCCCGCATGCTCATCGTCACCCGCGTTATCAGTTCACGTGTTTCAGTGTTTGACTTATATAATACATAATACAATGTCAAACGTGAGTGACGTGTTGAGAATTGTCCAATCTTGGAAGTTTAAAAGCTATGCTAGCTTTTTATAAGATACATGAGCTACTTCACTCATTGTCAGTTGGTTATGAGTTGGAACCCAACAAAATTGTAACAAAGCAATACATCTGTAAAAAAGTACAACTGTAATTTATATTGCACAAGACATAGTAAACAAGGAGGCCGAGATTTTCCTTATTTCTCTATTTCTTTTTCCACTAAATTTTTTGTATTACATTTTGTTCATCCTATACAAGGTGTTATTCGATAGAACAATCCAAGAAGTTCCTCACCTTCTGGGACAAAAACAATGGCTACAAAGAACCAACCCTTCACATTTTGACCAGCTCAACTAGTGTAACTCTGCTCAATATGACGATGATAAAAAAAAAAAAACTCTGCTCAATATGACCGAATCACTGTTTAATGCAACTTTTCCGATTCTATAAAAATCATTTTCAGTTATAGCAGAATGCAACACGGGAGCCACCATCATCCAACAAGGGCGAAAACCTCGTCTGCAGTCTTTCTTGCGAGGACTGATCATCGTATAATGAACCAACCATGCCATGTGGCTTGCTATATTCATCTGGGATTATACTAGTCAATGTGTTAACTTCAAATATCTTCTGTAAAAATTCTGAATATGAAATCCCGAAAACGTTTAGAGTACTGTCTAGGCTCGACAGCAGATATTGAAGTAGCGTCGAACTGGAAAGACTTGTACGCATGTTCGAGTTTTTTGCTGATGTCGTAATCTTGTAATATGTCTATTATGCCAAATACTAGGATAACATCATAGTACTCCCCTGTAGGTTCACCAACAAGCTGAGACTCAGGGTTGTTTCTTCTCACTGTCAGTTCTGCCCTAGCTGGCATATTCGAGCCTAATCTAATCGATTCCCACCTGTCAAAGCGTGGATAAATTAACGACGAAACACATAATTCAACAGTTTTTTTTGAAAAACGAGCATTCTTATGTATACCGGTTATGATTGGTGTGAGTGTCAACATCTGATCTAGATTGCTGTGAAGTTTGGACATCGGACACACTAGCCTCGGTATTTAATGGTTCCCCTGAATGAGATATTTCTCGGAAGTGAATACCAACTAAAAGACTGTAATCCATTATTCTCTCCAGTTCAAGAAAGTCGCAATCTCGATTCACTTGCCTGCGTATTAAATATTAGTAATAAGAGATTTTTAAGCATCTAAAAATGTATTTCACAAGGTTTGTGCTTTTCTTTAAATGATAAGTGACATACTAGGAAAAACAGACTTGTTCACCCAACTATAATTGAAGTACCTGCAGAAATCTTGGTACCATGACTTTTGTAATCGAAAAATGAAGTTCAAATCAAGGTCCTTGAGAGTGGTTGTTGGGTCAATGTCGGATTCAGGTTTGTCAGTTAACCGCCCGTGGGAAGAGCCCTTCAAGTCGAAACGTCTATGGATAACATATTCAGTACAGAACAAGTTTCCCATTATGACAAAACGCACCTGTTTATCGAGTAGATAATAAACTTGTAGCATAAAGGTTTCTGTAGAATGGAATTTCATGATGAAAAATTCAATCTAGAAATTGATATGTAGAGTACCTTCTTTTGTGCAGGTCCAGTCATCCTAACACAGTGAAGCCCAAAAAATTTGGTCACCAGCGTGTTTTCAAATGCCCGAACGTGTTTGTAATAAGCTGGTAACATTCTTTTGAGCACCTGCTGTCCAGATAAAAAGTTGAATAAACCTTCACAGAGTACTATATTTTTCTCACATTGGACAGAAATTTCTGACATGAATCTATAATCTGATACTGAATTATATGAATCTGAAACCAAACAATACATTCGTTTTTACGAAAAAGTATCATTGTTTTTGAGATTAAAAACTGAAACAAAACTCACTTTTACTTCTGACTTTTTCATGGTTTTGATCATGTATTTATCGTCATTCGTCAAGTAAAAGAAGCTTCCACTTTTTCCAGGCGAGGAGAGCTCCCGAAGAGCATCGTTGCCGCATATGGATATCATGTAATCTGCAGGATCCACCTTAAATAACTTTCTAAGTATCCTGAACGTACAATATCAAGTCTAATCAGATCAAAAACATATTCAAATCTATTTAAACTCAAATGACAAGGCACACCGATACACAAGGAGAACATAAAGCTTATCCCATGAGTGATTAGTATTTTGAAGAACAACATAATGTTTGCAATAGTATTAGTACCTCACCTGAAAACTAGTGGGCAGTAATCTTTCCATTTGAATTCACAAGATTGGTGCGGTGGGGTATGCTTAGATCCTTCGGGGGGAAATCGTGTCCATATTTTCTCCTTGGGATCAAAAGCCATAGCTTTTAGATCGAGGGATGTAGCTGGAGCAGGTCTTCCTACAGAATGTCTGAATAAAGGTACAAATGAGCCACAAGCAGAAAGATGAACAAACAGAATTACATAATCACTTTAAACAAATATTAATCAAGTGCAAAATCGATACTTATTTCATTCAAGATGTAGGTGTAGAGCCTTGTAAGGCAACTACAATTGGACGTTATATGTGACTATAAAGAATTAGCAAAGATAAACAGAATGATCCAAGATCACTCTCTGAAGATTCGATTTTAAAGTTTCTCGTTTTTCTTCTCTCTCTGAATTCAATACTAAAGAGCCAAATTATGTATGAAAATGTCATAGGTATGATAACTTAAAAGAACATTTCAATACAACACATCCTAGAGAAGTTGATACCTTATTCCTAGCTGCAAATTGAGCATGAGCTCATAATTTTTATGGCCTTTCGATATAGTGAGTCCCTGCCTTCTAAGTGGCTTTATCACGATATGAGGCCTACTACATCCTTGTGAGGAATCTAATTCTTCAGCTCCCAACCCTTCATCTACTTCTCTTCCGGAACCTAAACTTTCGCTAGTAACATCACAACTTAAATCGGATTCGGAACCTAAGCCACAATCACCTCCATTGCTCTCCATAGCATCCATAGATGCTCTTTTCGCCCTTGTGTTAATCTCCTTATAACTCTTCCATGCTGATTTCTTTTGAAACGACTCCCCTTCGCAAAGCCAATTAACTGTCTTCTGTGAAGGGAACATAGGGATCTTTTCACCAGAACTAATCCTACAATCTCTCAAGTTCACCAAATACATTTCTTGAGGATTCCAATCAAAACCACCACCTACTTGAGCACTCGAAGGATAATAAGTTCCACTCTGCTCCCTTGGATCCTTACTCCATACACCAACATAAAAACTCCCATCCTCCCAGCGGAACGTCCCATTTCCCCTCGGCAAACCATCCTCCCAACAACCATCGTATCGGTTACCAATGCTCCAAATCATAGTTCCACTGCCGTTCATCTTCCCATTCTTCCAATGTCCAATATACTGATTCCCATTGCTCCATTGATATCTTCCTTTCCCGTCAGACTGCCCCCGACGCCACTGCCCCTCGTAAAAATCCCCATTATCGTAATTCCTAACCCCTTTACCGTGCTTCATATTCACCACCCAAGAGCCTTTATAACTATCATTTGAGGACCCAGTATAGGTACCTTCACCATCCATGAAACCATTCCTGAATTGTCCCTCATATGTCGCACCAGAGGGCCAACTAAACTTCCCTTTTCCCATTTTCTTGCCTTTAAACCAATCACCTACATACATACATCCATCCGCCCACAAGTATTTGCCATGGCCATTGGGGCAATTATCTGCCCATTGTCCCATATAAATATCCCCATTGGGAAAAACCTTTTCAATATGATGAGAATCACTAGGATTACAAATTTCATCATCATCGTCTACATGGGCCACAGACATTCTTGTAAATATGCTGTTTGCCCGTTTCTTTGCAATTGCTTGTGATTTCTTCAACTTTGCCTCCCAAGCCTTCACAATGCCACTCAATTCTTTGTTCATTCTCTTTCAAAATACAGACACTTTATTAATCTCTCCCCCTTCTCCACATCCTCAAGAACTCATTTTTCTGGTAAATATTGACCTTAACCCAGATCAATTTTTCTTCGTGTCAGGATTTGAGTTCCAAAAACAAATCAACAACCATAATTCCGACGACCCAAATGGCCAAATATTAAATAGATAACAAAATGCACCACCCAAAATCAAAGACAAACAAACACCTTATATATGAATGATGTATTCTCTGGCTCGTTTTTCTCAAATGGGTATCTTTTCCGTGTGTTTCAAACACAGTACATCACCCAACATAAATCAATGACTGCCTTGTCCAGTTTTTTTAAAAAATAAATAGATAAACAAACAAGATTTCTCTGTCTCTTTCAACCTTTTTTCGAACCGTCTTTTGAACTTTTAATCCTAAGAAAATTTGGATTGGATGGGAGCCAAGATTCAACAAACACACTGTTCTTGGTTTCCAGATTTGGCTCCTGAATCTGCTAACACACCCAACAAATGGGAGGATGAAATAGATATAGTGGGTGTGATGTGTTTGCCATTTTTAGTGCTCAATGCCAATCCTCATTTCTACTAAAACTAAATAGTCTTTCAGTTCTAATAAAAAAATTTTATTTGATTTTATTTACCTTGTTTGGTTTAATCATCTCACGATCTCCACTTCTAAATATTATAATAAATATATATTCACAATATTAATGGGTTAACTCGAGCTGACGCAATAGCCTACAAATCACGTCAATCAGTTAAACCACACTAGGCAAGCTCGATGTGGCAGGGTCAGACCGAGAAAATGTTGGCAAGAATAATCGAACGCATGGTTTTACGGTCCTCAATTCACATTGCTACACCAGCTCAGATCGAGAAAGTGTTGGCAGGGAGAATCAAACGCATGATTTTACGGTCCTGAATTCACACTGCTACACCATCTCGGACACCTCCGGGTAATTCACAAATTTTTTTTTAGGAATAAAGCCAAAGGATTTGTCTCTTTGTGCAATATTAACAAGCTATTGGTGGGACGTAACTTTATATTCCTTTCATCTTTGCTGGGGTATGTCACTACTTTTCCACACATTATGAACCATTCAAGTTCTTATGTCTACACCTTTATGAATTTTACCCTTTTTCACAAGAAATTTAGATAGAGAATTTTTAGGTTCTACCAATAATTATCTGTTCATTTACCCTGTCTATGGATTTTTAATTATGTGTAACCTTTTTTATATTAATGAGGTTAGGTTTTGGGTTAAGACATTCTCTCCTTTTTTCCTTTTAAAAATCTCTTAGATATAAAACGTATTGTATTTTATTTGCTCCTAATTTAATGGCCTTAAAGTCCATTAATTATATATCAGTTAAAGTGTCTAATGTAGAAAGAAATTATTACTCCACGTATAGTTTGAGCCATTAGATGTTGTATAACGCCCTTATGGTGATCTTGTAGTTCCTACAGGTGAGCGGTTGCCCTTTACTTTAGAAATAAGCTTTTCTTAGTTACGCTGCGTCCCGACCCGAGTCGGGATCCACACCATCATAAGCATATCCAAGAAAAAAATCTAGCGGGATGAAATTTTAATTTTTTTAAAAAATAAGGGCTAAAATAAAAATATTTTAATTTTTTTATTAACATTAATTTTTTTGGGATTGCGGGGTCCCCTTGCACACCCCTGCCTCTATGTCCCTGCACATCATGCAATGTTATCCAAGAGTAATATTTTCTGTGTAGGATAGAATTCGCAGAGTTATTGTCACTAGGCGATATTCACTTGATGTAAAAGTTATTCAAAAGTAAAGAAACTTTAAATGTTAATCTGAAGTATATTTATGATTTAATAAAAATCATTGCCCACGAATTAATTCAACCTATGTAATATATAGAAATGTTTTTTATGCTATCTATAAAAAATTAGCAAAACATCTTTTAAGCATAAAATTGAAGCATTATAATTGTAGAATCAAGAGCTGACCGTTTTACCAAAAGTTCTAAATGATGGTAATAATGCAACCCAAATCTTTTAAAATGTACAACATTAAAAACACCACGTTTTATCGTTTTTCAAGCAACGACAATTGATAATTATTGCTTCCCAACAATTATTATAATGCGCAAGATTGTTTTATGAGGCAATAAAAATAAAAATAAAGTTTTAATTTGTTGATTGGATGATGAGATGAATGAGTATAGCAAATATTTGACATAACAGAGGTAAAACTTCTAATCAAGTAAATTAGTTAATATAGGAGAAAACAATGGGCATAAATCGTAAAGTTAACTTAAAAGATAATTATTTATCAGAATATGATGGAGATACTAAACAATAATATATTTACACAATTTTATTTTGTTTGAAAAATTATTTTCGATTTGTGTATTTGATAATTAACTTTGGACAAATTATTGATTTTTATGTGAATTTTTCTCCGTTGGAAAATTCTTATCAGGTGTATGTTTTGGTCAAAAGTAAAAAGAAATGTTTAATAATTTAATTTAATATAGATTAAAGATTTATTGCCTAAATAACTTACATTACATTTTAATTCATGCACATATATAATTTAAAATTTAAAATTTGGATTTGTGATTTTTATTTATTTATTATTATTGTAATCTTAAGTACCATTTGAAGTGAGTGGTATGATAAATGATTAAAATTATGAGATAGTTATAAATAATATAATGTAATAGTTATAAGATGTTTGATATGATGGTTTATTAATTTATAGTTTGGTATTATAAAAATATACTTCGAAAATTTTGATTTCAAATTTTGACGAGAACTTTAAATTTTGAAATAGTAAAAAAAGTGAAAAAATAATATGTGTCATTTTATTAAAAAGTATGATTAAAACGAGATATATATGATATAATAATTTTTTCTTAAAATCAAACCAACACTGTTTTAAATAACTAAATTTATAATTACAAGACCGTGATAACTGGGTTTGTTTGATGATGCCTTTAAGGGCAGTGCCCTTAGGGTCATCATAACCATTCATTTGGAATCTTTTTTTTAAAAAAAAAAAAAGATTCTAAATGGATGATTGATGATGCCCCTAAAGACAGTGTCCTTAAGGACAGGAACAATGAAACCGTGATAACTGATAACGAACACTAATATAACCTATATGCGGACCCACAACAAGAAACTAGACAAAATGAGTGGTTCGAAAAGTTCATCCTTGTCCTTTCAAGACATCTCATTTATTATAACTGCATAAATGACGATGTCTTGCTGCTATTTTTAACCGAAAATAATAAATTTTGACTTATCTTTAATAAATGACTTGAGTTCAATTCCGTCGTTTCCTAATTAAGAATTGTCAAAAATAATATATATATATATACATACATTTTTCACATAATATATCAAAATTTGTTATTGAAACTAAGTATTATTCATACCAATAATAAATTAAATTCATCAATAATATCTGTTATTTATTTGTTTATATGTTAATTGAAGTTATTTTTTTGGTATGGCGTGTTTGTGTAAGAAATTAATTTCTTTCAACACTTCTCCTTAGTATATTTCTAAAAAAAATTGTATTGGGCCCTCGTGGGGTGACTGAGTTGGTGGAATAAATGTAAACAGTGGCATTTAGTCACGAGAGCAATTCCTTCGAGCCTGTGTACTAGCTTGCCTAATTCGTTTATCTATCTTGCGTGGTTTGCAGGCTATTGCGTCAGCCCTATAATTTACCAAGTGTACACCTAAATATATATGACCATGTTTTAGAACCGCCGATTAGAGGGTTTGGAATCGCCAGTTTGACGGTTCAAAAAAGCTCGACCCTTAGCCTTAACCTTCGAAGACGGCTCCTGCTACGATTCGTGAACCACCGATTACGGTTACAATTTGACCATTCCATTTTAAAAGTTAAATTTAACTTATAAATTTATTTAATAAAACAAAAACTCAAAATGAATATATATAATTTAAACGTATTTTTTTCAATAATGATCATAAATTATAAGAAAATACTGTTAAACTTCTATAAATCAATAGATTTGGATTGGGACAATCATGCTTATATTATATAGCCTCCTTTTCGAAAGAAAATAATATTTTTATTATATAACCTCCTTTTCGAAAGAAAACTTTTAAAACATCGATAATATTGAATAAAGGGGCGACTGCTTCCGCCACACCAACACCCACAAATAAGCGGGGGTGGTCGCTCCCCTACCCAAACATCCCATCAAACACTTAAGGTGCAGCTTGCATGAGAGCTATAAAGTTAAGATGGAAGGTGGTTGAATCCGAGCAAAACACTTAAACCAATCCGCAACTGCGATGTATAATAGCAAGTCTATCGTCAAAACACAAAAATCCAAATTGTCAAGTTTTCAGCCTGTTTCTGTGCATATGGACATCAGATCATCCTGCCTCAAATTCCAGTGACTTGGTTGTTGGGTAGGGCGGTGGCTAGTGTACGAAAGAAGAGTGGTGTCTGGGTAATTTTTGGATTAGGTGGGTTCGCTCAATAGCCGGTGCATTTGAAGAAATTGCACGTCTCCATGTCGCACAAACTCGTGACTTTTTGTGCAAAATCCGACGATTTCGCGGCGATGACATTTGGCTGGTTAGTACAGAAAGGTTTGTCGGTGCACAGGGAGTGCAGTGGCGAGTTTGGCCAGCCAAGAGGGTGGTTCACAGAGGAGGACGAAGGTGTTTTCTGTGGGTGCGTAGATGCAGCGCGGGGTAGCAACTTGTCCTTGGTGAGGGGATCGAGAATATCTCAGCATCTCTGGGCGATAAGTTTCTGAACAGATGCTTGTTGTTGACGTCAAAGTGTGGAGAAACTCCCCCTTTTTTTCCTGGAACTCACAGATCTCTTCCCTCTTCTTTTCTCTACGACTTAGTTTATTTAATTGTTTTCCCACTGACGACGCCAATTGATATCACCAAAAAGTGTGATCTTCAATAAATATCAAACGATGATACAACAATATGTTTATCTTCCATTAAACCGAATTGAACAGCTCCAAAAATATGTATGTGTATCAAATAAAAAGGGTAAGATGACTCCGTCCGTAGGCGAAGCCACTCCGACGCTCAAGTCAGTATCTGTTTCAATAGAAAAAGTATTGAAATTGTAGATTTTTGCATAAGTAATCGCATACCTGAATGAGAGTATGAGCCCTCTATTTATGGATGTAGAGATAAATGTAGAGTCTCAATCAACATATGATAAGAGTTCTAGTCAATATGAAATTGTATTGTATATGTCAAGATAGATGCAGAGTCCCAATCAACATAGGATAAGAGTTCTAGTCAACATTGAATTGTATTGTATATGACAACTAGATCCATGCCTATCCCGAGAATATTGAGAGATATCTTCCAAAACCCTATAACTCTTTTTTTCTAAGAAAATGGACCCTTGCAAATGGGCCTCAGTCAATAGGCTAGACTAGATAAGTTTTATTTAAATAAGCATGGTAAATGGGCTATAGCTTGCTTAATCAGATTGAGTCGGTTAAAATCCATTAGGTAGATCGATCCCCCATCGAGGGGTATCAATATCAAACAAATCTTTACTCTCAACTGGATTAAGTGAGTGTCTGTAAATGCTTTTGTAAACTGTTTATCAGCTTTTCAGACAAAAAACAGATTTTGAGTTTTTATTTAACTGCTTCTGCTATTATTTCTCTAAATAGCAGAAAAATGAGAAGTAGAGAAGCATACCATGACATGTTTTTGACTGTTTTAAGCTGTTTGGTGGCAATCTTGTAATTAATTGAAGTTTATTAAACTATTTTTGTATTTTAACAGCAAACACTCAATTCTTTTTGCTTAAAAGCAACTTTGTACAATTTTAAGCAAAAGCAATCTAAAAGTACTTTGAATAAGCAATTGCATATACACCATTATAATGCGTTTGCATGAAGAATTTTTCCCACCAAATTTTTTTTGAAGGGTAACCAGAAATTTACGACATATTTTTATATGTACTATGTTTATCATATGGTTAAGAAATTTGACTTTTGTTTTGACAGCTTTGATGGGGTGGATTTATTGAAGAGATTGAAGGGTAAAAAGGTAATGTTTGTTGGGGATTCAGTAAGTTCTAATCAATGGCAATCAATGGTTCAATGGTATGCCATCTACACAATGCAGTGAAGGGATCAAATATCACAAATCAAACAGATAGCTCTACTTCTACCGTCACATTTCTGGTATATTAAATTATGGCTAAATTTTAAAAATAGTTCCAATAGAATCGAGGTTTTTGCAATATTACTCCCAAACTTTCAAAACTAATCAATATAGTGTCATTGAAATTATTTTTAATAAAAAAATAGTCATAAATTTTTGTTTTTAATTAATACTAATCCTGAATTTTTGTTTTTAATAAAAAATGGTCAGCATCTTGAGACACCACTTTTGTTAAACATTAATTTATGTGATTAAATTTGTTAAAAACATATATGTGGGTTTTGATTAAAAATAATTTACGTGTGACTATATTTGATTAATGTTGAGATTAGTATTGAAAATGTCCATATTATATGAGACAACTTTTTAAACTTATCCTTAAGATATTATTATTATGCACAATTTGCTTATGAATTAATATGATGAATATGTATATAATGTAGGTGGGATTATATTGAAGTTAAGGGAAAGATAGTTAAGGACATGGATAGGATGGTTGCATTCAAGGAAGGATTAAAGACTTGGGCAAAATGGGTCAACTCAGATGTGGATCCTTCTAAAACAAAGTTTTCTTTCAAGGAGTATCTCCGTCCCATTACAAGTGAGAGCATATATAAAATCTTGAAAGGTCAATTATTATTATTTCAAGTTAACCAAATTTCAGAATCAATGGCATTTACCCTCTCGTATTATTGCTAATAGGCACTATACCCACACGTGATTTGTAAATAGTTAGTTTACTTCACTGTAGTTCTAAAATAGGCAGTTTACCCTTTCAGGTTTTCCAAAATAGGCAATTTACCTCACGGTGTTTTGCAAAATATATCACACTGCACCATATGGGAATGTTACACATATTCACAAACCACAGAGGTGTAAACTACCTATTTTTAAAATACACGGGGTAAACTGTCTATTTTAAAAATCATAGTGGAGTAAACTTCATATTTTCAAACCACATGAGGGTTCGTTGCCAAAAACCGTCAAAGTTCATCACCATTCTCTACTAAACTAGTCTCTCTTTTGATTTGGATCTATTTATTTTGAGGAGCATGGCATTGTAAGTGAATCTCGATTTATGTTATAGTAAAATACTAAATCACTTATAATTCTGTGGTAAAGATTGGAATGAACCAGGAGTGAAGAATTGCTTCAAGGAAACCACACCTATAAAAGGTTCAACATATCCAAGTGGATTACCATTAGCTGCACAAGCTGTGCAAGAAATTTTGGTTAACCACATTTCTTCATCAAAAAATGTGCATTTACTTGATATCACAACTCTTTCTCAGCTAAGGAAAGATGGGCATGTCAGCTCGTACAATGTTTTCAAAGGCATGGATTGCACCCATTGGTGCGTAGCCGGAGTCCCCGATTCGTGGAACCACCTTCTCTACGCACAACTAGCTAGTTGAACATGTAGAGAGGAGATTCACAACTTTTGTCATTTATATTAGAGTTTGATTCTTGCATTCAGCTATATACATTTAATGGAAGTGAACTTCGTTTGACGAGTAAGGCCTTGTTTATAACCAAGTTCATCAAATAATGCTCCATATTCGCCGAATATTTTTAATTCGTTTGTTAAGTTAATTCTCAACCTCGTTTTGTAATGTTTGAAGAATTTATACACCTAGTATTTGCTCTGTAATAGAGAGAGAGAGTAATATCTTGTACATATAATTCAATGAAATACCTTTTTTGCACCTTCAGTTTATACAAATTTTAAGTCAGAACATCATTGTGAATAAATTCTAGAGATATTGTATTTCTTTTCACAAGAATAAGATTTTTTTATTTTTTTTAACTTCCAAACAGTCCTACCCTTGTATTTCGAGTTAATTTAATTGAAGCAAGCTATTGAATTTTTCTGCTTTTGCATACAGAATCGAAATTCACATATCATATTGAAGATGCTGTAAATCAAGAGACTCAACCACTCAAGTAAAAACATTAATTTTATTACTTTTAGTTTGCATTTATAGTCATTACACTAATTTTGAATAGACTCTTTTCTAGGTTTACTTTATTTTAAAATACTATATTTTTGGATGGGTAAATTACAAAAATAATCTCATGAAATAATGGTCTTTACAATGATAGTCCCAAATTTTTAGAACTAAACAAATATAATTTTTTAGAATTTTTTTTTAAAACAAAAATGGTATCAAGACTACTTTTTTTGTTAAAAACAAACAGAACAGACATGTTACCGACACGAGGAGCTTTGTTATTGTGGCCATTTTTGTTTAAAAAATTGTAGGACTAAAAAAACAATTTATATTAGACTATATTTGTACAATCCTAAGAAATTGGGACTATTCTATTGAAAAATGATACTATTTAGTGGTATCGTTTTTGTAAATTACCATTTTGGATAGTACAATAACTTTTCAGGTTCAAATACTAACCCAAATTTCACCTCGACTAGAATTTATTCAGACACTAAATTCTTCCAAATATATGGAACTTGTAGTAAATTCTTTGCAGAAAGCAATCTTGAGCACCATTTTACCTAGTCCCATGACTTTTGACATAATTGAATTGGCCATGAAGAGTTCTTTTTTTTTTTTATTGCATAAACCAAACATCATATTAATAAACATCTTTTACAAGAAGAAACCAACCAAAATTCAGAAAAGAAAGCATAACAAAGTGAGACAAAGCTTGAAATATATGGGCCTCGTAGGGCCAAGAAACACCCCTGGAAAGGTAAATTAAAAGAGCCATGTGGAAGAGCATCGTAACCGAAGTGCAAGTAGAGAACATATTGATTGGAGTATAAGTAGAGAACATAGACTTGTCAGGAGAACCGCCTACAAAATCTGCATTCGATGCACTTTGATACCCTGTCCAATCCCAATCATTTCTAGACCTGTTTAAACACATTTTATTCAATTCACCCCTGTTCTCATAAAGCCAATGATACACCTCTGATCATTATGTCAAACAAATCCCTCACTTTTATGCCAAATATACATATCTTACTATGAATCAGGTAAAAACTAAATAAGAAATCAATTCATAAAATACTGGCCAAACGATAAGAGGCCAGCGCCAAGATTCCATGCTCCTGAGATCTAAAATATTGGCCAAAAAGTAACGACCAACGCCCCAAGATTCTAAGTTCTGGTAACCAAAACGACATAAACAGATCCTTTAAACCTACAGTCGACAGTAAAGCTACAGTGCAAACTAATCAAGTATACTCGGTTTGAGTTCAAAATCAATGAAGTAATTTGTCACCAGATGTTGGTCATAGTGTATAACTGGATCATTTATTCTTTGATTGACTGACTGGAAAATTTTCTTCTGGCTGCTTTTTCCACAAGTAATTGGAAGCTTCAATCCACCTTGGATGGACCAGAAATTTCTTCTCCTGGACTGCCCAACGAGATTTATTGGTTCCTGCATCCATAGACACGACATGTGTCACCGACGAGTCGAGTTCCATTGAGCATGTAGCTCCTAGTTGCATAGCCATGTTCCATAGGTGATGCTGCTCAGCCTGAAAATTGGTAGGAAAAACACGGCTGAAGACAACTTTGCAACTCATCAAGACCTCCTCACGAACTCTCTTTAGAACCTGCATGCCAATGGAAAACAAGGGTCACACAATGATGAAACAAAGCATGAAAACTTAGTACGCATACCAGATTAAAGTAGAAATTTTGAATGTCTACTATATTCGTCTCTCAAATTACTAACAATATTCTCATACAAACATGTCTGTAAACTAAACTAGCCAAATCATGCAAGTATTAAAATCAGTAGTTAATGATTCAAAATAATCAGGTCACAAACATGATTAAGCAATCTAAAAGACCACATCACGAGCGATCACGGGCTCTTAAACATTTACTAATAGTTAATGTGAACTTTTTTACCACTTCATAAATCTATCGTCTATTAATTTTCATTTGCTATTTTAGATCTGCAGGATGGATTTCTGAACTTAATTTATTTTCACGTTTTGAAAATTAATTTTCTTTTCCCTTTCAATGCTTTCTCCCATTTGTTGGATGTTGAGCTTGGATATTTTATGCTTTTCTCCCCTTCCGCTTAATTTGATCTCATTTCCTATTGTCTTCAGCACTTAGCCTGATTAGATTTTTGACCTCGATAGGCTCGTTTAGGGTTCAAATTCAATAGCTTGAATCAAGCGCGAATAATTGTTCAAGCAAAATTATCTAAATTTTTTAATAATTCAAACTGATTGAGGTTGAACTTGATAAGATAGGTAAAATTTGGCTTCATTTAATTTGATTACACCCCTAACTCCCACAAACCCTCAGAGAAAATATAGAAAACTTTCAAATCAGTGCACACCACCAGCCTCTTGTCAATAAATATTATTAAACCAGCCGATTCATCTGAGTTATTTGGACACGAAAAATAAATTTATAATGTACCTACAGGCATGTTAGCAACTAGCCAGTCATGACAGGTGAGAACAGAGAATGTAAATCTCAGCCATCCCATCTATATTTACCTGTCTCACATCTCGGTCCACCAGATTATCATCACGGCCCTAAAAGAAGAAAACTCCTATCAAAACAATGAACTAGAAAGAAGTTATATTAGAATTTTTTGGGGGTTAACAGGGGTAATCAGAGAAACAAGAAAACACCGGGTCAAAGAACAAACAGTGGATCCTCAGAAGAACCCTCAGAACAGTAGCCAGCGCTCCATCACTCTCACTTTCATCACTTCTAAGTTCAGAAAGTGATTTACAGTTGAAGCCAAAGTGCTTGCTACTCGAAGCAAAGAAGTGGTATCTCTCCATTAATATCAAATTCTCCTTGTGCTTCTTCCATACCTAAATAAAAAATTACGGCATAAAAAATTATGACTCTTCCTATCACGAAAAATTCTTGATAGAGCACAGTATAGCCGGGAAACAACGAAGAATATTGCAAATTAAAATTAAAAAAAGACATGTTTTTGTTAGAATGAGCTTGCAAACAAGTACTTGAAGAAAAGCTAAATACGCCAACAAGCACACATGCACCTACACTGCACATACCGACAGTCAAGGGACTAAAATTGAACACCTTCTAGTCCAGTCAAGGCGCATGGCCAAGCTACATAACATGCAGCACTCAGTACATGCTACAAATTGAACGAGAACCACCTTCCATCTTAATTCTACAATACTTCAAGACTACAAATTGAACGATAACCACCTTCCATCTTAATTCTACAATACTTGAAGACTACAATATCATTTACTTCACTCAATAAGTATAACACCATAGAGTACCTACGTCAACAAGAGAAATGTAAATGAAAATTTTAAGACTTTAAATTTAACTTCGGTTTCTTGCTGGCTTTTCGCACCAGATTGTGGCGTCTGTTACAGTGCAAAGTCATCTTTCTGACATGTTTATAATATTGACTCCTCAAAATGAAATTCAACTTCTAAATTGCAATTTTTGTTGTATTGCTTACAAAATTAAATTATACTGTTAAATATTATATTAGAAACATTAGCAACGTAAGGTCAATCTCAAGCACTAGATACTCAATTGTGGATAGATGAAGTGTTTTTGATAGCAAAAATACCAATGTTTTTTTTTGTTATAACTAATAAATAAAGAAAGTTCTATACAGAGGCTCCTTAGAGAAAAAAGCTCAACTTTCTCAAACGCGTGGTTTTTTTTGCCCAAATGAATATAAATTAGATAGCAACATGAAAACACAGCAAAAATATGGTTTACTAGAATCACTTCCCACTAATTGCAGAATATAAGTTGTTCAAATACCTGTTCAGTGTCGTCAAGAATGAGGACAGCACTTTCCTGCCCCAAAACAATATCTAAACCCTTTTGATGCCTTTGCGTGCAATCCCCCTGAGCAATTATTCGGGAATTGAAGTAAGCATCCCCAGGGTCAAGCAACTTTGCCATCTCCAAGGCATAGCGACGTTCACCCATAGTGTATATGTACATCTCAAACATATTACTAGCACTTTTAAGGAAGGTGTGTACAAATGGCCTCAACTTAGTCATCATCTGCATAGACTCCAGTCTAAAAAGATCTCTCTTCAAAGTATCTTGCAAATTAAAAATAAAGGGACTTACATTAAGGTTAGAATTCAAAGCAGACAACGAGAGAAATAGCATGGTTTTCAGCGTCATAAGAAATTAGAGCAGTAATAAACCCTTGGGGGAAAGAAGTGATAGGTGAATGCCCGACATGGTTTCAGTTCAGACAGTTGGGATAAAATAACCATAGTGTCTGTTCTAAACCATCTCAATTGATGCCAAAAACAATATATTTAAAGTTAACTAACAAATTGGAATGGGAAGTCTTAAAGTGAGTTTAAAAAAAACCATGCTAGTCAAAAGCAGTAATTGGTTCTAACAGAATGTGGTCTATTATCACAATGAATTACTGAACAGTGCTTAAATACCCTACATTTTAGTTTGTATAATCGCCTTAACTCAGGATATGACCCAGAAAATGCAATGCAACTTGTATGTGGAGATAAAATCATCAGAGAAGCAATTTTTGTATCATAATACATGCACACACAAATCGAGGAGATAACTTAGCATTACTCAAAGGAATTGAAATATTTGAAGACAGCATGTTCATCTAAATGAGAAAAGGGCAGATATAATAGTATTTGACAAACTGTGAAGAAGAAGACAACACTATTATCCTTTTAGTAGAAGATAACACTAACACATTAATAACGAGAATGAATGTATTTTTGTGACTTACTTGATTATCTTTTAAATAAACGATCTCAACGAGATATTAACTAAAAATGATTTAGGCAATTTTTTAGATCATCTGGGCCTTCCAAGCATATTTACTTGGCAAATTTTAACATGGCAACTCCATACATGGACAGATAATTAATATCTATTTCTAGCTAAGAGGGATTGAATGTCCAAGTTACAATGTGCCAAGTAAATATCTTCAACTAGCTAGATGTAGGTACTAAATTAATATTTATTAAATTGAACCAGATCCTCTTTTGTCGTCTTGGGTATCAAAATGCCAACATATCCTCAGAGGCATCTGTTGAAACAGTCCCCAACAGAGGCATCGGACTTTGCATCCTCCTTATGCAATGTTATATTGTTTCTGGATGCTTAACTAGGATTGTGAAAGTGTATATACAGACATGTGCATAAAAAAACTTCATGCCTATGCAAGTGCATAAACTTGGATCCATTTAATCTTCCATGCATTCTTAAAGAAACTACCATATTAAGTACACAATACATCATGAGAACTTCAAAGGTTAGTGTAGAGTAGGGAAAGGGAGAGCAAGAGAGCATTTACTCACCCATCAGTGGGGAAATAATAATAAGAAACCAAGAGAAGTTATTCATTTCACAGCAGAGGAGAAACCAAAACTTAACATCCAAGCATAATACAAACACCAATATATCAATCAGATTCTCCTCAGGTAACACCAAAAAGATTATGTCATTGAACATAATTGGCTTTTGATCTTTGCTCAAAAAATAAATAGAGAAGACTGAAGAGTATAAAAGCATATAGAATGGTTGAACATAAGAGACAATATTGAATGCATAATTACTGGAAACTCTTAGTATGTTTAACAAAAGGTTTATATCTGGTCCCAGTCTAAATATTTGAACCTGATGAATGATCCATATAAGTTTCAACACCAGATATTTATTATACAATCAATGGACTTCATCATTGAAGTAGTGTTTGGACCAATGGGCTTAAGGTCAAGGAACAACTTCCATGCTTCGTAAGTTGACAACTTTCAGTTCTGGCATTGTGGTAATATTGAACATATAAAACTTTGAGGATACCTCGTTGAGGAGCAAAGAATCATTAACTAAAACATGCCACTGCTACATGGTTTCCATCGTTACTAACAGCTACTGAGGATAAAAGATCAACACACCAAGACCACAATAGGTTGAGGATAAAAAATTACCTGGCAAAGCATCTCTTTGGTCAATTAAGTATCCTTCTTCTACAGTGACATCCACAAGCCGAGTTGAATTTAGCAATGTATGATCTAAATCAAGAACCAAGTAAAGCTTTTTATGATGTAGCAAGTTCTTCAAATCCTTCTCACGTAAACGTGAGATTTCATCATTGGCAAGCCTTAAATTCTGCATGAAACACGAATTTACTTTGAAAATTAAAACACAATGTGATTTAGAGAGGAAAATGGGTTTCAAGTATGCTATTAAGCACTGCCCGTCAATCCCAAACTCAATGTGATAAAACAAGAATAAGAATAAGCAGCATTTGGAGTTTACTGTTTACACAAGGTGGCATGAAACTAGGCAAATATATTTTTCGAACTTTTTTTTTTCTTTTTTGACCCCAACAGCCATTTCAAAATTCTGTATCACAGCAATAAAATTGATCCAATGTCATACAGGAATTCAAATTAGGCTACCACAACCAGAGCAGCTCTGTGATGAATAAATACATTTCATTCCCTGTATTTACTTAAATTTTGTTAGTGCCGATCTATTTCAGTTGAGCAAAGTTTCTTAACTGAGGTTTAAATTTTCCTGAAAAGATAAAGCTTTGATTTTGATTAATGGATATTTTTATCTGTCAGATCTGCCTGCCACCTACTTCATTATAAGTGCTCCTATTTAATTTCCTTTGTTCTAAAAGAGTTTTTGTTAATTCCTTTTTATTCCCAGAGGGAACTGGGAGCTGAAGTAGGATGACATCTAGATTAGAGTTATATCCCTCGTTCAGTGGAGCAACACACACACAAACAGTGGCACCACCTTCTATATATCATATTTTCTAGGGATAAAATACTACAGGATATAATAATATATTTCAAAAAAGTAACCTTATGTATGTACCCAAATGCAACACCAGATTCGTCATCCATTTTTATACCGCATTTCATGCACATTCCTGCATAGACACCAGGATGTAGACACTTATTCTTCTTAGGAGATGACCCTGCATTTCAGGAATCAAGCAGATACAAGGAATTAATGATCCAATATCAAAAATCTCAAAATAAAAAAGCAAGGCTCTCTACACAGCTAGGAGAATCAGACAAACAAATGAATCGAAATATGATGCATGAAAAAATACAACCAAGAGAGGTAGAAAGTAGAAGGACAAGCTAGGATCAATGCATCCAACCTGCGGCAGCACAAAATATAGTGGAAGAAAGTTGATAATTATTGAAAACAGAGATATGCCAAAGTACCACCCCATTTCACTAATGCAAACCAAAATGACAAGTCAAGTATCATATCCATAAGTAAAATAGAAATTATGTTGGTTCAGCTATCAAAGATTGCTATCAAATTACATATATACCATCCAACACATATTGTCACTACCTCAAGAGTGATAATACCAAAGGGAAATGAAATTGGCGGCCAAATAAGACAAAGAATCACGAAAACTATAACAATCAATCAGAAGATACAAGGAAGATGTGCCAGTTTAACCCAGCAAGCTTCTATCTATTTTTTTATCCACTGATATGCAGTTTTTTTATTAAAACTTATAGTTCAATTCATTTTTTTACTTATTAGGTCAATACCTTTAAACTTAATACGATGATGTTAATAGTGTATTGTTAATGTATCTAATCATAAATTTTACCACCAGAGATTTGCACTGGTTGACCTTGAGATGAGGAACTCGGCAGATCAGCAACACTTTCGTACGACTCCACCTTGCGCCTTTTAGTTCTACAACAATAAAAATAAGCATTGAAATCACGCATAACATCACAAGTAGGAGCATAGCCCCGAATGATCTATAAAAAATGAAATTCATATAAAATTTCGAGAACGGTGCGAGTACGTGAGCAAACTTTGGAAACTTCTATCGCAAAATGCTACTTCAACTTGAAAGGTTAGAACTAAAAACACAAAGACAGAATAAAGCGGCCTCTTTCACCCACCCCATTGACAAAAAACACATTCTTGAAGACAATGTGTGCAGCAATTGGGAGGTAGAGAATTCAAACAAAATGAAAAATATTTGATACCCTTATAACTCAAGTAAATTTATTAGAAATCGAACAATTGACTACCGTATCAATCCACCAATGAATCCATCACATTTATCACAAATAAAAAAATAGAAAACTTCATATTTGTCACATCCCTAGCAGCAGAATGCTTGAATCAAAGCATGAGATAATGAAACCCAACACCTTATGAGTAAACAAAAATTCTCAACTGAAGTATACCTGTCAAATTTCATATGATAATCTCCCTCCTCCACATCATCAATATTCCACTCTTCTTCTGCAACTTCTTGAATATCTGCTGATGCATCAGAAATAGTATCCAACTCCGCATCAAGAATTGCTGCAAAGTCATCGCTGCTTGACGAGGGCACCGGAGAATCTGCTGCTAAACTCATCTGACACATCATCATGGGATCAGAAACAACTCTGCTTTGTACTGAATGAAAATCTAACTTGCAATCATTGCGGACAAAAAGTATACAATTATTCGATTCATCTAATAAAAACAATACCCCATATCTGTATGGAATCAACTTTATGGGTCCTCTTTGTCCAGTCAATTTTATCAAGGCTATCTTTAGAGAGAAAAACACGGCAAAAGAGAACAATTTCAACAGCATGGACGCATATCATTTATGCCATCTTTACCAACATTCTTGTCTCAACTAACATAAATGTGTTCAAAATTCAAACTATTGCAAGGCATTCCTGCCAATTGTTTCTTAAGTGCTTGCTACAATAGGGATTCAGAAAGAGTGCAATTTAAAATTATATCACTTCCTCGACTCAGAATACTACTTTGGATATGCGTCCCAGAACTGCTAAGTGCAAGAAGAAATGAACAAAGAAACCAGAGCATGACAAAAACCTAACCTTAGAATAAAAACCAGAATCTCAAAAGTTTATTGCTTGAAGAATTTCATTTCAAATTATCAAATCTAGTGTCTTAAACTCTCAAATTCAAAAAATAGACTCAGGATTATTAGGAGAGGAAAACCAGAACCCTAGGCACCTAAAGCATGAATAATAAATTTGAACTGCTACATTACATGAATTTGCATTCGAACAGTTTCGAGCTCAATTTGAACTCTAATAGCTAACATTTTCGAGCATATTGAACCTGGATGTGAATTCAAAGTACTGAGCTCAGCCCAATCAGAAACTCAAACATTAATTCAAGCCCATTCACCACCAACACCAATAAAAAGGTGAAAAGGAAATCAAACACGGACAGTCATACTAAAAGAAGACAAATAAGAAAAACAACAATTAAATCTAAAATACCAATACAAATATAGAAATCCATACCTAATTCTGATATTTAATAAGCCCCGGATTTACCAACCAAAAAACCCAGATTTCAGATTAATATAAGGACTCGAGGGGCGGCGGCTGATGTGGACGAACAACCGGTAAGAAAATGCGGCAAAGCAGCAAACGCCAGAAGTGGCAAAACTGAAAATAAGACACGGCGCAGCAAGGACGTCAAGGCACTGAGATGGCTATGGATGAGGCAGCGAAGGGCACATGCGGCGGAGCTTGGGTCGAGGGTTTTCGATTAAGAAGCAGGGTGAGGTCGATTGGCGGATTGGTATCGCCTCGGCTGGTGGCTTCGGCATATGCTTGCATTATTCATTTTTTAAGAATTTTGATAAAGATGAAAGGTATAAGTTGTAATCAATTATATCTGCCTTGATTTTGTTTTCCGGATTGAAGAACATTGTTATTGAAGAATCAGCAAAAATATTACCAAGACATGACGGGTTCAAATGATGTTCAGATATATGGCAATGGGCGCGTGTATAGAACCGGATCCATATTGATCCCATCTGGGTAGGTCGGAACCCATTTCAATGTGTACCTATTTTGGCTAAATCTGTCCGAACCCATCCCATTATACATACTAGTCTCATTCTGCACGTCTTGCGTGCATATATATTATTTTTTTATAAATTGTTATGATTTGTAACGTCGTTTTTTATTTGGTTTTAGGTTTTTTTTAATTTAAATTATAAAATAATTATACAATATTTTTATAATTAAATTCTTTTGGAATTTAATAAATTTTATAGGATAATATGATAATTTGTATGATAGGTATGATGGTAATTTGTATGATTGTGAATATCATAATGTAAATTGATTGGTACATAGATAGCAAATGTGATTGTAATATTTTAGATTGGTAAGGGCTTTTGTGTAATTAGATATTGGTAATTTTAAATAGAAAAGGAGGGTAATTTTGGAATGTAAAAATGGCCATATCAAGTTAGTTTTTATTTTAAAAAAATAGACATTTCACTTTTTCTTTGAACAAATAAAATATTATTATTTAATTTTATATCAAAACTCATGTTTTCATATTAAAGAAATTTGAATATTTTAAAAGGAACGAAAGTAAATTAATAAAGATTTTGTAACATAAAAGATAATTTTACAAAGCTTATTTTAAATATTTATAAAAAACAAGAAATACAATGACAAAACTCAATTTTGATGCTTTAAAATTGGTTTCTAGCTATATTTTTTTTGGGAAAAAAATGAGTTACAGGGGCGGGTTAAACCCATGGGGTCCATGGGACAAGTCCCGATTTTGCATCGATCCCATCCCGTTGCCATCCCTATTCAGATAGTGATAATATGTATTCCGCAAATGTAATATACAGGGGTAACGAGACCCTAATTTTCCCGGACAATACAAATTTAATTTGAATATATCATTAATTAATAGAGTAAGAATTTTGATTGCCATTATCAGAAAAAAAAATGTCACACAAAATAAAAATTCATTCTTAATTTGACCAAATCAAATCCGATGCATACTATGGATAAAAGCCATAATATTGGTTATTTACGAGAATACAAAAGAAATGCATCAGCCAAGAACCTCAGCTTTGAACTAATCCAAGCTATCAAGTCTGCTACCAATAATATCCTAACTCTCCTTCCTTTTGGTCGTTGAAGATTTCCGATCATCTGGAATATACGACACCCAGAAAACAGGCAGAATCGTGCATGCTGCCTGTATCAACAGCCCTCGTGGCAAACCCTGAAAATCGTCCCCGTCACTCCAACTAATGCCGCGAGGCCGACACCAAGATAGCCACTCACGATAAACGCAAGTGCGATGGCGGACATAACAAAGGCCATTACAGAACCCTCGTACCCCCCGGTGGACAGAGTTGTGCCATTAGAACACAAAAAGGTAGGTTCTTGAAGAAGTATAGTACCTCGAGCAAGCCTGAGAATACGACAACATATAAGGAGTCAGGGACGCCTATGCTCTTGTAGACGCCGTTGACAAATAAAAAATCTGATATCATGAACATAGCCATTGAAATCTGAACGGCAGCGATTAATTTTCTTCCTGAAATGGACTTGAGATGACGATTATATACAACTCCCCAAAGAAGCATAGCTGCTTGCCCGAAAACCTTCGATATCCCGAGGAGTGATGATTCGATATTTAGGTGCTGTGTTTGGTAGTAGAACATAGTGCCGGTTAAGGCTGGAATTACAGCATAGGATAGAGCAAACCAGATTATTGAGTAAAAGATTTCGGGTTTTTGTAGTATGGTCAAGAGTTCCGATAGCTGCTTCTTGAAACCTACATTCGATGGACTTTTTGGTAAGTCTAAGGTATCCTCACTTACAAACATTGTCACCACGAACTGGAAACATAGAAGAATCCCGAAGATGAGGAACATCATTCGAGTTGAAAATTGATCGATAGATATGCCTCCAACGAGGTTTCCTAGAACCCCACCAATAGCCGAGGCCATCCAAGTAAAAGACTGGAGAGCACCAGAGGAAGATGATTTGATGTTTTTCGAAGAGATGGGTTTTTTACCGGTTTCTGCAACAATGGCATCACTAGTAACCTCGACTATTGAAGCACCAAGATTACCCAGAAGGAGATATACAATGATTGAGAAGAATGAGGAGTATGGTGTGGCAAAAATTGCTATAGCTATCCATGACACTGCTTGTAAAAACACTGCAAGAATATTCATAGTTGTTATCTAACAAAGCAGTGATCCATACACTTAAAATCCTTTGCTAATAGAGATGATGAGCTATCAAACACGAGCACGGCAATTGAGATGATGAGCTATAATGAGCAGTGATCCATACACTTAAAATCCTTTGCTAATAGAGATGATGAGCTATCAAACACGAGCACGGCAATTGAGATTGAAAACACCAATAGGAATCATGCATTCACAGAATTTGAGATTATCCATTTGATCATGCATCAAAAGGGAAAATGATCTACTCGTCTTGCAACACAAATGAGGAAAAAATAAATCTCACGGTTCCCACATCCCGAGTAGCGAATTATTCAAAGGATCTGTTACCACAAGTGAAATATGCCATTATATATTTTGTATTTCTAAGACTTGGACTATATACTAATACTACTATGGAAGAGAATTTTGACAGAGAAACCACATACCCAAGTGACATTTAAAGGGGAGATTTTCACATAATCTAAATGACAATTGAAAATCAAGCGTACTTTAAGTAAGATAACCTCATTCATCAAACTCCCAGATAACATGGCAAGGCACAGAAAGATTAAGAAACCACTGACAAAAGCAATAAATGAAACAAATTAAAGAACAAAATCTTAAGATGAATAAATTTTTTGGACCCAATTATGGACTCATGTGACGCCGTAAGAATCACAGGCTCCAAACATCCAAAACATAGTTACCTTATGCTGATGAACAAAGAAGATTGTTAACTTCTTCAAGAAACTAAAAGACGCACGAGTTAGATAAAGAACCAACCAAATTCAGTTCAATGTTAACAAGAAAATTTGCAAAAGTATATTTTAGACAATCAAACCTAACTATGATCCTAGAAAAGAAGATGAAAATAACTGAAAATGGTTACCTCCAATGGCCATGTATGGGACACGGTGCTGGCCAAAGATGTAGAATGAATCTGAGAGTATGCCATAGAAGGGTTTTGCAACCATGGGCAAGTTCGCTGAATTCTGAAGAATTTGAAGAGTGGAGGGATCCATTTTCAACCCATCTTTGAGGAAGAAATTCACACCCATCCATGGAAAGCATCTCAATCCTTGAACCCAGTACCCTATTCCAAGCAACAATTTCCTGTTCCTATCAATCTCACTTTCACCCGAGACCATTTCTGCAAAGTTTGTATCTGACTGTAAATATAAAAAAATCTACTTCTATGTACAATTAAATAACGCAAATTTCACCCGAAAATTATCAAGATTCAGCCTTTCAACCGTAAGAATCCCTACACCACCTGGGTTTTTTTAATAAATAACTCCAAATCATCAAGAATTGACAACACCAGCAGAACAGGGCCCTCACCACCCACACCTGCGGACAACTCAACATTTGATTCACATAAAAAAAACATAAACAAAAGGACACGTTGTGGTCAAGAAGAGAATAGGGGTGGCATGTTGGGAAAGCTACACTTGGTTCATTTTTCTTAATTTGTTGTTCAATTAATCAAGGGGTTTGGACCCGTTGGAGGACCTTTGCGTGTGCTCGAAAAAGAGGGAATATATATAAGAATAAAAGTTAGATCCGGGGACCGAAAGTTTCTAGACTAACTATGTGGAGTGGTACCATGTTTCATTCTTATTTCTTGTTGGTTTTGGGACAAGAATATTTACACGAGAATATTTATATACAATAATTATTAGTATTCTTGAGATATCAATCAATAAACCATATTTCCTTCCCGATCCGACCAAATCTTATCGATTATGAAAGATTATGAGCAAAAGGAACCAAAAAATAATTACATTAATAGCAGTAGTACTGAATGCATCTCCCAAATATCATGTTGGCTGCTCTTAGTTAATATATAGTCTGTTCCTGTTTTTTTAAAAAAGTGATAAATCATTCTTACTAGTGGAGCCAAAACCCCTGCTAGAGATGAAAAATATTTAATTTACTATTTCTATAGTTTTAAGGTTGCAATAATAAAGTTTTTAAAACAAAGTTAAGAAAACTTTTCTAAATCTAGATGATCTGATATAATCTGTAAGGCTTTATTTGGATTGTGGAATTTGATCGATTTGGATTTCAAATCATTAATACAAATAAATTTAAATTGTTTGTCTAATTTTGAAATACATGGATTTCAATCCATCATCTTCAATATTAAATATTTTATTAACAATACCAAGATATTTCAAATTCCTAATTATTGAAATCATTTCAAATTTAAATTTTCAAATCGATTGTTGAAATAAAATTTTCAATCCAAATGCAACCTAAGTGATTCTTGTTGGGTATTCAGTAGGTTAAATATATAAAATTAAAACTCACATTGCGAATTTCATGCAAACTGTCAATAGATTATTTTCACACCAAAGACCTTTTAAAGTAACTCATGTTTTATATATCAATATTAGTAACACTCAAGAGGTTAAAATAGGATGAAAGTATTAATTATCATGATTTTCCTTTTTATTTCTTTGTTAATCTATTGCTTGTGTTGGAAATTGGCATTAAGCTCAATATACGTATATAATACATTTTATGTAATAAAATATTTTTATCTATCTCTTACTAATGATCATAATAATAACAATAATACCAAATCCATTTCCAAAATTATAATGAACTGAGAATGAAGAGATGTAGGCTAGGAATGGCAACAGGTCGGATATGGGACGGGTTTGGCCAATCCCACGACCCGCCCCGCTACACATAAACCGACCCGCCCCGCCTAGACCCGACCCGGCGGGTTTACCCGCCCCGCCCCGGTTCCAGTTTTTTTTATTTATTATTTTTAAAAAAAAAAATTAACTAGAAATCAATTTTAAAACACAAAAGTTGAGTTTTGTAATTAAATTTCACATTTTCTCTAATAAATATTTATAATAAACATTGTAAAACTATCTTTAAACTACTAAATATTTATTAATATGTTCTTATTTCCTTCAAAATGTCCAACTTCTTTAACATGAACACATGAATTTTGATATAAAATAAAATAATGACACTTTATTGTTCAATCAAAGAAGTAAAATGTATAACCAATATCATATTTTTTTTAAAAAAATTAAAAATGTATAGCGGGGCGGGTTCGGCCAATCTCAGGACCCGCCCCGCCCCGCCCCGCCCCGCTTCCAAACCCGGTTAAAGCGGGTCCAGACTCGCCCCGGCGGGGCGGGTTCAATGTGGGTCCGGGTTTAGACCCATCTCATTGCTATCCCTAATGTAGGCAGAAAGTCAATTGCTTGGAAAAGAACATTCAAACAACCTTTAAACATATTCATACCTAAAAAACATTGAGACTTCCTGGCGTTCAAGAGGAGGGCAGATGTCCTCTTAAAAAAATTTAATACCCTAAATTTTTTTAAAAAAACTTACTTTTTACCCATTAATTTTTTGCCCATCATTTGTTATGTTATGAGTTTTCGCTCCTCTAAACAAAAGCTCTAAATCCGCCTGCCTACAGTTACATTTCACTCGAGTAATAGCCACATTTTTCACCGTAATAAATACCTAAAATGGTGAACTCTGATTTACATTTTTGCAACATGAACAAACAATATCGATAAATCATACCTCAAACTACCAAAGAAAATACCCAACATCCTTCGTAGGGGGATGGCCCGGGAGGCAAGGAGGAGTGGTCGAAACATTGATGCCTCTCATCCAAAACATAGCAATATGGGGCTGTGTCAAATGTACACGAACAAACAAATGAAACACATCTCGACGCCAGAAGAAAATGTGTTAGAACTGAATTCAATCGAAGCTTGATGATCGGCTCCATCTACCCCCCAAGTAATCCTCCACCGAGATGTTCTGCTCGGTGCTGCTAATGGAATCAGACTCGTTTTCCAAATTAAGCAAAGCAAGATTGAGGAAGGATTGGATGTTTGATGGTGAAGGTCCACCGGGGATACCATTTTCGTCTTCGGAAGAACTGATCTCGTTTCGTGCCCACTCTATAATTTCTGGGGAACCTTGAAGGAGTTTGAGAATCTGTTTTAAGAATCACAAATAGTCCAAATATATAACTCATCGAGGGCTTTACTACATGAAATATGTATGCATCAGTGTTATCAACAATTGCTTACAAGGTTGATTTCAGGACGAGATTGTGGGGAATCTCTGATACAAAGGGTTGCAGCTGAGACAATTTTCTCAACTTGGTCATTGTCGTAATCACCGGCCAAGTTGGGGTCTCGCAGTTCTGAAATTTCTCCTTTCTTTAAAATGTGTCTTGCCTGAAAACATCACACAGTTACGGTAGAAATTCAATACAACTGCTAGGTCAAACAAAGGATATTATATGGGCCACAAAGGGAGGATTTCCATTCATACTACTATAGGATGCTTGCTCGTCTTAAAAAAATACAAACTAATACTCACCCACATTACCAAGCTTTCCCGGCCAGTTGGATGTCCGTTCTCGATTGGCTTTCTACCTGACAAAAGCTCAAGGAGTACAACTCCAAATGCATAGACATCAATTTTTTCGTCCAGTTTCCCATGCATAAAATACTCAGGAGCCAGGTAGCTGTCACAAAAATCAAATAAACAAATAAATCTTTTTATCCAGTGACTTGGAAATGACTAGAAATTACCGTGGGCATAGAAAACTTACCCAAATGTTCCAGTAACATCAGAGGTCCCAATATAATTGGAACAACTTGAAGCCCACGTAGCAAGCCCAAAATCAGCAAGCTGTAAAGGCAATGAGTATTAGGAAAGGGAAAAAAATCACATCGAAATGATGTCATTGGTGAATAACGAGCAAAGAAAATGTCAATGGCCATTCACACCTGCGGCTCGAAATCATCTGAAAGAAGGATATTGGATGACTTCACATCTCTGTGAATGATTGGCTCGGCCGTATTATGCAGATGGTCCAGTGCCTCAGCAACTCCTAAAGCAACCTTATATCGCTCTTTCCAACCAAAAGATTTACCAAACTTTTGAGTACCTGCGATGGTCCATGGTTGTTAGCAACATTCTCTAGTACAAAAAATGGCAACATGTCAGAATAAAGTGCAGGAAGAAGATGAACATACCATGGAGGTTGTCCTCCAGGCTGCCTCTGGATAAAAGATTATAAACCAAAAGTAGTCTGTCATCCTCAAAACAAAAGCCAACTAAAGAAATTATGCTTTTGTGATGCAAGGATGTAACGATATTAACTTCAGAAAAAAACTGTTCCAATGCATCGTCTGATGGCTTCAGATTTTTAACAGCTAGCTCCTTGCCTCCTTGCAGACAGCCTCTGTAGACCTCGCTGCTTCCCCCCTTCCCAATCAAATTTTCTACAATAAAGGAAAAGGTTACTAATGAGACTTCCAAGGAGGAGTGGAAGTTAAAATAATGATAGAAATTTGAGAGAACAAACCTAACGCAAAATTGTTTGTTGCTAGCTTGAGTTCCTGGAAGCTAAATGATTGGCATGTTGTAAAATATTTCTCGCCAAGACCCTCAAGTACTGAGAAAATCTTAGAGGAATAAGCAACAGAGTAAGTGTTGTCTGACACAACAATAGCACCCTTCTCTTGGTTCATTTCTAAACTACAATCATTCTTACAAGATGAAGTAATCTGTTTCTGATCAGGATAAATAGCCGCAACAGATTGTCGACCAGGTAGTTTCGACATCCATTGAAATATTGATGACTTCCTAGAAGAAGCTTCAGGCATTCTTTGTCTGTGTAGGAAAATCTTGCGAAGCAATGCCCATCCGGAAGTGGATTCGAGTATTCTATGGGTTTTGACGGATACTAGAGCCATGGAACTTCCAGCATTTTTACTACTTGATGATGATAAAGCTCTATAGGGTGGTAAATTCAAAGGGCTTTTGGGTATGGTCCTTCTCCTTTTGGATCTTGAATCAGAAACATCACAACTACCGAACTCTAGAACAGTAGAAGCAGCTGAGTCTCTTTGAAACACAATCTTACCATTATCAGCACATACAACTAATATATTCTTTTGGAGATTCTTAGCACAGTACTTGGCAACTGAGATCCTTGACCGAACTGTGTGACGGACTTCAGAAATACCGACAATTAAACTTGTTGCACCACATGATTGTGCCTCTCGGGAGAGGATTTTTCGAACCGGTGATCCTCTACACATCTTAAGCTTTAGATCCACCTATAACGATTTGTAAAATTTTATAAAGTGCACTTCAGAAACTATAACAGGTACATTGGTCAATCTGCAATATGTAAAGCATCTCACAAACATATAACAAAGTAAAGGACACGAGAAAAATGTGCTCCAAGGGAGAAACCATGTAATCACAATTCACAATCAGCGGTAATCGTCTGACAGTTCGAAAATAATTTGAATTAGCCTAAAATGGTTTTCCAACTACTCCTATGTTGTATAGACTCGCCCCCACTTAAATCAAACATTTTGGAGCACAGCACCTTCTGAGAAAAATACATGGACATAAGAAGAGCTAAAGTGCCAAAATATATGAGGAATCAAGAAAATCTCGGAGTTGAGTCGGAAAAAGGGAAAATTACCGTTGTCACACTCATTGAATAGCTTAATAGTTTGAATAATAACAGAACCGCTATAAAATAGCTGCATTATGGATTCCCCACTAGTTTGTAACATATAGAGGAAATGTTATAGTCAGGGGCGGAGCCATCCTTGGGCTAGGGTGGGCTAGCCCATGTAATATTTAGAAGGAAATTTTTTTTAATGATGATTTAAGAAATTATATTTTTTAGCCCAACCCTCCCTATCTAATTCGGTCAGTCTCTGCCTCTTATTATAGCTGTCTCCTCGATGATTTGGCATAAAAGTATAGTGAGGAGGTATACCTTATCTTTTAAACTATGGAGGAAATTCGTAATTGTTTTGTTCAAAATATGGCTGGTCTAATTTACCCTAAAAAAACACAAGAAATTCATTCAACCTAAAGAATATATATTGAATTAAATTCATTGAGAAGAAGAAGAAGAAGACAGAGTATTATAACTGAGAGACCTGTTTCAGGTTACAGAAGCCTTCATAAGCAGCCAGCACGGAATCGAAAGTTTTCACTAGCGAAATCAGACTCGTTTTATCTGCTTCCACATAAATAAAAATAAATAATAGTTATTCAAACAGAAACACAATCAATAAACTCCAATTTTCACAGAAGTAACAACCTTGACAACTCAACTGGAACTATGAAATCGACATTCTCAAAATTTTCTATGAGTAAAAAAACTCCATCAAATTTCCCGCAACTTGAAAAAAAAACATGCTAATAAAAAATTATTTCCTACTCGCGTTTCTCGCTTCAAATCACTCACCAGTATTTGGATCGAGGACATGCAAAGCAATGACGCGATCACCGGTTTGTGCAACCTTCACCAACGCCCAAGTCATTAATTCTCTACTGCGTGAATCGAGTTTCACCCCGATCACCACCACCGCGCCTCCGCCACAACTCTCGTCGGAGCATGATTCAGCAAGTGCATGAGTCCCCGCCAATCTCATTCCTCCACAGCAGATAGATCAAGCGGAAGCGACGCCGTATCGTTCTGGTCCGTTGTCCTACTCTCTCTCTACAATAAAGCAGTACTTTAATAATATTCCTCGCCTGTTGGCTGTCGGGCCTCGAAGTTGGGGAAGGGGAATCGATTATAAATAAAATGCACTGGAAGTGGAACCACGCAATAAATTGAGTTTTTTCAAATAATGTGGAAATTTCAAATTTAATCTAAATGAGTTTAATTAATAATAATTTTAAATATTTATGATTAATCAAAATTGATATATGATTTTAATCAATAATATTTCAAACGTTTAGCTCTAATCAAAATTGATCTTGTATGATATATATTTAATAAAAAATAATCTCAAAGCCTGTTTCAATTTTGGGACCACTTTTAATAAAAAATAATTTCTGTATGACCAAATTTGATTAGTCCTAAATATTTGGGACTACTATTGATCAAATTCATATCCTGCTAGACTAATTTTGAAATTTACCCCAATTAATTAACCCTTATAAATCTATTAACTGATTTAATATTATACTTTTTTAGGCTAAATTACATAGAACCATATGTATTATAGTAAAAATATGCACGAAACTACACTACGTTAATGAGTAAAAAAAACCCTATATATTCTTAAACTCCACATGAAATCCACAAAAAAACCATTTTTCAGAAATATTGCACGAAACTCTGTATTAAACAAAATAGTCAAAAGATCTCATATATTCTCTTAAATTTTACATAAACCCCTGCGATTGTTCAATGGTGCGTATCATGGATAAGTAAAGTAAAATATTTTAAATTTGTTACTATAAAATAAATAATATTGTAGATAAATTATAATATTCACAAATACCCATTTTTTTGTCTATATACGAGATCTGCATGTCCTCGTGGTGAATTGAGAGCCAACAAACTTTTTAAAATAATTTGTTTAGAATTTTTTTTTTGTTTTTTGCCAAAAACTCAAATATGGATGATGATTTAATAATAATTTTTAAATTATTCTTGTTATTTATTAGTCGATAATCAAGAAATATATTTCAAACTTAACATCTAATATATAAATATGTAAGTCAAAATGTCAGGCAATACAATCATAAATCATATATAGTGCCTCTCATAACATATTAAAAACCAAATATTTTCAAAAGCTCCTTCCCATATAAGATATGAAACAATAAAATTTAATATTTGACATATATTTACTATATAACTGTAATTATTTTATAATTACCGAATAAATTTTTTATATTAACAAATTTTGCCCCCTTTTTTTTTATTTTCCAGTAGTGAGTTGTTTATTTCTGACTGAACGACTAATGCAATACTTTACAATTCGAGGAGGGACGTATAAAGTGACTTTTTGATGCTATTCCAAGGTGTCTATGGGTGTAAACGAATCGAACATGTTCACAAATTTTTTGAACCTAGTCGATAAATATTTGATTCGAATTCAAAGTTCTCGAATTCGAGCCGAACTCGAACATGTTCGAACTTTTTGTCAAGCCGAACTCGAGCCCAAATTACTTTGTTTGATAGTTCGCGAGCTGCTCACGAACTTTAATAATTATTAATATAATATAATTATAAATTAAATAAATATATTTTGAACATTTTGGGTATTTATTTTCGAGCAATAATTCGAATAGCTCGTGAACATGTTCGAACCTTTTCGAGCCGAACTCGAACTCTGATTCGAGTTGAACTCAAGCCAAATTTTTAAAACTATTCGAACTTCGAATCGAACTCGAGCTCGAATATAACTATTTCGAGCCGAATTCGAACCTTAAAGTTTTCTGCATATTCGGGTCGATTCGGTTCGTTTACACCTCTAATGGTGTCCTGAAGGACATCTCAGCGCTCCATATGACGGGCTGGATTGTCCTTAAAGGCAGGGGCAGCATCAAATGACCATCACTTATTCTCTTTGCACTCAATTCTTTTTGCCTTTGTAATTCAACTTTATGCTTTTTTTTATACTTGGGGAACTTGATCAACGTGCAATGTTTCACGAGAGAATAACTAAATAAAAGTAAGGAATTAATTATGACTTCCAAAGTGATCTCCGTGGATAAGTGATAATGCGATCAATAAAAGATAAATTTTAAAATTTACTTTTTTTGATATATCGGAGAGAAATCATTTTTATTCTATGCTTGTAGTTAAAAAAACTGATCCCATGTAATTAAAAAAGAAGTAAATTTAAACTTGGAGGACGGTCATTCATGGGAAATGATACTCTGGTATTGTGATATTACATTGATACTATATCTAAAGGTCTAAATTTGATTTGAATATGCGAGGTTTATTTTAAAAAGTGAATCTCACATATCAAGATTTATTTTTTTAAGGAGAAAATGAAGAAAGCCATGAAATATGAAAACTGAATTATGAACTTTTCTCCTAGAATGATATCAGAGCAGACTTTTCATGCGATTGATTATTCTGCTCATATGCTTATCGTCCCCCGAGTTATCAATCCACGTGTTTGACTTATATAATGTCACACGCAAGGGCCCGTGTTGAGAGTTGTTGTCTCATATTAGGAACTAGAAAGCTATATATGCTTCTTATAAAAGATTATGAGTTACTTCCCTCATAACCAATTGTTTATGAGTTTGGTCCATGAATTCTTAACAATTTTAAACCATTAAATCTAATATAAGGACATTGTCTTTATGCTAGGTTGAGCTCATCCACCATCCTAGTGACGGGTGACCCATCCCCTTGACCCAAGTCATCGTTCCAATGAACTTTTTAGGGTTAAACTCAGCTAGAAGAGAATAATTAATGATACCTAGTGGTCCAACTTTAACATAGAAGTTGTCCTTAATAATGCACTTTTTGTATGAGTTAATGATGGCTAACAAGGGTTTTAATGAATAATCTAGTGGTTAAAATCGAGTCATTCTTGATTCAGTTTTCGATAGAACCATTGCTTTTTAAAAAAAAAAATTGTAAATGTCTTTGAATTAATCAACTAGAAATAACCAAAATAATGAAAGTAATGGAGCTAACATATGATGCACGGACACTCTTAAAAATCACTTGGTGCAGTGTCGGACACTTCTCGGACACCGACACTTCTCGGACACTCATCGTACACGTGTCAAACACGCCACGTGGCGTGCCCATTATTGTATTATTAAATAAAATCGGACAGTCGTGTCGGACACTCCCTTCAAAATCGGACACCCGTGTCGCACATGGCTGATGGGTGTGTTCGGGGCGTGTCTGACACAGAAATGACATTTTTGGGTGATAATTGTACAATTTAAAAAGTTTTTGGCTAAAATAAAATTTAGAAGTATTACTTAAACTCTATTTAATTGAAGTAATATACATTTGTTGTTAGTATTATTGATATTATGGTGATTTCAGCGACACACATTTATATATATTATTTTTTGAATTTGGTAAGAATATTTTTTGGTGTTATATTTTATTTGGACGTGTTTGTTAAACTTTATATTAATTAAATTAATATGTATTTGATGTTAGTATAAGTGATATTATGATGATTCCATTGACATGATTTATTTATATGTTTCTTGAATTTTGTAAGAATATTTTTGTTAATTTTACATGGTTTTAGAATTTAAAAAATATGAATTTCTAGTATTTGTAATATATATATATATATATATATATATATATATATATATATATATATATATATATGCGTGTTCCAGCCATGTCGTATCCTGAAAATTTTGAAAATCCGTGTCGTGTCGTATTATGTTGCTATGTCAATGTTCGTACATCGGAGGTAACTAAACCAAAATTATTATTAAAAACATATTCCCCATATTCTTTATATTCCACCTGATTTGTCCATTTGATTCATAAAAAAATAATTACTGAAATAATCATATTAATTTAAGTGGATCAAATATTTCAATTGAACCAAAATTTAGAATCAAGGCCGTTCATTTGTTTAGTCAAAATTAACTTTTTCGAATACTTGGATATTTGCTTTCATTTTAGTAAATCCTGATAATCTTGATTTTGATGTTAATAAAACTTATATTTATATTATTGATATTTTGAACCAAATATGCAGCATGACTGATTCGCTTCAGAGTATACCAGCAAAATATGAATAATTCAGCCAAGTAAAGTCATACCTACCACATCAATTTCATATTTCTAACATCATATTAAATAACTATTGCATCTTTTGTTTTACAGATGATGAATAAATAAAATTAATAATTTACATAAAGGTATAAGCACTTTCTCTGTTTCTGTTTCAGGTGCCGAAGAGGATGCCTTAGTCTTGGGCTGATCTCACACTTCAATCAACCTTTCGTACTTCGATTCAATCAATCGATTGATCAAGAGACTAAGGGAGGCATTTGAGTATGGATCGTAATTGAGCGAAAGATCTGCTCAACAAAAAGTGGCCAACCCCACAAAGTCAGCATCTTACCCGACAATCTCCATTGGCTTGGTTTTAGTGAGTTCAAGAGATAAGGAGGAAGTGAGTTTAAGACTTTGCGGCCTCATTGCCTCCCCCTTCAATGCTACAACTCAGTCGACCTGTCACAGGTAGGTTTTAAGCAATTGCACAAGACATGTTTTCTTTTTAAGCAATAAAAATATATAAAAAGAGAGACTTAATCAAATATATTTAATAACTGAATAGCAAAAAAATTAAATAAAACAAAAATATATAAGTTATAATTTTTTTAAAGATTTTCTTTAAAAAAATCAAACTTCTGATTTCTTAATTGGTTATAAGTGATTCTAGACCTAAATCAGCAAATTAAAGGGTATTTCTGAAATTAAGCAATTTAGATATTCTTATTTTTATAATAAAAATTTATTTAAGTTTTAAAAATCAAATACACATTTGCTTATAATTCAATAAAATAATTTAATTGAGAGAGTAGTTCGTATAAATGCTATTTTTATAAAAGATAATTCGGATAATATTATGAAATATAGTTTTATTGGAAAATAATGAAATAAACTCTAAAGTTTAAGAGGATTTTGAAGTAACAATAAGAAATTAGTGCAATTATGTATTCGAACCCAATTTGGCACGAAAAGTGGAAAAAGTACATACTATTATTTCTTTTAGTGTTTTAATAAATAAAGATGAAATATTTGCAAAAGCTTGTACAAAAATGGGACTCACTCAGCTTCCGCCACTGCTTTTTGGCGGCGCCCAAATGGTCGGTTTTATTGGTTTATTCTTGGCTAGCCCATATGATAGTGTTTCATAGGATAGTCACATTTATTGGATGCGTATATTTCATCAACATTGGATGTGAATATACACATCCAATGGATAGATCTATCACATAAGATATTACCTCATAGAATAACCAAGATCAATTCAGTTTTATTAGGTATTGTTTGTCACTTTGTCTAGCTAGTAATTTCTTTGATGTCATCTACAGTTCTACACCACAACTCTATTTTAACATAATAAGTGTTTTTAAAATCGGACCTAAAAATTCGATGTTCATACTAGTTATAGGTTTGATTAGTTCGACCGATTAAACCATTTTTCTCCCGTAATTTCTCTGTTTCGAACTTACGACTGTGCATTTTTTGTATCAAATATAATATTTATCTTTAACCCATATGCCTTCGAATCTTATTCCGAAAATGATATTTTTTAAGTGTTCTTTTTTATTTGTTTACATTAATTCCTATTATTATTTCATAAATACTTATAAGACTAAATTATTTGAAATTTAAAATGTAGGATAGGACTAATTGACAGTGTTGTTTGTATGATGCCAAATGGTGAAATATTTGACCTTAAAATCCAAGTGAAGCTAATATGATATTAGGGATAAGTATCAGAATATGCATTGAAAGGAAATAAAAGAATTTGTATTCATCTCAATCGAGAGAGTTTATACAATTATCAGAATTTCTTAATACCTATTCTATATCAACTACGTGAAATATATACAAGTGTGATAGGTAAAATGATGGTTAACTAACTAACTAACTTGACTAACTAACTGAATTGCTTGATAAGATGAAATGTGACTCTTGATCAGATAAGAAATCAGATCGGATTTTCTTGATGATCTTGATATTGACATCCCCCCGCAAGGTGAACATGAATGTTTTTCATGTTCAGCTTGGAAGAAAAAAAATTGAACAACGGAATGGCTTAGTGAGGATATCTGCGATTTGTTCCGTTGCTGGTGTTAGTAATCCAACGAGCATACAACGCAGCGGAATAATAAACAAAAAAATTGGATTACAACCATGGATCTATACAAAGGATTCATATCGGGATTTGAATAATAGAGTCTCACCCTTGTAGCGTGTTTGATGCAGAAGCTCCACGATGTAGCACCACGAGTCACGAACAAAAGTTTTCACCTTTGTCTCTACGGTATCCACACGATCAAATCGAAAAGGAGCGTTTAAGAACAAGTTGCTAGACTTGTTCTTAAACCGGATCAAAAAACACCTCAAATTCTCAATCGAAAACGATGGCCGGATCTCACTTTTCACGGCGGCGATGATGGCCGAGAGATTATGAGAGGCGGCGGCTCTTAAGGTGGGTTTTTGGTGGAGGCTAGGTTATGAATGAATTAACCCTTAATTAAACATTCACTTGTTAGCTAATTATATATTAGGCTTTAATTAAAGGTTCAAGACTTTCTTAAAGTCTCATGGGCCCAAACCCATGATTTAATTAAATCCTCATAATCTTATAATTAAGACTCTTCTTAATTAATTAATTCATCCAATGAATTTAATTCCCTTTTTTATTTTATCTTTTGTGCGACCCGATAGGATCTTGCAATGTTGGCAGTGACATAAAATCTCATTTTATGTCACAAGCAATGAGCGGTATCTAGCAACAATCAAGGCTACCCAAATTATAAGAATGTCATTGACTCGACATAACATAAGAACTTGTGATAATATTAACCATGTAACTTAATCCCTTTGTCCAATATGTTTAGATTGAACACGAGTCATGGAATAGTCATACTCGTATATTCAATATTTATTTCTTGATCCCCAAGTAGAACTATAATAAAGAATAAGCTCGATATCACATATCGACTCATTCGAGCACGGCCATGCATTTTAGTCTTACTTGATCAATGGCCCAAACACTTCTCCTGTTATATAGGAGAGACAAATCCTTTCTTGATCACTCAACATCCCTATACATAATTCGTGGTGTATCCAATGATTATCTTTATAGTTTACCCTGTTACAGGTAACGTTTGACAATATCAAGATACATGACTCATTATGTTGGGATCTCTGGTGATCTCAAGTCGTAAGGATTACATACATTATTATCACTATGAGAATTGCTTATGACGTTCATATAACTATCCATGTAGCATTCTCATGGTAGGTCTATCCAGTACATCGTTCTCTAACATGTACCCATGTGTTGATTTGATATCTCATATCTATGAACAATTCATCAATCAAAACATACTAGTCTCAATGCATTATCATTATCCTTATTTATGATAATACTTGACTAGAGACAATCTTTAAGAACAATACAATATTATTCTAAGGACATTAACTTATATCTTAATTCATATTGCATAGATACACGAATAATATATAATAATGAATTGCCATTAACAAAATCATAATACATTGTATGTCATAAACAATCATCTAATGAGTTGTCTTAGGGCATATCCCAACAGCTGGAATATGAACTATTTTGATCAAGCATTCTTTAATCTTCCCACGAACTACGTGACAATCAATTTGGATGTGTTTTGTCCTTTCATGAAAAATCGGATTATTGGCCATACAAGAGGCTGATTTGTTGTCTGTATAAATCAAAACATAAGACATATGTGAGATTTTTAAATCATTCAGTAAGTAAATTAACCATTGTATTTCACATATTGTTGTTGCAAGGGCTCTGTGTTCAGCTTCTGTAACTTGGATTTCCATGAAATCAAAGAGTTGCCTAAGAAGATTGTATAACCTGTAGCACTTCTCCTTGTACCCACACAACTTGCCCAATCACTGTCACTATAACGTTTTGGTTGCATTTGTGAGTATTTTGATAGAAAAATCCCTTGTCCCGGGGTGGATTTAAGAAATCTTAATACTCTATGTTGCAGCCATGTGAGAGTAGGTTGGTTTAGAAACATATTGACCAAGAGATTGTATGCTAAAAGTTAAATCAGGTCTTGTGATAGTCAAGTAAAATAATTTGCCAACAAGTCTTTGGTATGAAGTGGGATCTGGAAGAATATCATCTCCTGTTGAGGTGAGTTTGAGTGTGGAATCAGACGATGGTTTGCAACATAGATAACCTGTGTCATTCAGAATATCTAAAGCATACTTTCTTTGGCATATGTTAATCCCATCTTGAGAACGAGCCACATCCAATCCCAATATGTATTTCAATGTTCCTAGATCTTTGACGGTCAATTTGTTGTCGAGGTATTTCGTGATGTCTTCAATTTCAGCAATGATATCTCCTGCTAATATTATATCATCAACATATACTAACAAAGCAGTGAAATTGTTTTAGTAGATAAAATAAATAAGGAGCAATCAGAGACCGATTGAGTGAAGCCATAGTCAAGAAGGCAAACTATAAGTTTACGGAACCATTGTCGTGAAGCCGGTTTTAGACCATAGAAACTCTTGGTTAATTTACATACTCATGTGTCATTTAGTTGACAATATCCCGGAGGTGGAGTCGTTTATACCTCCTGGTCTAAATCTCCATGTAGAAAAGCATTATTCACATTACATTGATGCAAATGCCAATTATGGTGGGCTGCGCTAGCTAAAATTACCCTGACTGTTGTAAGCTTGGCCACTAGGGAAAAAGTATCGAAATAATATATTCCCTCTTGTTGAGTATACCCCTTTGTAACTAGTCTAGCCTTATATGGTACCATCAGATTTAAATTTTATTTTGTACCTATGCAATGTTTACCCATTGGCAAGTCCGTAAGTACCCAAGTGTTGGTCTTTTCTAATGCCTTTATTTTTGCATTCATGGCATCTTGCCATTGAGGGTTACAAATTGCTTGTTTATATGTTTTTGGTTCAGATACATTTGAGATTGATGTTGTAAAAGCCTTATGGACAACAGAAAGATTAGAAGATGAAATATAACTGCCAATAAGATATTGTTTACCCGAAGAGACTATTTGAGCTGATGGCTGTGTAAGAGATTTTTGAAGTTTGCAATCATATATTTGAAGATAAGTTGGTGGATTTCTACTCCTTGAAGTTCTCCTAGGATTTTGTTGAATCTCACTATGATCATTAGGTAAAACATTCTGAATAGAGGGAATAACAAAATTCTCAAGGATTGGTTCTGATATATCTACTGTATCGAGTGATGATGGAGTAATTTCTTGTTGTAGAGGAGCATCATCTGTGTTACTCGTTCTGTTTGAAATTATTTGGATAAAGATACTCATAATGATATGAAATAGGAAAAAAACATTAGTAGGAGAATTCTGACAATTCTGAGGAAACATACGAGAGTTTTCATCTTTAAAAGGAAAAACGTTTTCATAAAATTCAACATTTATAGATATGAACACTTGTTTTATGTCAAGATTATAAAGTCTATATCCTTTGTATTATAAGGGGTATCCAAGAAAAACACATTTTGTTGCTCGAGAATCAAATTTTGTTCTATTATTTGACAAGGTTGAAGCATAGCATTGACAACCCAACACCTTCAAGTGTGAATAGGCAGGGCGCTTATTATGCAACGTCTCAAAGGGAGATTTATTATTTAAGACCTTTGATGGTACTCTGTTATGATGTGTGCGGCAGTGGTAACACAAGCAGACAAAAAATGGGCTGGAAAATGTGCATGAAACATGAGTGGTCTTGCAACTTGTAAAGTATGTCGATGTTTTCTCTCTACCTTCCCATTTTATTGTGGGTTTTCCACACAACTACATTGATGTATAATGCCATTAGTGGAGTAAAAATCTTTAAGAATGAATTCTGAACCATTATTAGACCTTAATGTTTTATTTTTGGTATCGAATTGTGTATATACCAGATTGTGGAAATGTTGCAAATGAAACTTAATTTCAGATTTTGTGTACATGAGATAAATCCAGGTACACCTAGTGTAATCATCTACTATAGCGAGGAAATATTTTTCCCATTGTATGGAGGTACTGAAAAAGGATCTCATATGTCACAATGAATAAGCTCAAATGCATGCGAAGCAACTGAAGTACTAACAAGATAAGGTAATTTCTTTTGTCTGGCAAAATAGCAGATATCACAGGGAATCTTGTTTCGATTATTACAACTAACATTAAGGTCTGATATCAATGATAGTCTATCAAAAGATAAGTGTCCTAGTCTAAATGCTAGATATCAAGCATATCAGATGAAGTACGTGAAGAAGAAACAACAACTGTACACTTTTCAGGCAATATAAGGTGATATAATCCTTCATGTTCTTCAGCAGAGCCAATCATTTTCTTGGATATTTGATCCTGTATAAAACTCCTGTTAGAAATGAATTGAAGATTGAACAAATTATGTTTGGTTAGCTTTGACACAGATATTAGATTGAAAGCAAATCCAGGAACATAAAGAACATTTTTAAGTTGAAGACCGCATGATAGGTGCACATCTCCTATATGAGTGGCGTGTGTAATTTCACCATTAGGCAAATGTATATCTATGAGAGTAGAGGATAAAATATTTGTGTAATACGATAAATCACAGATCGTATGATCTGTGGCACTTGCGTCCAAAATCCAAGGCTTCGGCTTATTTCGTGTTAGAGCATTACAACACAAGACTCCAGAACCTCCTTTGATGTTACATTTTATCACAGTAGCTGCCGTGTGCGAGACAGAGTCAAATGGTGTAGGAGTAAATGTTTGTTGTGCCTGAGCCTTTGAGAATGCCAAGAACTGATTGTAGAGTTCTTGAGAAAAAATCAGCTCAATTGGTTGGAGGATAGGTGGAAACTGCATTTGCAGCAGCATAATCTTTTAATACTCTTAGTCCTTTTGGGCCCTTCCAACCAGGTGGGTATCAATCAATTGATAACATTTATTAATTATGTGTCCATTATAGTCACAGTGAGAGCATTTTAAACGCTTATTGTCTTTGTTATAGGCCTGCTTAACCATCAAGGCAACTGGATCCATAGCAGGGCTATTTTTAGTGAAAGTGTGACTCATTTGGTTAGCAATCATGGCCAAATGATCAAAAGAAATGTGGGATTGAGGCTGAAGAGTTTGTTGTCTCTCTTCCTGCAGCAACATGGAATATACTTTTGTAAGTGATGACAGGGGAGACACCAGAAGAATCTGGCTTCTAATGGCAGCGTAAGAATCATGTAATCCCACAAGAAACTTCAAGACATTGCCACTTTGTTGTGTAGAAGAAATTGCTTCAATAATATCGCATGAACACTTACTCATGACTCCACAAGAACATTGAAATATGGGTCTATAACTAATGTACTATTTCCATATAGATTTGAAGGATATTTAGTATTGAGTAAGAGAATTAGAACCTTGCGACATGGTACTTAACGCATTTTCCAGTTGAAATACCCTTGGGCCATCACTTCTTTGTGAACCTTGTACGCAATTCGACCCACACCTCATGAGTAGATGTATAGTATAAAAGACTTTGGCGAATATCCTTGAAATCGAGTTTACAACCAAGATAATACCAAATTATTTGCCCTTATCCACGCCAAGTACAAAACGTTCGAAGTAATTACCGGGCATGGCAAAAATTTGTCAAGAAATGTCGTCTTGTTCCTTACGCTGAAAGCCATCTTCACGGATTTGGACCACGAAATGTAATTGTCGCCATTAAACTTCACCAACTATGAGTGATCCGGGATTATCACTCGGATATAGAAAGTATGGCGATGAGAGATCCTCTGCCGGATTGAGCAGATTAACCAAAGAAACAGCACCATTGAATCATTTTGAGTTGGTAATGCCATTGGAAAATCAGATTATAGAATCAAGAAGAAGATGTAATAAGAACTTTGTGCGGAAGAATGTATCGATTATACCTCAGCGACTGATACCATATCAGGATATGCATTGAAAGGAAATAAAAAAAAATTGTATTCATCTCAATCGAGAGAGTTTATACAATTATCAGAATTTCTTAATGTTGGGATATGCCCTAAGACAACTCATTAGATGATTGTTTATGACATACAATGTATTATGATTTTGTTAATGGCAATTCATTATTATATATTATTCGTGTATCTGTGTAATATGAATTAATATATAAGTTAATGTCCTTAGAATAATATTGTATTGTTCTTAAAGATTGTCCCTAGTCAAGTATTATCATGAATAAGGATAATGATAATGCATTGAGACTAGTATGTTTTGATTGATGAATTGTTCATAGGTATGAGATATCAAATCAACACATGGGTACATGTTAGAGAACGATGTACTGGACAGACCCACCATGAGAATGCTACATGGATAGTTATATGAACGTCATAAGCAATTCTCATAGTGATAATAATGTATGTAATCCTTACGACTTGAGATCACCAGAGATCCCAACATAAGGAGTCATGTATCTTGATATTGTCAACGTTACCTGTAACAGGGTAAACTATAAAGACAATCATTGAATATACCACGAATTATGTAGAGGGATGTTGAGTGATCAAGAAAGGATTTGTCCCTCCTATATAACAGGAGAAGTGTTTGGGCCCTTGATCAAGTAAGACTAAAATGCATGGCCGTGCTCGAATGAGTCGATATGTGATATCGAGCTTATTCGTTTATTCTAGTTCTACTTGGGGATCAAGAAATAAAGATTGAATATACGAGTATGACTATTCCATGACTCATGTTCAATCTAAACACATTGGACAAAGGGATTAAGTTACATGGTTAATATTATCACAAGTTCTTAGGTTATGTCGAGTCAATGACATTCTTGTAATTTGGGTAGCCTTGATGTGTTGCTAGATACCGCTCATTGCTTGTGACATAAAATGAGATTTTATGTCACTGCCAACATTGCAAGATCCTATCGGGTCGCACAAAAGATTAAATCGAAAAGGGAATTAAATTCATTTGATGAATTAATTAATTAAGAAGAGTCTTAATTATAAGATTATGAGGATTTAATTAAATCATGGGTTTGGGCCCATGAGACTTTAAGAAAGTCTTGAACCTTTAATTAAAGCCTAATATATAATTAGCTAACAAGTGAATGTTTAATTAAGGGTTAATTCATTCATAACCTAGCCTCCACCAAAAACCCACCTTAAGAGCCGCCGCCTCTCATCATCTCTCGGCCATCATCGCCGCCGTGAAAAGTGAGATCCGGCCATCGTTTTCGATTGAGAATCGGAGGTGGTTTTTGATCCGGTTTAAGAACAAGTCTAGCAACTTGTTCTTAAACGCTCCTTTTCGATTTGATCGTGTGGATACCGTAGAGACAAAGGTGAAAACTTTTGTTCGTGACTCGTGGTGCTACATCGTGGAGCTTCTGCATCAAACACGCTACAAGGGTGAGACTCTATTATTCAAATCCCGATATGAATCCTTTGTATAGATCCATGGCTGTAATCCAATTTTTTTTTTATTATTCCGCTGCGTTGTATGCTCGTTGGATTACTAACAGTGGTATCAGAGCCGTGTACAAAGCTCATATCGGAATTATGTGATTAATTGTTTAATCATATTTTGAATTGTATTGCATGCTTTAAAACTGTATAATTCATATATGATATGGAATAAATCGAGTTGTTGAAAATTATCGTATAATTGTATTTGATATAATTGGCGAATTATTGTATACGATACAAGAATGCGCAAAATCGAACCCTTGGCACATTATGGTTCGACCACTATCATACTTGACCCACGGCTGCCACATGAGGGCTAGGGTTTTCGAACCCTTGGCTCGAGATGGTCTAGCCGTTGTGGCTCATGTTTGTGCATGGAGGTGTCGAAACATGGCTAGGGTTTAGAACCCTTTTTGGCTCGATAAAGTTTGTAGGCGGCGCATGATGGTTCGATCATGGTTCACGGAAAAATGAAGGTCGATGGCTAGGGCCACATGAGGGCTAGGGTTTTCGAACCCATTGGCTCGAGATGGTCAAGCCGCCACCGTCATGAATCGTGCATGGTCGGGCCGTGGCTCATGGCTAAGATTTCGAACCATTTAGCCTCGATAAAGCCATGGACGGCGCTAGGGTTACGAACCCTTATGGCTAATTGAGTCACGACCGTCGTTCATGGCTCAACGTGCATGGGCCGAGACTTAGGCTAGGGTTTCGAACCCTAGGCTCATGCGTGGTCCAGCCGTGTCGCTAGGGTTATTCGAACCCTTATGGTCCATGGCTTGTGACGCGCCAAGTATTCGTGGCATGTGATGTCCCGAGCGTACGATAATTTTCATAAAATTCTATTTTACAGTTTTAATTAAATTTAAATTTTAAAATGTTTAGAATTTAATTAATTAAATGTTATAGCATGTTTTATGTGTTGTTTGAGCATGGTGCATGGTTATAGCCCTATGACCTATTAGATAGGATTTTGTGAATGTTTGTAATTTTTTACGGCCTGCGAGTCGTACCTTCTCTATTTTTCCTAAATGTTATCCTTCCCTTATGTTCCCCTCGAATGTGACTCGAGGAATTCTCTATATCTTGTAAATGTTATATAGTATAGTTTATTTTATTGATGGAGATCAATGAAGATGGACCAAGGTGCCGGGAAGAGGAGGCCATTCACAAAAGGGAGCCATAGAGGTGCTTGGAGAAGTTACCTTAGGTTGACCTTATAGTGTTTTCTCATTGGCTTGAGAAAATCATTAGTTGGGCTATAACCATGTCACGTTTATTTTATGTTGATGTATGAGATGCATGTTTAATCTTTTATTTAATATTGATGCTTGATATACATATATGTAGATATGTATATTTTCATATATGTACCAGACATATTTTCAATATTAATAAAATAATGAGATCAATAAATCCCTCTTATAATATTAAGTTTCAAGATGTCTTCCAATTAAAAATACTCGTCAAGACTTCGATTGAACATGTGTGGGTTTGCCAAAGCAAAGCACCGTGACAATCTTAGTAAGGCGCGAAAGGATAAAAGTGATATCCGTGTTATTTTAAAATTGGGTTCAACTTAACTAGCGTTATCTCAATAGGATTGGGAACCTAGAGGCACGGGGTTGGAAAATAATTCATTAGATGAATTTGAACAAAGCGTTGTTCGTCCAACCATCCAAGAATTGCATGTGATTGTAATTGATAAAGAGTTGTCTACCTAAATAACCGAGTCTTGGGCGATTAGCCAAAGCTAACTCAAGATTAAGTGAAATATGGATCTTGGCCCACTAAAGTTTTCGAGGGTTGATAATTTTAAACAAAATAGTGGGAGTGTCATTTAATATAAGACCATATTAAATGATTAAAATCATAAACTTATTTTGCATATTTATATTGTAGATATCCATGGCAACCAACAACGTTACAAGCACACTATCATTGCGATCGGTCCTTGAGAAGGACAAACTTAATGGGACTAATTTCCTAGATTGGTATAGGAATTTGAGGATTGAACAAGAGAAAAAGCAATATGTCTTAGAGGAACCTTACCTGCTGAGGAACCTCCCTTGACGGCTGCTAAAGCCGATAGAGATGCTTACAAGAAGCATCAAAATGACGCACTTGATGTTGGGTGCCTTATGCTTGCCACCATGAACTCTGAGCTTCAGAAGCAACATTAGGAAATGGAGGTGTTCGATATGATCGAGCACCTAAAGCAACTGTACCAACAACAAGCAAGACAAGAGAGGTATGACGTCTCTAAAGCGTTATTCCAGTGTAGAATGGTAGAAGGAAGCCTAGTTGGAACTCATGTACTCAAGATGATTGGGTACATTGAGAATCTGGAGAAGCTGGGTTTTCCATTGGACCACGAGTTGGCCACTGACGTGATCTTGCAATCGTTGCCTAAAAGCTTCAGTCAATTTGTCTTGAATTACAATATGATTGAAATTGAAAAGACTCTACCACAGTTGCTTGGCATGCTGAGAACTTTTGAAGCTAACAACAAGAAGTATAAGCCTACAAATGTTCTTATTGTGAATAAGAGCAAAGGAAAGACTAAAGCTAAAGGCTACAAGAAGAACAAGAAAGTCCTTGTTAAGTCTAAGCCACATACTTCTGCACTAAAGCCAAAGGGAGGAGTGGCAAAAGAGGGGAACTGTTTCCATTGCTGTGAGACCGGACATTGGAAAAGAAATTGCAAAGTTTATTTGGAGGATCTTAAGAAGACGAAGGAAAGTGTGACTTCCACTTCAGGTATTTTTGTTATAGAAGTCAATTTATCTACTTCTTCATCATGGGTATTAGATACTGGATGTGGTTCTCACGTTTGTGTTAATGTGCAGAATCTCAAAAGGAGTAGGTTGTTGGCAAAAGGCGAGGTTGATCTCCGAGTTGGAAATGGAGCAAGAGTTGCTGCATTAGCAATATGAGATTATTCATTATCTTTGCCTTCTCGCTTAATTTTAGATTTAAAAGATTGTTATTTTGTGCAGTCGATTACTAAAAACATTATTTCTATTTCTTGTTTGGACAAGTGTGGATATTCATTTATTATAAAGGACAATTGTTGCTCCATTTATTTAAATGATATGTTTTATGCTAATGCACAAATGATTAATGGTCTTTATATATTAAATCTTGATATGCCTGTCTATAACATAAATACTAAAAGGATTAAGAATAATGATTCTAATCCAACTTATCTCTGGCATTGTCGCTTGGGCCATATAAATGAGAATCGCATATCAAAACTTCATAAGGATGGAGTATTGGATTCGTTTGATTTTGAATCATATGAAACATGTGAATCTTGTTTAATGGGCAAGATGACTAAAGCTCCTTTCAAGGGACATGTTGAAAGGACAAATGATTTAATGAGTCTCATACATAGTGATGTATGTGGACCAATAAGCACACATGCTAGAGGTGGTTTTCAATACTTCGTTACATTTACTGATAACTTCAGTAGATATGGGTATGTGTATCTTATGAAACACAAGCATGAAACATTTGAAAAGTTCAAGGATTTCAAGAATGAAGTACAAAACCAACTTGGTAAAAGTATCAAAAACCTTCGATCAGATCGAGGAGGTGAATACCTAAGCCAAGAGTTTCATGACTATCTTTGTTTTGATGATGCAGTCAAAGAGTTTAGTTTCATCAAAAACGTAGATGAACCTTGTGTCTACAAGAAGGTCAGTGGGAGCATAATTATCTTCCTAATATTGTATGTAGATGACATACTTCTAATTGGGAATGATATCCCTGCCTTACAATCTGTAAAGATTTGGCTAGGGAATTGCTTTTCTATGAAAGACTTGGGTGAAGCCACCTATGTATTAGGTATCAAGATCTATAGAGATAGATCAAGAAGATTACTTGCCCTAAGTCAAAGTACATACATAGACAAAGTGCTAAAACGGTTTAGTATGCAAGAATCAAAGAAAGGATTCGTGCCTATGACACATGTGATACATCTCTCAAAGGATCAGTGTCCTTCAACACCAGATGAGAGACAACGCATGAGTAAGATTTCATATGCGTCAGCTATTGGATCTATCATGTATGCCATGATATGTACTAGACCCGATGTCTCGTATGCTTTGAGCATGACGAGCAGATATCAAGTAGATCCAGGTGAAAATCACTGGATTGCAGTCAAGAATATCCTGAAGTACTTGAGAAGAACTAAGGATACATTCTTGATTTATGGAGGTGAGGAAGAGCTCAATGTAATAGGTTACACTGATGCAAGTTTCCAAACCGACAAAGATGATTTTCGATCACAATCAGGATATGTGTTTTGCCTAAATGGAGGTGCTGTAAGCTGGAAGAGTTCAAAGCAAGAGACAGTAGCCGATTCTACAACTGAAGTTGAATACATTGCTGCCTCAGATGCAGCAAAGGAAGCTGTTTGGATCAAGAAGTTCATTTCTGAACTTGGGGTGATGCCTAGCATACTAGATCCGATTGAACTCTATTGTGACAACAATGGAGCCATCGCATTTGCTAAGGAACCTAGATCTCACCAAAGATCCAAGCACATACTTCGGCGCTTTCATTTCATTCGAGAAATCGTTGGAAAGAGGAGATGTAAAAATATGCAAAGTACCAACTGATGATAATGTATCTGACCCACTGACGAAGCCACTATCACAGCAGAAGCATGATCGTCATACTAGATCTCTAGGCATTAAGTATATGTCTGATTGGTTTTAGTGCAAGTGGGAGATTTGTTGGGATATGCCCTAAGACAACTCATTAGATGATTGTTTATGACATACACTGTATTATGATTTTGTTAATGGCAATTCATTATTATATATTATTCGTGTATCTGTGTAATATGAATTAATATATAAGTTAATGTCCTTAGAATAATATTGTATTGTTCTTAAAGATTGTCCCTAGTCAAGTATTATCATGAATAAGGATAATGATAATGCATTGAGACTAGTATGTTTTGATTGATGAATTGTTCATAGATATGAGATATCAAATCAACACATGGGTACATGTTAGAGAACGATGTACTGGACAGACCCACCATGAGAATGCTACATGGATAGTTATATGAACTTCATAAGCAATTCTCATAGTGATAATAATGTATGTAATCCTTACGACTTGAGATCACCGGAGATCCCAACATAAGAAGTCATGTATCTTGATATTGTCAAACGTTACCTGTAACAGGGTAAACTATAAAGACAATCATTGGATATACCACGAATTATGTAGAGGGATGTTGAGTGATCAAGAAAGGATTTGTCCCTCCTATATAACAGGAGAAGTGTTTGGGCCCTTGATCAAGTAAGACTAAAATGCATGGTCGTGCTCGAATGAGTCGATATGTGATATCGAGCTTATTCGTTTATTCTAGTTCTACTTAGGGATCAAGAAATAAAGATTGAATATACGAGTATGACTATTCCATGACTCGTGTTCAATCTAAACACATTGGACAAAGGGAATAAGTTACATGGTTAATATTATCACAAGTTCTTAGGTTATGTCGAGTCAATGACATTCTTGTAATTTGGGTAGCCTTGATGTGTTGCTAGATACCGCTCATTGCTTGTGACATAAAATGAGATTTTATGTCACTGCCAAAATTGCAAGATCCTATCGGGTCGCACAAAAGATTAAATCGAAAAGGGAATTAAATTCATTGGATGAATTAATTAATTAAGAAGAGTCTTAATTATAAGATTACGAGGATTTAATTAAATCATGGGTTTGTGCCCATGAGACTTTAAGAAAGTCTTGAACCTTTAATTAAAGCCTAATATATAATTAGCTAACAAGTGAATGTTTAATTAAGGGTTAATTCATTCATAACCTAGCCTCCACCAAAAACCCACCTTAAGAGCCGCCGCCTCTCATCATCTCTCGGCCATCATCGCCGCCGTGAAAAGTGAGATCCGGCCATCGTTTTCGATTGAGAATCTGAGGTGGTTTTTGATCCGGTTTAAGAACAAGTCTAGCAACTTGTTCTTAAACGCTCCTTTTCGATTTGATCGTGTGGATACCGTAGAGACAAAGGTGAAAACTTTTGTTCGTGACTCGTGGTGCTACATCGTGGAGCTTCTGCATCAAACACGCTACAAGGGTGAGACTCTATTATTCAAATCCCGACATGAATCCTTTGTATAGATCCATGGCTGTAATCCAATTTTTTTTTATTATTCCGCTGCGTTGTATGCTCATTGGATTACTAACACCAACAACGGAACAAATCGCAGATATCCTCACTAAGCCATTCCGTTGTTCAATTTTTTTGGGTACATGAGATGTCACATAAACAATCAAACAACCCCATGTTAGTGATGTCATGTTTTTGGCTGCGGCTTTGTGTCGATTAGCACCATGTGCAATTCTCTATGGGATTATGTAGCATGGAAGTATATTTCATTTCACATTTACGTGTGTCCATGACCCTTTAATTTTGTTCGTTTTCTACTTTTAGGTGGCCATTTTTTTAGATCACAGATCTGCTTTTTGATAGACTAATCTTTTAAGTATCTTTTGCCCCAACTTGATTATTTTTTCCATTTAAATTTTTTTTTTAAAAAAATAGGATGCGCAAGGGCGACGCACAGTCAGGTAAGAAAATGTAAGTGTTATTTCTAAAAAAAACATGTTACACTTAAAATTGTATTTTGTATCCCGAAATTGCAGACGATACCCTTTTTATGTTATTATCTTTTTACCTCATCTTGGATTCTAAATCCGCCCTGGTTCATGTGATTCACACATCACCTATGAATTTGATATACTTTATTATATGATTATAATTAAATTTACTAAAATAGTCGTCTATGGAAGGATAAGCTTGCATATGTATTCTTTACTTTATTTGTGAGAAGGAGAAAAGTTTGGAATGTATAAATTAATAGAGGCGCAATTCTTTAATATCATGTATAGGTTTTGACTTTTTTATTTTAATAAATTGTAAGTGTGTTCAGAGTTTTTTTTTTTTTTTGAAAGGGAGGGCTAAATAAATTTCCAAACATTGCAATATTCGAACCCGGGTCTTTTTAAGTGGAGGTGAACTCTTACCAACTGAGCTAGGCTTATGAGCTCAAGTGTGTTATAATTATTGTAACTGGGAAGAACAATGAAAATGACATAAAGATATGCTCTATGAGATATCATCGGAGTCAGCGACGGACGCATGATTTTTGTTAAGGGGGGAAAATATCGACATAAAGATGTAGGGTAAAAAGTTTTTAAGGGAGTCAAAATATAATTTTAATATAACAAAATATAATTTTTAAGGAATAAACTATAATTTTGGATGATAAAATATAGTTTTTTAAATGTCTTTTTTAGGATATATAAAAAGAAATAATTTTTTTTGTAAGTGAGAACTTGCCTCCCTTGTCATCATAACGTGGCTTCACCCATGATAAGATAATATAATTTTTCGGTTATATATTTAAAATTTCTTGAAATTTTTTTTATGTACACTTTTTTTTTTTCCTTTACTACTATTTTTAAATATTGTACGGGCCTAACTAAAAACTGCTGATGCAGCAAGTATTTTACTCCAGAATGCCAAATGTTGATGTACTATAATCGTGAACGATTTCTTTATCCTTAAGGTATATTAGTTTAATAATATTAAATTCGAGAAAAAGACATAATTATATTTTCTAAGTTTTAAAAGTTCATAAATTTATAAGTTGACATGTAGCATGTAGGCCTGGACACTGCCAACTATTTTTCTATACGATGTCATTAGTTTTTTTTATATATAAATACTAAAAATAATCATAAAAAATTATAATATGTCATTATCTGCTATTTTTTTTTTAAAAGGTCATATCCTTAATATTTAACCAAAGTTAGAAAATTTAGCAGATACAATTCTTTTGAATAAAATAGGACATGAAGTAGGACCAGTATTAGAAGTATGAGCCGCAACAGCATGATCTAAAGCATTTGTCGATCTCCAACAATCGTTAATAACGAAACCCGACTCCCTATTTCACAACCTACATCTCTGAAATCGTCGTCGCATCTGGATGATCAGCAGAAGTGCAACTGATAACTAATCACCTTTATGTCAGTTATGAAACTTATGGCAAAAAAATAATCATGCAAATTTTTATGAAATATTCAAATTTTAGAGCATGAACACTGTTCTGAGTGCAGATCATGGATTTAGTAATTTAAAGGAAAAAAGATCAAGTACAGTAATCCATATTATTTATCATATAAACTTGACGCTGTCAAGTACGGGTATGTTGGGCCGAGCCCCACCTCCAAATCGGGCCCATTTATCCAGGCCAAGGCCTATAATTGCACTAAAGTGCTCTTCAAAGAACTACATGTTTTCTTTTAATTCTTGATCTTCTCGGGCTTGTTTTATTTATTGATTTATTATATACTTAGATTGCACATTTAAAGAAAAGGAGTACTTACAAGCCGGTATCACTTGGTCAATAATAATTCAACTTAGTCTACCAAAAAAACATCAATTCACTTAGGTCCATTTACTGGCGAAATGACATTAATAACCCTGGAGCGATTACTGTAGCACGTGCACACACAGACCAAAAAAATCATGCATCACAAGCCAAAAAAATCGTGCATCCATAGGCAAAAAATGATCGTGCACCCACATGCCAAAAAAATCGTGCATCAATATAGAAAAAATCGTGCATCAATGTCCAAAAATCGTGCACAAATGTAGAAAAAATCGTGCATCAATGTCCAAAAACCGTGCATCAATGTCAGAAAATCATGCACAAATGCACAAAAATCTTGTCCAATGCATAAAAAATCGTGCATCAATGTCCAATTTTAGTCCATCCATGTCCAATTTTAGTCCATCAATGTCCAATTTTAGTGCATCCAATGTCCAATTTTTATGCAACCATGTCCAATTTTTGTGCATCCAATGTCCAATTTTAGGTTGATGCACGCACATGATTAAAAAAAAATCGTGCACCAAATGTACGCAATTTTCAGAATTTCAAGTGCATCAATGTCCAAAAATCGTGCATCAATGTCCAAAAACCATCGAAGCCATCAATTTCAAGGAGAGTTTATCAAACGAAGACATCATTTTCAAAAGCAATTGATTCACTTCTGTAGCACGTGCACACACAGACCAAAAAAACCGTGCATCACAAGCCAAAATAATCGTGTACCCATAAGCCAAAAAAATTGTGCATCAATATAAAAAAAAATCGTGCATCAATATCCAAAAAGCAAGCATCAATGTCCAAAAAACGTGCACCAATATAGAAAAATCATGCACCAATGCACAAAAATCATGCCGAATGCACAAAAAATCGTGCATCAATATCCAATTTTAGTGCACCAATGTCCAATTTTAGTCCACCCATGTCCAATTTTAGTGCATCCACTGTCCAATTTTTCTACATCCATGTCCAATTTTTGTGCATCCAATGTCAAATTTTAGGTTGATGCACGCACATGGTTAAAAAAATCGTTCACCAAATGTATGAAATTTTCAGAATTTCACGTGCATCAATGTAGAAAAATCGTGCATCAATGTCCAAAAATCGTGCATCAATATCCAAAAACCATCGAAGCCATCAATTTCAAGGAGAGTAATCGTGCATCAATGTCCAAAAATCGTGCATCAATCTCCAAAAACCATCGAAGCCATCAATTTCAAGGAGAGTATATCAAACGAAGACATCATTTTCAAAAGCAATTGATTACTGTGGTGATAATATCAATTTCAAAATCAATTTCAGCCACACTTTCATTCTAAACATGAGCAAAATATTTCGATGGGTTTATGGATTCACTGTACTGAACAATTTCATTCATCGTCATTCCACCAGTAAGCTGTTTTAAAAAGGAAAATAAAAGACAGGAGTTTTTTGAAGGAGATACACAGGCGGCGCGGGTGAAGGAGATGCACAGGCGGCGACGGGCGAATGAGGTGCACATGCGGCGACGACTCATGGGTTTGAAACCTTAACTTTGTTGGAAATGATGCATTGCTAGGGTTTGAACAAACAATTGGTATTTAGTAAACAAATGGGTTGCCCTAACTATTATTTCAGGGTATTTTGGTAAAGAAAAATATCTTTCTGGAAACAAGCTCATAAAATTGGACCCATTTGAATAAAGTTTTTTGAAAAACAGATTGTTGAGAAATATTGTTTTTAGCCTGAATTTAGTTGAACAAAAGTTTTTTAAGTAGTACCTTTCTATAATTCCATCTAAAAAAATGAAAAGAAACAAATGGAATTCAAGAGCCCAAATTTGATATTTCTGATGTGGAGGTATAGAAGCCCAAGCTAACTTACTAAACAAATGTAATTTAAAGATATTTAACCTTGTTCACTTGTAATTCTTTTAAATTTCTGTCCTAATAAAAAACTAAGCATGCCTTGAAATAAAATATTTAAACTCTATAAAACCAATATTGTATTATATATATGTTTTTTAATAAAGTGCATTCTTATAAATCATCTTCGGGTATTTGAATGTTTATGATATGCTTCCATTTTACCTCGCAATGATAAGTTTTCACCTCGTGCTACACTTTGTATTTTTCTTGGTTACTCCAACACTCAGAAGAGATACAAAGTTCAATGTCTTACAACATCAAAAAAATTTGTTTCTAGAGATGCTGATTTTCATGAAACCATATTTCCTTTTTTCACAACCAAAATCGATCTCTCGTCTTTCCTAATCGACCTTCCATCTCTCCTGATTTTTTTGTATCTTCACCAATTCCTCAATGTGAACAACAATCACAATAGTATATTCCATCTCCACCCCCGTGTCCAATTCCTCATACTCGTAGACATTCCTCACGATCTGTTGCTCCACCTATCTGGACTATGGAGTATGTTTTGTCCTTCTTTACCAACACCGTCTACCACTCCTTATCCTTCTTAGTAATACCTGTTGGGTCCATCCCAAATAACAAGAGTCAATTTGCTTAAGCCCATTATGACTTGTATTAATGGTTTTTGTTGAATATTTTTTTTGTGTCAATCAGTTTTTCCTTTCACGATAGAGATAAATGAGAGGCAGTAGCATTTTTCTTGAGAAATAAGAGAAAGAGAGTTCCTGACAGATTTTTTCAAGGCAAGGATTGGAGGCTCATTTGTGGTCCGATTTTGCTGAACTTTGGACAGCATTTTCAGAACTCATTGAACTTCGTTTGATTGGTGTAAATCGAGTTTGGAGCTCCGGAGTTCCAGATCTCGTGGCTGGCATAGTGCGACGAATTTTGGGTGATTTCTTGCCAAACTCTTGTTCTTGGTTTATGATTCTTGTGTTGATTGTTGAGAATCATTTGTTGCTCTAAGTTTGAGAGCGTTTATGTTTATGTTGTTGTTGTAAGAACTCCTCTTTGATTATAGTGGATTTGATTAAGTCTCGTAGGCCTCGTGGTTTTTACTCTTCACCTTGAAGGGTTTTCCACGTTAAAATCTCGTGTTGATTGGTTATCGTTCTTGATGATATATTGCTCTATAATTGTACTTAATTGGTTTGTTGATAGGTGAAGGTTTACCTATTGATTTGATTATTGTTTAGCTTATCACAACAAAGTGGTACCAGAGTTTGGTTATTTGTGTTGAGCTAAACTTGATTTGAATGATTGAGGCAAATTTGAGCAAATTGGTTTGTTTGAATGGGACTAGTTAACATAAATGGAAATGAAAGATATTCTATTTGTGAAGAAAAATGGGAGTTTGAGCATTTGCAAGTTTGTGGCTTTATTCGGCAGTGGTAGAAGATAATGTTTTGAATCACATTGTGAATGAGACACATGCTAAAACTAAGTGGGCTAATCTTGAAATGTTGTATGCTTCAAAGACAGGAAATAATAAACTTTTCTTACTAAAGCAGGCGATGCACTTCAGATATAAGGAGGGGACTTTTGTATCTGATTTCTTGAATGAATTTCAGGGTTGTTCTGATCAGCTTGTTGGAATGTGAGTGAGGTTTGATGATGAATTTGGGGACTCTGGTTGCTTAATACTTTACCTGATTCTTGGGAGAATTTTCGTGTTTCACTACTAATTCAGCTCCTAATGGTATTGTAACCTTGCAGTATGCGAAGAGTGGTGTTCTAATGAAGAAATGAGAAGAAAGACACAAGGTGTCTCAACTTCACAGTCAGAGGTTTTGGTTACAGAAAAGAGGGGGAAAAGTAAAAGCAAAGGTCCAAAAGACAAAGATAGAGGCATAAGTAAATCCAAAAGATATGCCAATTTCAAGTGTTACAATTATGGTTACACTGGACACATAGCGAAATATTGACGACGACCACAGAAAGAAAACAAGTGGAAAGGGAGAACAAGTATGCCGATAAGAAAGATGACAATAATATTGACAGTGTTGCTACCACTACTACATATGATCTTGTTATTGTTTATGATGCAAATATGAATAATTTGGTCTGTCATGAAACCAGGTGGGTAGTTGATAGTGGTGCTTCCTTCCATGTTACATCGAAAAAGAATTATTCTCGTCTTATACTTTAGGTGATTTGGAGTATTGAAGATGGGAATGGTGGTTTATTAAAAGTGGTTGGTATCAGAACTGTTTGCTTAGAAACAAACACTGGTACAAGATTGGTAGTTGAAGATGTCAAACATGCCCCAGATATTCATTTGAATTTGATCTCTACAGGTAGATTGGATGATGCTGGGTTTTGTAACATTTTTGGTGATGGAAACTCACCAACGGCTCTTTGGTTGTGGCTTGATGCAAGAAATACTCCAGTTTGTATTTGATGCAGGCTTCGATTTCTGGAAATTCAATAAATGCAGTTAAAGGTGAAGATTTATTTGAATTATGGCACAAGAGACTCAGTCACATGTGTGAAAAATGAGTTAACTGTTTTGGCTAAAAGATGGCTACTTTCTGGTTTAAAAGATGCAAAATTGGAAATATGGGCTCATTGTCTAGCTGAAAAACATAAAAGGGTTTCTTTTCAAAGTCATCATCCACACAGAAAATCTAATTTGCTAGAGTTGGTACACTCAGATGTTTGTGGTCCAATGAAGGTAAAAACACGTGGTGGTGCACTTTACTTTATTTCTTTCATTGATGATTATTCAAGAAAACTTTGGATTTATACTTGAAGTCCAAAGACCATGTTTTTGGAGTATTCAAAGAATTTCAGGCTTCCGCTGAAAGACAAACAAGAAAGAAATTGAAATGCATCCGCACTGATAATGGTGGTGAATATTGTGGACCCTTTGATGAATATTGCAGACAGCAAGACATCAGACATCAAAAGACACATCCTAAAATTCCTCAGTTAAATGGCTTGGCAGAAAGGATGAACATGACATAGATGGAGAGAGTTAGATGTTTGCTTTCATAAGCAAAGTTGTCTGGATCCTTCCGGGGTGAGGCGTTGTATACTACTGCCAATGTAATCAACTTGTCTCCTACTGTTGCATTGCAGGCTGATGTTCATGACATAGTTTGGTATTACAAAGATGTCTCTTATAATTATTTGCAGGTATTTTGTTGCAAGGCTTTTGTGCATGTGCCTAAAGATGAAATGTCTAAGTTGGATGTCAGAACTAGACAGTGTGTCTTCATTGGTTATGGTCAAGATGAATTTGGCTATAGATTCTATGATCCAATTTAGAAGAAACTTGTTAGAAGTCTTGATGCAGGTTTCATAGAAAATCAAACCATTGATGATATTGGTAAGACAGAGAAGTCAAAGTGCCAGACTCAAGGTGACTTGATAGATTTAAGCCCAGCTCCTATGACACGGTTACCAAATGCAACTGAAACTGAAAATCAGAGTGATGTAGAGAATGAGGTTCATAATGATGTTGAACATGGCCATGAAACTTCAGAAGAGGTAGATGCTCTATCACATGAAGTTGTTGGTGAACAGGTACATGATACTATATAGAAACCTGAAGTTCCTCTAAGAAGATCTACTAGAGATCGCAAACCACTCACTTGTTAATTGCCCGATGCGTATATACTCTTGACTGATGGGGGGAGAACCAGAAGATTTCCAAGATGCTATGGAAAGTAACGATAAGTATGAGTAGGTCAAAGCAATGAAAGATGAAATGGATTCTTTATATGAAAATCAAACATTTGATCTTGTTAGGTTACCGAAAGATAGAAAGGCACTGAAGAATCGATGGATTTACAAGGTAAAGCATGATGAAAATACATCTAACCCACGATATAAAGCCAGATTAGTTGTTAAGGGTTTTGATCAGAAAAAGGGGATTGATTTTGAAGAAATTTTCTCACCAGTTGTGAAGATGTCACCAATCTGAATTGTTTTGAGTTTGGCAGCCAGTCTTGATTTGGAGATTGAGCAGATGGATGTAAAAGCTATTTTTCTACATGGTGATCTAGATGAAGAGATTTACATGGAGAAACCTGGTGAAATGAAAGGAAAATTATTTCTGCAAGTTAAATAGAAGCTTGTATGATTTGAAGCAAGCTCCAAGATAATGGTATAAGAGGTTTGAGCAAGTTATGACTCAAATGAACTTCAGAAAGACAACATCTGATCACTGTGTATTTATGCACATATTCTCTGATGATGATTTTATCATTTTATTGCTATATGTTGATGATATGCTTATTGTTGGTAAAAATTCTTTGTGAATCGACAGGTTGAAGAAAGAACTTTCTAAATATTTTTCAATGAAAGATTTAGGACCAGCAAATCAAATTCTTGGAATTGGGATAACTCGTGATAGAAAGAATAAGAAACGGTGGTTGTCTCAACAAAGGTACATTGAGAAAATACTTCAACGTTTTGACATGGATAAGGCTAAAGTGGTATGCACCCCTCTTGCTTCACACTTTAAATTAACCAGTAAACAGTCTCCTTCTAGTGATGAAGAGAAAAGAGACATGACAAAAGTACCTTATGAATCAGTTGTGGGCAGCTTAATGTATACTATGATTTGCACGAGACCAGATTTAGCTCATGCTGTTGGCACAGTTAGTCAATTTCTATCTAATCAGGGTAGAGAGCATTGGTTTGCTGTGAAGTGGATTATGAGATATCTTCGTGGCTCTACTGATTTGAGACTTTGTTTTAGGTCTAAAAAACATATGCTTGTTGGTTATACATATTCAGACATGGCCGGGGATTTGGACTCAAGAAAATCTACTTCAGGCTATTTAATTACCTTTGCAGGGGGAGCTGTAGCATGGCAATCCAATTTGCAAAATTGTGTTGCTTTATCTACCACTGAAGATGAGTTCATTGTAAGGACCCCCGTGCCCTTAACCCGTTATTAGTGTATTAAGCCATACCATTAGTGCATATAATCATACTATCATGGGGAAAACCATATGCAAGTGCAACACCATATGCTATCCAGAAAATTTCTTGCATTCAATCCACATAATATTCAAATTCCGCAACCAAGATTATTCATATAACATGCACCCTCATAATGCACTAACATGCTCTTAGTTCATTTAGCAATTCCGTATTTAATTGCATGCGAACCATAAGTGAATCGAGAAGAGCCGTAGCCCATTTATACATTCCATATACACGTAAAATGTACTCACATAAGAGTACCCAATGAACACGCGTGTATCTAATGTATACAAGACTTTACCGGGTACCGTTACTGGCACTTCAATCCTGGAAGCACCTCCCAAGCGCAGCTCGATCTCAACTCTGGATCTATGCACTTATTCAACCAGCTCTGGTACCTCGATCCTGAAAGTAACTCAAATCAACAGCCCGAGCTCAACTCCAAAGCTGCTGCTACACCTATAACACCTGCCCCAACAGAGACAGCCCCCACACGGGGTGAGCATACCAATATCACCAATCCAATAATCATAATATTGCAATTCATAATTTACATAATGTAAATGCCATAATTTAAATGATACTCCCTGGATGGTAACACCCTCATCCGGGGATCCCATGTATTGTCCCTGTTCTCAAAGCAATCAAACTCGTCAAATTCCCAAAGCCAGTTAATCGCCACGTAGATTAACTAATATCGTTCTATTATGCCAGTTCCATAATCAATATGGTAAAATCATTATATAAATGACGTTAGATCTCACATATATCTAACCAATGATTCCATGTTCCTATTTCATTGCTCGCTCTACAATAGCGGCATTCTAAACCCCGCGCACGCTCAACAATAGCGGCATTGTAACCGATGGTCGCTCAACAGCGACAGCATCCCAAATCATTGCTCGCTCAATAGCGGCACCATATGGTTCCCAATGTATAATCCATTTGACGCAAATACCATTTACCGTGCATATCATTATCAATTTATAGCAAGTATCATGCACCATGCATTTCAATACCTATTCGATGCAATTACCACGTGCCACATATTTCAATGTCCATATAATGCAATTATCACACACCATGTGTTCCAATGCCCATTTAATGCAATTATCACATGCCATGCATTTTACAGTTGCAACATTATAATAGGCTATGCTCGTACGTCATACGTACCTTAGAATTCCGTAGTCCATGTCAAGCCTGGCTTGAGTTCCATGCCCCGAGAAACATGTGCCTTTGAGCTTCAAGATTCTAGCAAGAAATCATGAAAAAGGTTCTTTTCCAAAGCTTTCTCCTTCCTTTCATGTTGAGGAACGAAAATGGTGGGTTTGGATGAGGTGAAGGCAACCTCAAGACATAAAGGTGATAGAATGGGGTGGATGGGATGTAAAGGAGGGGGAATGGCTCTTTTAACATTTTTATAACATGTATTAAATAATTGTATGGTATGAAAATTATGTCCAACATGACATTTCAAAACCCCTCTTCCAATTATGCATTAAGACTCACATTAGTCATGTTTTAATTAAATAATTAAAACCCACTCCGATCAAATCATACCAATAACCGAAATTCCCAACATGCAACGAATGCATCCCGGATCCCGACTCTCACCAAAAACCTAAATCATAGGTTTTTCACCAAATTGAGAATACAATCTCGACCTTTGGATCCAACGATCCTAAATGCCCGATTTAACAAACTCGGGTGACCAAAATCACAATTAATTCCTAATTGCCACTATAAATAAAAAATCCATTAAGGATTAATAACCCTCCGGGATTAACACTAATAATCCCAGGACATCACAATTATCCCCCACTAATAAAAATTTCGTCCTCGAAATTTGCACCGGTGTACTCCACGTAACACCAAGGCTACACCAACCAAAATAAAACCACGACCTCGATTCTTGACCACATCCGAATCGAATTACCAACCGCGAGTACACTAATCTCGCACCAAGCTTTAAAATAGAGCAAACCCCCAAACCACATAAAACCCCAAAGACGAGAACATACCTCGATGCGAGTCATCCCATAAGTCCGTCTACCACGACTGCAATCGAATCAATCAAACGACTGTGAATCAAACAGTCCTTAACTCTGACATAGATATCATGGCATGATATCTTCACCACTTGCCCATGATGTTCAACACATCGTTGCGAAGGAAACCACTAGTATACAACCGTATACTTACAATAAATACAGTTCCCGCTTTCTACACTAACTCCATCGAAAGAGTAGTTGCACCACTTGCCACTCGGGTCGGGTTACCCACGGTCACCGATCCACCCAAAGCACATCTCCGAGGATGTTTACACCGGTGTGTTCCAAGAAATCATATCTTGGTCCTGACACACCATCAAGGCCCCACAAGGTCTCAAGTTCCACAGGGGACGTGCAAGACAAACAATTGCATTCCTACATACGTGTCAACCATGATACTGAACAAACCCGAATCTCGGCCATCCCTCATTTATCCTTGGATCCAACAATCCTAAAATAGGAAGGCTATCGAATATCCAACAAGAATTATCATGATTCCAAAACACGACGATCCCTCCTCAGGGGAAGTCAAACAACCCTCACGATCATTCATCAGAATGCATCGTGCCATCGAGATTATCGATCTCGAGGTTCCACAATCTCACACCGGAGATTCACCAAACCAAGCATACAAACTCGACGTTCAACAATGAACAAAATAACGTTGGTATTCGTATACACTCACGGCATACATGCCCAAACACCAATCACAACATGCATACACAATGCAATAGACTCGGGTATCTCCAATCATACCCAAATCCCAAAACCAACTGTCAAACCTCGATTATTCTCACCCCACGGAGAATGATGGTTGACAAACCAAAACCAAAGGGTGTGATTTCAACATCACCACCACACGAATCAAAATAACGAATCTCCCCAAAAGATTCAACCGGTAGGTATCATAATACCGCCTTCCTCTCAAGGAAAAGTCATGAATCCATGATCCTCCAATCCTCGAACCACGGTTCGGAAGACCTGGATATATTTATACCAAAACATATCCCGAAACCCAGAAATACACAACTTGTTAGAGTAGTGCATCAATACCACCATTACCCGATCCAAAATCCGTATACGCCATGTATACACATCCCAACGATGCTCTGTACTAATGCCATAGTACTCCACAATCGAGCATCTCCCTAGAGACGTCTCCTCAAATGTCTCACCGATGTAAGAAATCCATTATTCGGTCCAACACCAGTAATGCTTACCATGGCTGATTTACAATCAATCCACGACCGATGCAAGCTGTCTCCAAGACAGTATAATCCAAATCTCTCCAAGGGACAAAATCAATATAGTAGTGTCACCCCACTAACTATATCTCACAAACCATTGTGACTCCTATTGCATGCCATATGCAAGGATGCTCAACTACAGCTAACAACGACTTGTTGACACTCACGTTGGTAATACCAACAAAATTGAGCTGCCCCAAAACAAGTCTCTCAAAACATTTGACGTATAAACGTCTCCGTGAGGTACTCCATGCCTCAATCACCATGCCACAAGGAGACTACAAAAGTCTACCAAACCCCTCATCGTATCACCATACGATTCACCCAGCTCGTATCCAACGAGCAGCAAAAAGGCTAACACAAGCGTACCAAGGTACTGCAACCATACCTGGCTAACGATTCGTTGGCCCCATGGGCTCATACCCACCTATCAATGTGATACGCGACTCGACCCGGTATACCATACCGTACAACCCATTATAGTTGTGGGTCATCACCCAACATATCTCTAAAACACCAAGCATAACGGACAACCCGGTGTCCTTGCTCCACTACCATGCAATCCTAATACATTAGGACTTATTCCACACCCTCAGGGTGGGTGTAACCATGCCTACCCTACATCACAACAACAAGCGAGTAGTTTCCTCAGTGACTACTCTTATCACCAATCACTTGGCCCTAGCCAATCCAACGAGCATACCCAAGGGTATCATTGCTCGACAAATATTTACCTCCACAACATGATGCGGTATACACACCGGTACAATGCATCCAATGCTCCCTCGAGCAAACCTGCTCGGCAAAAGGTCTCGTCAACTAGTGACCCAGACTCTACCATGTGCTCACCATCGGCACTCAAACCATACAACCAAATACATAAACACGAATGTATTATTCACCAAAACGACGCCACGCGTCCACATAGACATCCCAAATGACATCGTCAAACACATGACGGTACCCTTCGATACACGACACTCATAATCTCATCGTCAAACACATGACGGTATAAAACAACACATAATATTCACAATAATGATAACAAAAGTAATATGCCATACCTCATCGCTATCAAGATAGCGGAATACATGTATCCATCGTTCACCAGCGGTACACAAGCATCACCCATCGCCCGTAGGCGGCATAATCCAGTGCTACGCACATAGCGGTATAACCCATCGCTATAAAATCAGCGGCATGATCCCTCGCCATGGAGTCAGCGGCATAAAACATCGCCCAAAGAATATCCGGCGGTATGAAGCATCGCCATAGATGTAGCGGAATGTACCATCGCCATATGATACCTGGCGACATAAACCATCGCCATAGAATACCCGGCGGTATGAACCATCGCCTATAAAATAGCGGAATAAGCCATCGCTATGATACCCGGCGGCATGAACCATTGCCAATAGAATACCCGGCGGAACCATCGCCAATATAATACCCGACGGAATCATCGCCAATATAATACCCGGCGGAACCATCGCCAATATAATACCCGGAATAATCGTGGACTCAAGAGGTACTCACACTCATGTAGTACTTTGTTCCTGATCGCATAGCTACGTCATGACAGCGGCATCATAGCTTCGACATGACAGCGGCATGTATCATCGCTTCGACACGACAGCGGCATCATCGCTTCGACATGACGATGGTATCTTCGCTTTGACTTGACAGCGGCATTTACCATCGCTTCGACACGACAACGACATTTACCATCCCCTTGGCATGACAGCGGAAATACCCCCCGCTTCGACATATTAGCGGCATAATATCCCTCGCGATAGTAATATGACAGCGGCATTATCATTCGCTTCGACATATTTGCGGCAAATATTCTTCATCGCTATAATATGACAGCGGCAAGTATTCACATCGCTACGCCATGCATGCAACCGTAATGCATAACCCATATTCCAATAATTGTTTCGGCACGACAGCGGCATCATCGCTTCGACATGCATGCAACCGTAATGCATAACCCGCATTCCAATAATCATCGCCATGAGTGTATTTTAATGCACCTCGCTCCAACATTTAGCGGCAAAGCATTAAAATCATCACTCCGATGTATATCTATGCAACCGTAATGCATAGTCCATGTCTCATATGACCCTGCAACCACCATGGTTAGCAATAACATATTCTAATTATGAACACATATCATAAAGGCACATAAGCAATATAGTTGTGTCACGCAACACTAACTACCATCATGCATAAGTATGTGCTTCTCATTCCCATTATCATTTCCTAGGCCCTCAACAGCCCCAAAGAGCTAACCACTGCTCTGATACCACTAATGTAAGGACCCCCGTGCCCTTAACCCGTATTAGTGTATTAAGCCATACCATTAGTGCATATAATCATACTATCATGGGGAAAACCATATGCAAGTGCAACACCATATGCTATCCAGAAAATTTCTTGCATTCAATCCACATAATATTCAAATTCCGCAACCAAGATTATTCATATAACATGCACCCTCATAATGCACTAACATGCTCTTAGTTCATTTAGCAATTCCGTATTTAATTGCATGCGAACCATAAGTGAATCGAGAAGAGCCGTAGCCCATTTATACATTCCATATACACGTAAAATGTACTCACATAAGAGTACCCAATGAACACGCGTGTATCTAATGTATACAAGACTTTACCGGGTACCGTTACTGGAACTTCAATCCTGGAAGCACCTCCCAAGCGCAGCTCGATCTCAACTCTGGATCTATGCACTTATTCAACCAGCTCTGGTACCTCGATCATGAAAGTACCTCAAATCAACAGCCCGAGCTCAACTCCAAAGCTGCTGCTACACCTGTAACACCTGCCCCAACAGAGACAGCCCCCACACGGGGTGAGCATACCAATACCACCAATCCAATAATCATAATATTGCAATTCATAATTTACATAATGTAATTGCCATAATTTAAATGATACTCCCTGGATGGTAACACCCTCATCCGGGGATCCCATGTATTGTCCCTGTTCTCAAAGCAATCAAACTCGTCAAATTCCCAAAGCCAGTTAATCGCCACGTAGATTAACTAATACCGTTCTATTATGCCAGTTCCATAATCAATATGGTAAAATCATTATATAAAAGACCGTAGATCTCACATATATCTAACCAATGATTCCATGTTCCTATTTCATTGCTCGCTCTACAATAGCGGCATTCTAAACCCCGCGCACGCTCAACAATAGCGGCGTCGTAACCGATGCTCGCTCAACGGCGACAGCATCCCAAATCATTGCTCGCTCAATAGCGGCACCATATGGTTTCCAATGTATAATCCATTTGACGCAAATACCATTTACCGTGCATATCGTTATCCATTTATAGCAAGTATCATGCACCATGCATTTCAATACCTATTCGATGCAATTACCACGTGCCACATATTTCAATGTCCATATAATGCAATTATCACACACCATGTGTTCCAATGCCCATTAAATGCAATTATCACATACCATGCATTTTACAGTTGCAACATTATAATAGGCTATGCTCGTACGTCATACGTACCTTAGAATTTCGTAGTCCATGTCAAGCCTGGCTTGAGTTCCATGCCCCGAGAAACATGTGCCTTTGAGCTTCAAGATTCTAGCAAAAAATCATGAAAAAGGTTCTTTTCCAAAGCTTTCTCCTTCCTTTCATGTTGAGGAACGAAAATGGTGGGTTTGGATGAGGTGAAGGCAAGGTCAAGACATAAAGGTGATAGAATGGGGTGGATGGGATGTAAAGGAGGGGGGATGGCTCTTTTAACATTTTTATAACATGTATTAAATAATTGTATGGTATGAAAATTATGTCCAACATGACATTTCAAAACCCCTCTTCCAATTATGCATTAAGACTCACATTAGTCATGTTTTAATTAAATAATTAAAACCCACTCCGATCAAATCATACCAATAACCAAAATTCCCAACATGCAACGAATACATCCCGGATCCCGACTCTCACCAAAAACCTAAATCATAGGTTTTTCACCAAATTGAGAATACAATCTCGACCTTTGGATCCAACGATCCTAAATGCCCGATTTAACAAACTCGGGAGACCAAAACCACAATTAATTCCTAATTGCCACTATAAATAAAAAATCCATTAAGGATTAATAACCCTCCGAGATTAACACTAATAATCCCAGGACATCACAATTTTGCAACTACTGAGGCTTGCAAAGAGTTGCTATGGATGAAGAAGTTTATTCATGAACTTGGATTCCCTTAGGAGAGGTACGTATTATTTTGTGATAATCAAAGTGCTATTCATCTTGCTAAGAATGCAGCTTTTCATGGTAGATCAAAACATATCGATGTGAGGTATCATTGGATTAGAGATGTTTTGAACTCTATATTGCTTGAACTTGAAAAGATTCATACATATAAGAATGCAACGGATATGATGACAAAAGTTGTGACTCGTGAGAAGCACAAGTGTTGTGCCGGGATGGGCGACATCAACTTGCAGTGACGAACTTGTTGCAGTGTCACTTCCCTCTACACATGGGTTGGAGGGAGAGATTTGTTGGGTCCAGCTCAAATAACAAGAGCCCATTTTGCTTAAGCCCATTATGACTTATATTATGGTTTTTGTTGACCATTTTTGTATCAGTAAGTTTTTCCTTTTCACGAGAGAGAGAAATGAGAGGCAATAGCATTTTTCTTGAGAGATAAGAAAAAGAGTGGTCCTGACAAATATTTTCAAGGCAACAATTGGAGGCACATTTGTGGTCCGATTTTGCTGAAATTTGGACAGTACCTTCAAAACTCATTGAACTTCGCTTTGATTGGTGTAAATTGAGTTTGGAGCTCCGGGTTGCAGATATTGTGGCTGGAATAATGCTACAAATTTTGGGTTATTTCTTGCCAAACTCTTATTCTTGGTTTATGATTCTTGTGTTAATTGTTGAGAATCATTTGTTGCTCTAAGTTTGAGAGCTTTTATGTTTATGTTGCCGTTGTAAGAACTCATCTTTGATTATAATGGATTTGATTAGGTCTCATAGGCCTCGTGGTTTTTACTCTTCACCTTAAATGGGTTTTCCACGTTAAAATCTCGTGTTGATTGGTTATCGTTCTTGATGGTATATTGCTCTATATTTGTGCTTCATTGCTTTGTTGATAGATGAAGGTTTACCTATTGATTTGGGAATTAGTGTAGCTTATCCCAACAATACCTTACCTATTCCATTGTTTCTTCGAATTATCAAGCCTTTATTTCTAACATTTCTGCTATCAAAGAGCCTATTGCATATGAAGAGGCAATCACTGATACCCGGTGGCAAGCAGCCACGCAAAATGAAATTGATGAAAGCTAACCATACTTGGGATGTGGTTGATTTACCTATTGGAGAAAGGCCATTGGGAATAAATGGGTCTACAATGTGAAGTATAATGCCGATGGTAGCATTGACCGTTTAAGGAGAGGTTGGTAGCAAAAGGCTACACTCAAATTCACGGTATTGATTTCATGATACTTTCTCACATGTTTAAAATCGTGATTGTGCAATGCCACTTAAGTGTTGTTGCTGCTTTATGTTGGCCTTTTCGCCAAGTGGATGTCACTAATGCATCATTCAATGGGAGTTAGATGAGGAGATTTACATGCACATGCAGCAAGGATATGGCATTCTGGGGGAGTTCAATGTATGTAGATTGCTCAAATCCTTGTATGGTCTTAGACAAGCTTCAAGACAGTGGAATTATAGGTTTGGACATATTATGATAAAGGCTGGGTTTAACCAATCAAAGCTCGAGCATTCCTTGTTTGTTCGAAAGGAAGGAACTAGCATTACAATATTGCTAGTTTATGTGGATGATATTGTTAATGACCGGAAATGATGATATTTCTATATCAAAGTTGAAGGATTATTTTGCATTGGCTATTCAAATCAAGGACCTAAGGCCCTTCAAGTATTTTCTTAGGATCGATATTGCTAGATCAAAGAAGGGCGTTGTGATTAATCAAAGGAAATATGTGCTGGAATTAATATCTGAATATGTATTAAGTGGTTCAAAACCTTCAGAGACTCCAATGGAGCAGAACTTAAAGCTTTCCACACAGGAATTTGATTTGATTATATCCAAAGAGAATGGGAATGATGTGTTACTGAATGATCCATTGCAGTATAGAAGATTGATTTGGCGTCTAATATACTTAATTGTCACAAGCCGCGAAATTTGTTTTGTTGTTCAGACATTGAGCCAAGTTATGAATAATCTTAAAACATCTCATATGGATGCAACTCACAGGGTATTGAGATATTTGAAGCTACTCCGGGTCTTGGAGTTTTATTGTCATCAGAAAGCTCTTTTAATATTGAAGCCTATTATGACTCGGATTGGGCAGCTTGTATGATGAGTAGAAGATCAGTTAGTGGGTAATATATCGAGTTGGGTGAGTCCTTGTTGTCATGTAAAACAAAAAAAGATCAAACCACCGTTTACAGATCCTCTGCTGAAGCAGAATACAGATATGTGGCAACAACATGTGAGATTGTGGGAATATTCAAAGATTTGGGAGTACATATTACAAAACCAGTAAGTTTGTTTTCAAACAATAAAGCTGCCATTCAAATTGCAGCAATCCGATTTATCATGAATGAACGAAGCACATTCTTATCAACTGTCATCTAGTCAGAGAAAAGATTCAAGATAAGCTCATAAAGACAATCTCTCTTCCTTCGAATCAGCAACTTGCGGATTTATTTACCAAGGCATTGGGAAGAATACATCATGATTATTTATTGTCCAAGCTTGGCTTGCTAAACCTGTACCAAGTTTGAGGGGGAGTATTAAGAAGCAAAAGTCGTGTTTACTATTCCTTTTGTTGTATTAGTTGTAGCAACTTTTGTATTGTAAACTCGAGTATATAATTAGAGTTTAGCTAGTGGTTGTAGTTAGTTAGTTGGTGATCGGATAACTACCTCAATGCTTGCCCAAAAGGAAAGATTGACCACGGCCTGCTGCGGGTACACTAAGTAAGCGTTTTCAGAAATGGAAATGTTGTTTTTCACCAAATTTTATGATCTTAACATATATTGAAAACAAGATAAATTTTTTTTTTGACGGTGTTATGTCTGGATGGAAGGTCTCTATAATTTTCCAAAGTCGATGGGAGCTTTCTGTAAATAGGCCAAAGTCGAGGAGAGTGTAAATGTAATTATCCCTAAATTTTATAACCCTCTAAGTTTAAAAAAAAACATTTATCTTCCTGATATGTATTTTTATGTCAAATCATAGGGGAAACAACTATAATTTTCTTTCATCCGTCACAAGCTAGATGGGATAGATTCGTAGTACAGTAATTCTACACAGGTCCATCTGTTATTATTCAAACCAGATGAGAGAATTCGTATATATCAATTCTTCATAGGAGACAGCCGTAATTTTCCTGAAAAAATTGAGCAACACATATGATGAATATTATTATGTTATAAATTTACTACAATTAATATGATGACAAAAATTGACGATGGTTTGTAGCTTATCTATCACATGTCCCAATTGCGACCCAAAAATATCGTATTCGAGTCTTTGACCCCACCCTAAGTTGTAATAGTTTATCAAAAAACATATATATGATGACAACAATTAATTATGCATATATTATCGTAGGTTATCACTTATCACATCCAAGTGGGTCTTTTTTTGTTAGAAAGTGGTCGAGGGCAGAATTAGCCATCAAGTGTTTGTCCACCGCAAGATTCTTCCAAATAATCATCATGATTATTCAAGGAACATTCTCTTCCATTGAATTAAAGTTAAAGACTATGTAACGTACTACTTTTTTTTGGCCACTTTTGAGGTTATTTATTGCCAATTATCAGTAAATATTACATTTGGTGGAAACTTGTGAAGAGCGCCTTATATAATATGGAATATATTACATGATATTTGAAATTTTTTATTGTTAAGCAATCAATTAAAAAACATATGAGAAAATTCATGACAAGATAAAATATTTGACTATAAAATCATATTTTAAGTAAATAATGTAATTTATTTTAGAATTCTTTTTCAATTTAATAACAAATATTATATGTAAATAAAATAAAAATTATTTTCACATTTTAACTTTAAAAACCCAAATATATGATATAATATGCTTTGTAATATGATACAAATTGCAATATTTTGATCAAGTAACTTGAAAAAGAGAAGACCTAAAAAGTATGTGAATTTGTGTGTATACGCCTATGTGAGTGCATGTACAATGTTACCACAAATTATAGTTTTTGGTAAAACAATAAACAATCGGTCCTATATTTGGTGTCAGAACCAAAGTCACTTGTTCGATTCATATGGATTGCAAGTAGTGCAATTATTGAGATGTTGATTCTTGAGAACCAATCAAACCGTCGTGCTTGAACTATTGTATGATTTAAAATATTCGAGTGGTACAATCACCATAAATTATATCTTTTGGTGATGTTATAAATATTTGATCCTACATAACTAAAAATAAAATATCGTATAAATGACTTATCTTGCCTCTATCAGATACGACTCCGACTCTATAATAGAATATAATAAAAGTTTAATATAAAAAAAAAAATATCAGATCAATATTCGAATTCCAAAGGCGACTTATCTTTAATGAATACCTCGAGTTTGTTATGTCTCCATGTAAAAGTGGCCATGTTAACCTCCAATCATCTGTCCTTATTAATAACACTGTCAAGATTATATTTTGTAGATATTGTGATAGAGATCTAATATTTGACAAATATGTTGCGTCTAATCCTAAAAAAGATTCATGTTGAAAACATTGATTGATATCTATGTATAAAGTCCAACTTCAATAAAATCACCCTTTTGTCAAAAGGCATGGTCACTTTCAAGAATCAAATTAACAGAATGCGCGAAATGATGTTTTTGCATTCTTGTATATTTAATATAAAATTATCAAAACATTACAGACACACCTCTTATACTATATATAATATAAAATTATCAAAATATTACATATACACCCACTATAGTATACTATATATTATAGTTACACCACCTATTGTGTCATATTATTATTTTTAATTTCCTTTTTATTTATTTCAAAGAAATATTAAATATTTTTAAACTATAAACTAGCTTTCATATTAATGATAATATTTTAAAACTACTTATATATAAATACATTCAATATTATCTAATTGTATTATTATTATAGTATTTTTTTTTTTTGTAATTATAATGATAAAATGATCTTGTTTTAGGCCATGATCTTTAATGACAATTATATGTTTAGACGTTGACTTTAAATGATATCTCTTAGGACATGATCTTTAATGACACTCAATGTTTTATCGAATCGGTTTATTCGATTTAATATAAAATTCAGCCACTTCAATTGGCTGAAAAACAAATTCGGACAGTTCAATTTAAAATTCGGTTCTGAAGCTCACCCCTAGTTGAACCTTATATGGGTAGTTTATTTTCAAAATTTAGATTTTTATCTCGTTCCTCAAATTATTAATCATATATTATTTTTATTTTAGATCATTGATTGAAAATTATTATATAGTATGAAGTTCGGTATTTTTTGGCTGACTAATATTTATTGACGTCAATTTCGAAAATGACAATCGAACATATTATTTTTTAATTTGACTTTCAATTCGATTTAATTCAAAATATTACACAATGTCGTTATTTCTAACAAAAGTTTTTAAATGATATATATATATATATATATATTGAATTTTTTATGGTATATATTGATATTTTACAAGATTGAATAAAAATGATAAATATTAAAATTATTAGAAAATAAAAAAAGATTTGAGTAAGTAATAATAATATTTGAAATAAACAATTCAAAAAATAAAATAATAGTTTTATTACGATCGCACCTCCTATAAAATATCATAATTACAAAGACACCCCTCTCAAAATTAGGTCAAAAAATGGTCAATGTTGACCCGGGGCAATTTGAGGATTTCAATAAAATTAGGGGAAGTTTTTGTAACGGCAGTTAATTTTACTAATGGCAGGGGATGTCTCTGTATTTTTTAAAGTCGATGAGAACTTTCTGTAAATAAGCCAAAATTGAGAGAATGTAGATATAATTATCCCTAAAAAATAAATATGAAAAAAAATTGTAGATCTATATGAAATTCATAACAACTTTTAATCACTCATTCCTTAATTTATGAGAGTAGATTATTTATTAATAACAAATGAATGCATTTATTAGGATTTTGCACTTGAAAAGGTGTTTGAGTTAGAAATCCATTGTACCTGAGGGCTGAGAATCATGGCACCGAAAGTTCAGCTACACAAAGACCCGACGAGTATATCTCAGCACGTGCCATCTGTGTGCACGTGTGAATTGCCTTGTTGCCTAACTAAAAATAATTTGTGTCTTTGTATTCAGTCTATTCATTTTATTTGTGAGCTAAAATAGAAGATTGAATATCATTGTAATAATTGAAGTTTATAACAACTGAGTGATGTCTTTCCATTTGAGACATTAAATAACATGATTTGTGTGATCTGTGTGAACTATGCGTTTATGGTATCTTTGTGGTATTAGCCTAAATAAGATTGTACAACGAGATTGTATTACTCAAAGTCTTCTAGCATATCCTTCTATGAGATGGAAGAATGGGAGCCGTATAATGATTACACCACCTTCGACTTTCATAAACAAATGCTTGTGTATTTACTTACTGTATTTATTTACCTTATTGTTTTGGTTAGCATTGGATGATTTTTCCATTCCCACACATCCAAATCCACCCACGTACATCCCTAGATGCTATAGGTCCATCATGCATGATATTTTGATCCATGACATTTGTTCCACACAGGCTTTTACAAACGTGAGGCATTGTAGGTGCCACGTTAGATAAATAATGGGATCCAAGCTTTCAACCTTCTTTAGAATAAAAAAAAAATAGAAAAGAAGGATTATTCTGAACACTGAACTTTAAGATGGCAAATCGCCCCGCCTGTTACGGCCCGTGACGGCAGTAAAGACGGTATGTTTGGCATGCGGAAACGACTCTAGTCTTAAGGTTAAGAGGGATAACATTATAAGATTTTTATTGATATATGACAAAAATATAGAAACCATTGTATTAATTCGCCATGTTTGCATGGCCTGTGGTCTGCGATCCCTAACTGGATTTTATAATGAAGTTTATTTGATGAAAACCATTTATCCAAATAATTAATATTATACATATTTTGGAACTCTTCTTAGAAACTAATCACCTATGATGTACGGACATTGATATGTGGATATGGATACGGTTGCACGAGATTTTTTAAATTTCTAGGATACAATACGTCTGGATACGATAATTTATTTATTTATATATATATATACATCAATAATATTTTTAAGAAATCAAGTTTCAAATATATAGTTAATATTAAACACATAAAATCAAAATAACAAAATTTAAACTTAATCAAATCCACGATAAATAGTAGAGTTTTAAACACTAATTACCACTCAAATCAAGAAAGTTACATAAAAATATTGCCTAATCATTTAATTAACTGTCATATCTCGATATATTGTTTCTTCATTAGCATCTGCAATATATCATTTCCAATACGTACCTTGGCCGTATTCATATAACTATCTGAAATTAAAAAAAAAAAAAAATTTAAATTCGGATACACCACATGGCATATCCGATATGTTAGAATCAGAAGTATCTTGAAGTATCTAGACAACGTGGCGTATCAGATACGTATCGGGCAAGTATCCGTGAATATCGATATCCGAAAAGTATCGAATACGTGACCGCGAAAATTTTAAGAGTATACGTGCATCATAGCTAATCACCCTGTTCAATGTCGTTACCAACTTTTTATAAAGTAAATACAGTGGCTGATGTTTTGACTGATATGATATGTTTGTTTAATAGAAATATACGATATTTGTTGGTCTGTGCTGTGCGCTCAAGTCAAATAATTTGATAGAAATGGACTTCAATTTCTTAAATTTCATAATTGGCTATCTTATCAAATCTCCCATTCTTTGTAGTCACATTTGATACTTTAAAAGGAATTTTTTTTACACAAACTTGAGATTTTGGTGCAGGATCCATATCGAACTATAGTTTTGGAATATTTCAAAAGGAATATTCCAAATATCACATAATACTGCTCCTCGAGGGTGGTATAAAAAATCTTTAAATCCAAAGACGCCTTCACACACACATATATATATATATATGATGTGATCCGTGATTTTCGAATATAAGGTAGAATAAGGTGTTAAAGGAAAATAACGATAAACACACCAAGATTTTTACGTGGAAAACCCTCAAATTGAGAGAAAAACCATGGAACCAAGGGATGTAAGGCGAGGAGCTGACGATGACCTGAGGAACAGTGCTCCTTTCCCTCGGAATAATGTTAATCCAGGGAGAGGAGCACTTCAGCCAGTTCCTTGGGCAGTACGGGGGGAAAGAGTGGAGGGAGGAAATCAAGTTACTAGGGAAAGAACCATGAGCAATGTTCCTAACCGAGGGACTATACATATGATTTCGGGAGGAACATCATGTGGAGATTCTAACCGAGCAAGAAAAAGTTATGCTCGAAGACTCGAAGTGTTATCCATTAATCCAAGTCATACTCAGGAGAGTCCCTCTATAGCTTTCGGACCTGCTGATTTGCAAGGGATTTATTTTCCCCACGAGGATGCACTGGTAATTTCAGCCACAGTAGCCAACTACAATGTGCAAAGAATCTTCGTCGACACAGGCAGCTCGGCAGATGTGCTCTTCCTTAGTACTTTGAAGCAGATGGAATTAGGAAGTATAGCTGTGCAAAAAGTCAATACTTCTTTGCATGGGTTTACTGGAGAAGCCATAAGTCCTATAGGACAAGTGTCTTTACCCGTCACATTAGGAGAGGAGTCCAAGACAAAGACGAAGATGATCACCTTCCTCATAGTGGATGCACCCTCCTCCTATAATATAATATTGGGTCGGCCGGCGTTAACGGCCTTCGAAGCGGTTGCTTCTACTTATCACCTGAAGATAAAATTCCCGGTAGGAGAGGAAGTGGGACAAGTAAGGGGAAGTCAGAGTTCATCAAGAAAATGCTATGTGCAAGAGTTGAAGCAAGACAAAGAAAAAAATAGAGAAGATGGGGAGCGAGGAAGTTATAAGAGGAAACATGGACAGCCTGAGGAGGAGGAGCGGATAATCCCCGAGGAGGAATTCATGAGTATCGAGTTAGGTCACCCGGCGAAAACTACTCGCATTGGGTCCAAGTTGGATCCCGAATTGAGGAAAAGGGTGATTGAGTGCTTAATAGATAACGTGGATGTGTTCGCTTGGAATACCTCTGAGTTAATTGGGTAAAACCAGAGATTGCTGAGCATCATTTAAATGTTGACCCGGGTGCTCGGGCAATTAAACAGAAGAGAAGGCATTTCGGACCCGAGAAGGATGCCGTCATAGCTAAACAAGTAGAGGAGTTGTTGAAGGCAGGTCATATACGGGAGATTAGTTTCCCTACATGGCTCTCAAATGTGGTTCTAGTACCTAAAACAGGAGACAAGTGGAGAATGTGTGTAGATTTTCGGGACGTGAACAAAGCGTGTCCCAAAGATTGTTATCCATTACCAAGGATTGATCAATTAGTGGATTCTATTGCGGGACATGAGCTGTTATGTCTTATGGATGCTTATCAGGGATATCATCAAATCCCCTTAGCCCGCGAGGATCAGTCCAAGGTTAGCTTTGTCACAGCGGGATGAACTTTTTGTTATGTCGTCATGCCCTTCGGATTGAAAAATGCTGGGGCTACTTATCAAAGACTGATGGATAAGATGTTCAGAGATCAAATAGGACGGAACGTGGAGGTTTATGTTGATGACGTCCTGATCAAAAGCAAGAAGGCCCAAAATCTGATAGAAGATATGGAGGAAGTCTTTGCCACTTTGAGAAGATTTGGCATGAAGTTAAATCCAGCCAAATGTACCTTCGGAATTCATAGTGGAAAATTCTTGGGGTACATGGTGACAGAGAGAGGTGTGGAAGCTAACCCTGAGAAAATCCGAGCAATCCAAGAAATGAACCCTCATCGGACCTTGAACGAAGTACAAAGGTTAGCAGGAAGAATAGCAGCGCTTAGTCGATTCATATCTAGATCGGCTGACGGGAGTTTGCCTTTCTTTAAAGCCTTAAGGCGAGGAATACAGTTTGAGTGGGATGATCAGTGTCAGAAGGCTTTCGAAGACTTGAAAGAATATCTAGCCCAGTTACCTTTGATGAATAAACCCGAGCACAATGAGACCCTCCTCGTTTACTTGTCGGTAACCGAGGAAGTTGTCAGCTCGGTGTTAATTCAAGAGAAATTTGGGCGGCAGCAACTGGTATATTATGTCAGCCGAGCTCTGCAAGGAGCCGAACAAAGATACCCTGAAATTGAAAAGTTAGCCTTGGCTCTGGTGATCACTGCAAGAAGGCTTCGGCCTTATTTTCTATCTCACCCTATCATGGTGGTAACGAGCACTCCCTTAGGAAGGCTCTTGTCAAAAGCTGAAATTTCAGGGAGGATGGTGAAATGGGCCACAGAATTGAGCGAGTTCGATATTTCTTATCAGCCTCGGACTACCTATCAAGGCTCAGGCCTTATCTGATTTCTTGGTTGAAGTAACTCATACTCGCGAAGAAAAAGATTGGAGCCTATTTGTAGATGGATCATCTACTCAAATAGGAAGTGGTGCAGGAATTATACTGATCAGTCCAGAAGGAGAAGAAATTGCATAGCTATTCAGTTCGGTTTTCATTCTTCAAACAATGAAGCCGAATTCGAAGCTCTCCTCTCGGGTTTACGAGTAGCAATAGATGCCGGAGTTCAGAAAGTAAAAGTGTTCATGGATTCAATGCTGGTCGTACAGCAGGTAAATGGGGTGTACAAGGTGAAAGAAGAAAAGTTGAAAAAATATGTGGAGAAGGAATGACTCAGTTCCAGGAAGTGCAATTGAAGCAAATACCACGAGAAGATAATGACCGAGCAGATTTGCTTGCAAAGTTGGCCAGCTCCATCCATGAGTGGAAGAACAGGAAAGTGCTGGTACAAGATCTTTTGGTCTCGCACATAGCAATCAACAGTATAATGAATTTGGAGCCTTGTATCATATCTGATTGGCGAGAGCATATCATTAAATTCTTGAAAAATAGGGTGTTGCCGTTAGATCCAAAGGAAGCTGCTCGGGTGAAGAGAATGGAGAGGCGTTTTGTGTTAGCAGAAGGTAAGTTGTTCAAAAGGGGATTTTCAGCTTCCTTCTTGCAATGCACATCAACACGAGAAGGAGAACATTTGTTAAAGGAGATTCACGAAGGCTGTTGTGGAAATCATTCGGGAAGTAATATGTTATATCAGAAAGCCCTTCGGGCAGGATACTATTGGCCCAGTATGAGAGAAAATGCCGAAGAAATTGTTAAAAAATGTAACAATTGCCAGAAACATGCAAATTTATCTCATATACCCGCAGAGGTCTTAAATAGCAGTATTACTTCCTGTCCCTTCGATCAATGGGGGATGGACATCGTCGGACCTTTTCCTCTTGCCACGGGGCAAAGAAAATTCCTCCTAGTAGCAGTTGAGTACTTTACGAAATGGGTGGAAGCCGAGCCTCTAGCAAAAATAACTGAGGAGGAAATCATCAAATTCTTATGGAGAAGCATAGTATGTCGGTTCGGAATACCGAGGAGAATTATTTCGGATAATGGAAGGCAATTTCAGGGAAAGAAACTACAGGAGTGGTGCGAGGAGATGAAAATCAGGCAAGTATTCACGTCAGTAGCCTATCCACAATCAAATGGGCAAGTCGAAGTTATTAACTGTATTCTATTACATGAGATTAAGACGAAGCTGGAAGGGGCCCGAGGAGAATGGGTAAATGAACTACCTGGAGTCTTGTGGGCTTATCGAACAACTCCTCGGGTATCTACAGGGGAAACTCCGTATAGTCTAGTATACGGTTCGGAGGCCCTCATTCCAGCGGAAATTGGGATTGAATCTCTCCGCGTACAATGTTATGATCCAGAGCAGAACGAGGGTAAGAGAATGCAAGAGTTAGATGAGATTGATCAGCTAAGAGAACAAGATGTAGCAAGAACAGAGCTATATAAAGTAAGGATTACCAACGCCTATAACCGAAGGGTTCGATCAAGAACATTTCAAGTTGGTGATTTAGTGTTACGAAGAACAAATCCTGCTGGTGAGGTGAAAAAGTTGGCACCCAAATGGGAAGGCCCTTACAAAATCAAGGAAGTAATCGGAAAAGGAGCCTACAGGCTGGAGGATCATGAAGGTCGGAAATTGGTAAGACCTTGGAACATTCATAACCTGAAGAAATATTTTGTGTAATCTTTCTCTTTTGTTTACTTTATGAATTCAGCAGTAATAAAATGAAAGTATTTGATTCATTGAGTTTTTTTCGGAATTCTAATGATTTACTCGTGGGATCGGGATGTTTGGTCCACGTTTAATCATTACATTATCATCGGTTTACTCGTGGGATCGGGATGTTTGGTCCACGTTTAAACATTACGTTATCATCGGTTTACTCGTGGGATCGGGATGTTTGGTCCACGTTTAAACATTACATTATCATCGGTTTACTCGTGGGATCGGGATGTTTGGTCCACGTTTTAAACCTAAAATTGCCTAAGTATTTGCGCTCGGGGTAGCGAGCCTTGTTCGGAATTTTAGTTGTTTACTCGTGGGATCGGGATGTTTGGTCCACGTTTTAAACCTAAAATTGCCTAAGTGTTTGTGCTCGGGGTAGCGAGCTTTGTTCGGAATTTTAGTTGTTTACTAGTGGGATCGGGATGATTGGTCCACGTTTTAAACCTAAAATTGCCTAAGTGTTTGCGCTCGGGGTAGCGAGCCTTGTTCGGAATTTTAGTTGTTTACTCGTGGGATCGGGATGTTTGGTCCACGTTTTAAACCTAAAATTGCCTAAGTGTTTGTGCTCGGGGTAGCGAGCTTTGTTCGGAATTTTAGTTGTTTACTCGTGGGATCGGGATGATTGGTCCACGTTTTAAACCTAAAATTGCCTAAGTGTTTGCGCTCGGGGTAGCGAGCCTTGTTCGGAATTTTAGTTGTTTACTCGTGGGATCGGGATGTTTGGTCCACGTTTAAAACCTAAAATTGCCTAAGTGTTTGTGCTCGGGGTAGCGAGCTTTGTTCGGAATTTTAGTTGTTTACTCGTGGGATCGGGATGTTTGGTCCACGTTTTAAACCTAAAATTGCCTATGTGTTTGCGCTCGGGGTAGCGAGTTTGTTCCGAGATACAAGTAAATGATTTCATTAATAAAAAAGAAAGAAATACAATAAAAGGTAAAAGCTCTACCCTACGGCTGAAATAACTCCTCAGGGAGGCTCTCCAGAGCAGCATTGACGTCAATGAAATCTTTTGAAGCCCCTTCGGAGGGTAGCCTTGAGATCTAAATTGGCCGACGCATGCTTCAAAACCATGATCAAAGAGCTTGTAAGCACGGTCAGCCATACTCTGGAGACTTCAAAAACTCAGCTTTCTTCGAGAGCCAGAGTTCTTCCACACGAGCAGCCGTGGAAGATTTCTCTTGAGCAAGCTGCTCGGAGACAGCTTGATGTTGCTCAGCCAGGGATTTATACTGCTCTGACAAAGTAGAGTTAGCACCTTCCAGAGCAGCAAACTTTGTCCGCTCCTCTGTCAGGACCTGCTCCGCCTTGTCCCGAGCTGATACCAGGGCCAAGTGCCGCTCCTCCAAAAGGCTCACTGTTTTCTTCAACTCCTCACCCATACCCTCTAACTGTCGGATGCGCTTCTGGTTTTGCCCATCAGCCAATCGAACTGAATGAAAGCGAGTGAGAAGTTCACCCGCCATCATGTGGGCCTGCATCAGATCATATATAAAGTTAAAGTAACAAATGAAGGTATTGAAAAAAGACCAACGGAACAAATTAATGGGTATAAACATTTACCTGAGTAAAGGAGGAGGAGAAGTCATTCACCAAGTTGCTGAAAGCCAGCTCCCCGAGGTATTTTCGATCAGCGGGGTTGGGGGTATAGCACAAAATGGAATGGGAGGCTTTGAGATCGGGTTTTTTCAGTAGTGGAACAGTAGGGGAGTACGTCCACGAAGGGATATGGTATCTCGAGGTAGGCCGGGATACACCGAGAGCGGGTTGAGAGGAGGCTCGAGGTTCGGAAGGGATAAGGGAAGAAGAAGTTTTCTTAGTAGGAGGTGCTTGGGGCGAAGAACTTGGACCTTCGAGAGTAGTCTTTCTCTTGCGATGAAGAGCATGAGTCTTCTCAGGTGAAGCCTTCTCCTCAGAAGGAGTCAGAATCTCAATGGAAGGGGGAGGTGCAGGAGTAGCAGCAGCCTTAGAAGTTTGGCCTTTTTGGCTCTTCTCCCTTAGCTTCTCGGCTATCATTGCCTTCATCATTTTTGTTTCTGAAAAGAGCAGAGAAATATTAGTCCGAACATGATAAGTTAAAAGTAAAACGAAGAAGATTACTTGGAAAGCACTCACCGAGGGACATTTTCAAGGATACACCCTTGGGGCTCAATTGGAACAAGTATAGCAGTCCGTCGTCAATCAGCTCCATCAAATTAAAACACTGATCGCCAAGTGCACGACGAACCGACAAATATGGTTCCTCCTCAAGGTGACCCTTGATTGATTTCCCCCTCGGGAGACTTTCCCTCCACTCCATAGGGCAATCCCAAGGCTGGAGGGGACGAGCAAAGAAGTAAGAGTTTTTTCATTTTTTTATGGACGATGGGTATTTTTTGAGGAAGCCAACCCCTGTCCTTGAGGAAAAGTAAAAAAGCCCGATCTCTTTCTTGTTCAATTGGAAGAAACAATGAAAAAGCTCGGGAGTATGGGTAAAACCCAGATAAGAAAGAACTATGAAGAAGCCTGCTAATAACCTATAGCTATTGGGAAATAATTGACTAAGGGAAACACAGAAGTAGGAGGCCACTTCAATAAAGAAAGAAGGGACGGGAAAACGGAGGCCTCCTCGGAGCTGGTCTATATAGAAAGGAAAATACCCCTTAGGGGGTAAGTGGGGACGAGATCCAGAAGGGGGAGCAATAATAGAAGTCCCCTCAGAAATCCTCCATTTAGTTCGGATATTGATGAGGTGCTGAGGCAATTTGACCTCAGACTCGAAGATCTTGAACCAAGGAACACGGGCTTTAACTAAATCTCGCTCTGTAGCACGTTTCTGCTCTTGCTTATGAGCAGCCGACTCAGCAGAAGAGCTTAGGGTTTTGTCGCTATCAAAAGAGGAAGAGGGTTGAGGAGAGGGGCTAAGAGCGTCTTCTTCGTTAAACCTATCTATCGCTTGCAATGAAGAATCGGCTGAGGAAGAAACCATACTTAGGTGATTAAAAAAGGACTGCTGGGGAAAGTCGTTCGATCGTCTGGTGCTAGCTCGGAAGCAAAATGCAGCAAAGTAAGGACAAATGAAGAAAAATGAGGGGTATTTATAGCGGGGACCATGTGAACAGTCATTTAATCTTCACCGTCCAAAAATAAGGGAATGGACGGTTATAAAGGAGCCTCGGGAAACGAAACGTCGCGCGGCATTTGAAATATTTGGGTGGGAAAAAAGGGCGGCAAAAATATCCCGAGCAGGTTAAGTTTGGGATTTTACCCGAAGACAATAAAACAAGACTTCAAAAGTCTCGTCTTGCTTTACTTTAGGGGGGTGAGGTGATGTCATATGATATATTGATCTCCTCGGGTAAAATCCCTCAAGCGCCGAACAAGCCATATACTGAACAAAAATATCCCGAGCAGGGTTTGTACCGAACAGCTGCTAACCCTCCTCGGTTTTCTGGTCAAAGATTAGCGGAAGACCCGGGAGTAACTAACAAATTAACCGGCGTGAATAAACGTGCAATAATGGGGCACGGATTTCTCGGACGCGTTGGGCTCCAGTTAAGCCACGATCAGAGGACATCGTGTTTCGGATCTCCCACGAGCCAATCACTGGGAACAATCCTATAAATACCCGCGGATGTCATCACAGAAGGGGTTGGATTTTTCTGGGCAAAAAGACTCCGAAGAGAGCAAATTTATGTCTGTTCGGTCTTTTCTGTTATTTCTATAAACAATTTGTGTAAGTCATTGAACAATTATTTTTTGTGTCCAGAGAGTCTTGTAAATCATCAACATTTTATAGTGAAATTTTATACTGGACTAGGTCCCGTGGTTTTTCTCTCAATTTGAGGGTTTTTCATGTAAAAAATCTTGGTGTGTTTATCGTTATTTTCCTTTAACACCTTATTCTACCTTATATTCGAAAATCACGGATCACATCAATATATATATATATATATATATATATATATAAAGCATGGAATTAAGAAAATTAGGTTTTCCCCCACAAATGAGATGGGACTAGGTTTACCGGTAGTCATCAATATATAATCTAAGGCATTGAGTGCAAATCTATTCCAAATCATGCCACTTTACTACTTTCAAGTCTTAGAATCCTTCTCTTTTAGTTAACTTTTATAGAAAAAGCATACAATATTTAACACAATTAATTTTTTTTACAGAATACTCAAAATGACCTACTAAAATCTTAAATATGTTATATGTATATAAAATTCTTGAGACATTTGTTAGGGATGTCAGGTTACCATAATCTGCTGTCTCACGGAATGACTTTTGCTTTTTAAATTTGTGGTCCCACATATGTTTTTTTTCTCTAAACTAATGTGCTATGCGTTAAACGCGATCCGAATTCGAGTTTTATAAGGACTTCAAGTCCTTAACCCGCTATTAGTGCATTATCATCTATATTAATGCATTTTTTCATATCGTTAGGGAATTCTCATACATACTGTAATAACAATGGCATGCAATCTATAAAATTTTCGACATAAATTCTCTTAATGTCAAATTCACAACCCAATTCAACTAACATAAGTATGCACTTTACAATGCACCAATCATATTCTAAATTCATCATGTAATTATATTCTCAATAATTGCAAGCAATACGTAAATGAAAAAAGAAGTTTCCTTTTTATACATGCCATATACAATTATTCAAAATGCTCACACGCGGGCTCTTAATAATTGAATATGTATCTACATGTACCAGTCTTATTAACAATACCAACATTGGTACCTCGGTCCTGGGAGCATTCATAATCACTAGCTCGAACTCATCTCCAGAGCCAATGTTGTATATGTTCTACCTGTTTCAACAGAAACAGCCCCACACGGGGTGAACATATCAATATCACAATATCATATCATCAATCTCACAATTCATAATTTACAGAATATAAAGCTGTAAAATCATAAAGTACTCCCTGTGTATACCATTACCATATGTGATCTCACATGCTGTTCCCGTTCTCATAATCACCAAAATCTTAATTTGTTGTTTTTTTTTTCTTTTAGAAAAATATGTTAAATCAATTTTTATGCGTTAAGCGCGATCCGAACTCAAGTTTGCTCGTTCCAAATATGTTATTGGTTCCCGTAACATTATTATAAAAATTAAGGGTGCCACGAATTGGGAGGATATTTTATAAATTATATAATATATAATTTGAGGATACACTTAGTTTCCCACTTTTCTTGAGTAGAATTGTAGAAACAAGAAAAATAAAAGGAAAATAAATAGTATAATTAATTAATTTTGTCATTTAATAACCTTTCCACCTGAACTCCACTAAAGGACAACCAAAGGTATTATACTCTCTTTGGCATCATTTTAATTGTTTTCTTCCTTATTGGATTCTACCAATTTAATTATTTTTAATGACTAATTTACTCCAATTGTAGACAACATGATTAACACCACATTAACAAGTATGGTAAATATTAAAGTTAACAAAGAAAATCTCTGCATTTGGATAGAAGTATTTGATTTAGAGGAAATGTTTTAAAATCTAATCATTTGAAATTCATAGATTTGAAATGACATGTAGTTTGTTACCATTTCAAATCCATCCAAAATGAAAATGAAATATATTTTTGAAAAAAGATGGAGGAATTTAAAATATCTATATCAACTCTTTACTCAACCATAAAAGAGGATTTGAGTGAGAAATTTGAAATGCACTTATTTCAAATCCTTCAATCCAAACACAACCTCGGTGTTTAAAAGAGTGGTGAATTCAAGAATTGGGCAGTAAAACTTTGTGATAAGTATGAAATATTAATTATTAGTCTCTCCCTGCATTAACAATAAGACCAATTTCTTGAAAACTAAATGAAAATTCGAGTCATATTAATTTTAAAATATTACCCAACATAATAAAAGCAATGTTAGTTAAATACAGAATGTAACCCCATTCCTAAACCAAAATGGAGACAAACTTTCTATGACTAATGAGAGATTTGTCCATAAACAATTAACTATTTGACATTAGGTTTATGTTTTCCTTTTTACAACACATTGTTTAATAACTAACAAGGTGCCTAAAGTTGATATCTTTGCTCAAATTTATGAAACTTTTATTGGTGAATTATATGTATATACAATCTAATTCTTCTCTAAAATATACCCAAATTGCACATATGTTCATATCTGAAAAATAAAAATAAAAAAAATTACACTTACTCCTCATGCATAGCCATGAATTTGATTGAACGTATGTGTTGAGTGGGGGCAAGTAGTCTTGTTCTAATAAAATAGAAAGTTCAACGGTTGCTAATGCTTTTTTCTTTCCACAGCAAGGGCGAACGTACGTGTTGAGCGGGGGCAAATGGTCTTGCTGTAATAAAATAGAAAGTTCAATGGTTGCTAATGTTGTTTTCTTTCCACAGCCAGGGCGAACGTACGTGTTGATTGGGGGCAGCTATCACCAGAAATATTTTAAACTTACATTTGCCCCTCTAAAATTATATTTCGTTTCTCTTAAAAAACTTTTTGCCATCCATTTTGTATATTATTGTTTTTTGCTCTATCCAGGGGTAGACTAGCTACTAACCCTTTTCTTGGTTGGTAGTTGCTACCAAGACGATTTCTTTATGGGAAAGGGGGGCAAATTTATTTTTTTTTAAAATGTAAGGCAAAATAAATTTCAGGGGTCAAAAAGAATTGAAAAGGGGCAAAATGTAATTTTTTAGGGGAAAATGTAATTTTTTGGGGGTTAGAATGTAAATTTTTTTAAAAAAAACTTTTTTTTAAGGTAAATTTTCCCCCTGGATCCGCCCATGTCCCTATCAAAACAAAAGTTCTAGATTCGCCTGTAGTGTCACCAAGGGATCAAGGGCACGCAGGTTATTTAACCACCACTATGAATTTTTTAAGGGAACTTAGTATTAGCTTTTTAGAAAAAGATAAAACATAATTATGAATGTACTTATGATTTTTCAAAGAAACGTTTGTCTAATATAAACATACTTTACAATGGGGGAACATATTTATCCGAAGTTTGAAGATTTTGATCAACTTTACGACTTTCATCAGCTACATCTTTTCATTAAATCACAGATGCTCGACTTTGTGGGAGTTTCGTGCACTAAGTTTGCCCCTTCACATGCTCAACTTCATGATAACCATGGCTAGGGTTACAATCAACATAAGTTGAGCTCCAGTGTGCACTCGGAAATATATTAACTACTCAAGTTCAAATTCCATTAAGAGAAAATTTCGAGCCACTTGAACTCCATCTCGAACCGGATAAGCTTAATTTTAAATTTTTTTTCCCAAACATCAGTTCAGTTAGGTTGGACACAGTAATAAATGATATGCCCTTCATGAGTTCATTATTATCAGTTTCGAAGTTAGTTTATAAAAAAAAATAATTCGAATAAAATTTGTAAATTTTATAACAATATACAAAATCAGAACTTGAGCTCGAATTCGACGAGTATCTGAGCCTTCACACACACTGACACACACACACAAAAAATTAAAATAAGAAACTTTACTTTGGCCAACATGCGAGTTTTTCTTCTATGCACCGGATGTACACCCATACCAACACATATACACATATATGTGCGTTGGTGTTGGCGCACACCCGGTGCATAGAAGGAAAACCAGCCAGCATGCTTACGGCCAAACTATTACGAGCAGCTTGATTTGCTCGAGCGGTGAGCATCATTTGTAAACATAATGTGACCCAACTGTCTTCTGTGATATGAATGATTATATCATAAAACGTTGCTGACAATTGGGTCCAATGTTGCTCTTTCGAGGACAGAATCATATCTCTGATATTATCCCAACCCCATCAGTGAATCCAACTGAACCACTGTCCCAACTTCACAAGATATATTTCTACATGGAGAAAGCAAGCAAGCAATACCATGAAAAAGAAAAGGAGGATTTGAGAGTATGGGCAGGATTGATGCCATTTAATAATCAAGAAATAGGTAGGAAAGATGATAAAATCAAGAATCCAAAAACATGTGAGTTGTGGGGGCAGCAATTGAATCGGTCCGTGTGCTGAGTTTATCGAAGTAACATATTTGAAATATTTCAAACCAAATTGAACTCCAATTATCTATAACTATTATAATATGTAAGACCCTTATACCGACAAATGACATGTCCAACTTGAGACCAAATACCATTTACCACCATACTACTTATAATATTGACAATTACATTATTACCAATGTCCAATTATAGTAATGCTCCTCAGAATTTGATTGAGCTCCAAAAGAAATTTAACAAAAAAACTTAATGTACGAGACAGTTAATTTAACAAAAAAACAGGTTGTACAAGCACGCAGTGCGTACACGAGAACACTAGTTTTGATAATAATAAAAAAAAACTACTTGTCTAGTGTATTAATATAATAAATTACGCGATGAGTTTTCGAACATTTTGCTTTGACAGATTTGACATTACAATCAACTATAACAAAAGGAGCTCGAATTTGAACTCAAATATCTAGGATATTTCATTTTTCGAATTTCAAGCCAATCTCAATAAAGCTAGATAAAAGTCAAGCTCGAATTTATATATAAATTATTAGTAGTATCAATTTATGGAAACCACTATGTTAAGCAAGGCGATACAAGATTGTAACGACAGCAGAGTTGTTTGTTTGCAGCCCTAGAACAAACAAAAATAATTGTATGCTTATGGTCCCCATATGTTGTGCCTTAAACCTTGCCAACATTAATGCAAAGAGCAGAGGTTTTTCAGTTGTCTTTACCTTCAATCTTCCTAGGCCGTTACAACTTACATTAAGCCAGAGTCCCAACTCAACAAACGGCAACAGCAACAGCAAATCTCTAGTCCAAGAAAATGAAACGGGCATTTCATCGAACTTCAGGCTTCGTATCGACCCACTGTGAGACAATCCAGCTATAACAATACAAGGAAGAGCCATCAGTCCCTCTCACAAGATCTCAAGTTTAAGATTTGCAATATTTTCCTAAAGAATCGAAATATACAACACCAAGTCAAAAAGCCACCATTTGAGCATATGTACAACTGGATTACAAACAGTGTCGGATGCAGAAAAATTCGGAAATGGGGGGCAAAAATGTTTAACATAACAAATATAGTGTAAAAAAAATTTAGGGGGTCAAAAATATTCAAGGAGGCAAAATGTAATTTTTGAGAAACAAACTTTAATTTTTCGGGGGCTAAGGGTTGGGGTTGTGGCAAGTGTATGTAGATCCACCTTGATTACAAACAAGAAAAATAAAATTGAATACATTCCATAAATGGCAAGGATCATCCTTAACATGGTATATGAGGAATGTGATTTAAGATGATTTTGTCTTTGATTGAGAAAAGGCGAAGATGTGGTGGGAACTGTATGAAAAAAGTAGAGAAGATCTCGATGAAATCTTCCATTTTTGTGACTTTCTAATTCAACCTGGCTCATGTTCGCAAAATTGTCATGGAATGGTCAGAACGGGAACAACATATGCTGCGATAAAGTTCCATGCTAAAACGGACGTGGAACTATAACGGCGATTTCACGGTTGTCGTGAAACGGAACGATAATTTCGGAGCAAAGGACCGTCGTGTTGCAGAATATTTTTAGATTTGTTCAAACATTTTAAATTTTTTTTTATTTTCTTCATTAATAATTTGTCCAAATTATCTAGTATTTTTTTATTTGTAATTATAAAAAACTCTGCGACAATACCCGCGACTGTTCTGCGAAATATCAATGGAATTGGAACAGCAGCCTCCGTGACACCACTGCGACCGTGTCGGCGAACCATGCCTGGCATGAGTGATTGTGTTTCTGTTTTGTGCATAAAAGAGCCTAAAAAGAACTAAAAATAAACTTGGGAACCATCCATCCGAGTAGAAGACAAGGTTGACCCTGCAAAAAATATTTCCCTTTAAATACCCTCAACTCTTTTCGCCCTTGGTTCTTCTATATCTCAACTTCTGCCTTTCCAAGTTCAAAAAACATAAAAGTCGGAAGTTATTCTTTCTTTCTTACTTAAAGAAACATGAAACCAAATAGCAGTAGTATTTCTTTCATTAGAAATTTCATATCCTTGATAGTATGCTGCATGGCTATGAAACTAAGCCTCGGTTTTTTTAGCCTCGAATCATCATTAAGGGCACTACATATTCAGGGGAATTTTAGTTTCGATGGAAATGAATTTGCAGCAAAAGATTTTGGAAACCAAATTCATTTCCTTCCTTCTGCTGTTCTACACCCCAAAAAAGTGTCTGATATCGCCACTACTATACAGCATGTTTGGCAAAGGGGTTCAGGTTCTGAGCTTACAGTTGCGGCTAGAGGGCATGGCCATTCGCTGCAAGGTCAAGCACAAGCACCACAAGGAATTGTAATCAACATGGAATCCCTAAGTGGGAAAGAAATGACTATTCATAAGGGAATATTCCCTTACGTCGATGTCTCGGCTGGCGAGCTGTGGATCAATATCTTGCATGAGTGCTTAAAACATGGGTTAGCACCAAAATCTTGGACAGATTACCTGCATCTAACGGTCGGTGGTACGTTGTCAAATGCGGGAATCAGTGGACAGGCATTTCGACATGGGCCTCAGATCAGTAATGTCCACCAGCTTGAGGTTGTCACAGGTTTGTGCAATAAAAAATATATCAACATAAAACACAAGATAAGAGTTCAGAAAAACATTAGATTGAGAAAATCTCTCTGCTATGTAATATGACACTGAGCCAGAAACTGGCACACATATATGCCTTCAAGTTGTTTGTCACATAAAGTCTTTCTTACAAAGGTTGACTTAAATGCAGGAAAAGGAGAAGTGGTAGTCTGTTCGGAAGAGCAGAATGCTGACCTCTTTCATGGTGTTCTGGGTGGCCTAGGCCAGTTTGGCATAATAACTAGAGCAAGAATCGCTCTCGAGCCAGCACCAAAGATGGTAAAAATGCTGTTTCCCTGTTTATTATTAAGTGTTTTGAACGGCAGAATAGTTCAAAAAGATTGTAATTCAACTTGCCACAGGTGAAATGGATTAGAGTTCTTTATACGGACTTCTCCACTTTCGCAAGAGACCAGGAGCACTTAATATCTGCGGAAAACACATTTGATTACATAGAAGGTCTCGTGCTCATAAACAAGACAGGTCTAGTTAATTACTGGAGATCATCATTCAATCCCCAAGATCCAACTCAAGCCAGTCAGTTCATATCTGATGGAGAGACATTATTTTGTCTGGAAGTGACAAAAAATTTTAATCCAGTCGACGCTGATACAATAGACATGGTGAGCTTCATGAGAAACCAGTAGTTTAGCATTATTTCCATTTTGAAACAAATACTAAAGATAAGAATCAATCAAACTTAATGCTAATATCCAAAACATTTTTTTGTCATATGCAGGAGGTTGATTCCTTGTTGTCTCAATTAAACTACATCCCTTCAACACTCTTTGTTACAGAAGTTTCATATGTAGAATTCTTGGACAGGGTGCACACGGCGGAACTGAAACTACGGTCTAAGGGAATATGGGATCTTGCACACCCATGGCTCAATCTAATTATTCCAAAAAGCCAAATAAACAGCTTTGCTAATGTTGTCTTCGGCAACATTTTAACCGACACAAGCAACGGCCCAGTCCTTGTCTACCCTGTCAATAAATCATTGTAAAGATCTCACTTAAAAAAACATCTCTCACACAACCAATGTATAATAAAGCTCTTTCAAGTAGTTTCGCCAATAAATTAACAATTATTTATTTTCAGGTGGGACAACAGAACTTCATTTGTACTTCCAGAGGAAGACATTTTCTACCTGGTGGCATTTCTTCCACATGCAGTTCCCTCATCCACAGAAAATGACGGCTTACAATACATCCTAGGTCTAAACAAAAGGATTTTAGATTTCTGCAAGGCAGCCAATATAGGAGTTAAGCAATATCTACCTCATTACACGGCACAGGAAGAGTGGCAATCACATTTCGGACAACGGTGGGAAATCTTCGTACAAAGGAAGTTAGCCTACGACCCTCTAGCAATACTTGCCCCGGGGCAGAGGATTTTTCAAAAGGCCGTATCCATTTTATGACATTCAACTTTGGTAATATAGACAACTGCCTATAGAATGTGCAAACAGCTCAACGGTTACAATCAATTCTCGGCTTATATTGTGCAGACCGAGGGGTTGCCAAATTTCATAAAGCTATAGGTTACTATATTCGTAGGATTATTGGAAGTTCAATATTTTTTCCCCAGTTCTTGGGAATGTATAAAGGTCTTAGACTCAGCCACGGGTTTGAATTTAAAGAATTATAATTAAAGATTATGTCAAATGGTATGCTATGATGCTATCATAATCCATGACAAAAATGCTTGATTCTAAGATTTTACAGTCACTATATTACAGGAAGGCATTTCGTAGCATTGATTTCAATGACAAGATCATATCCAAGGGAGAGGAGTCGTAGAAATTTACTCAAACACACACACACACAACGGTTAAACCACTGAGTGAAAATAACATAAATTTATTCAGATAAATTAACATGAGGAGCCATCAGAGGATGTATAAAACTAAAAGAAACCCAAAAAAAAAAACATAACTTCAAGTTCCGGTTCCCACAGTTAGGAAATTAATACTCAAAATTGGTCACAAGCCAAGCTATTTGTGTAAATACCACAACATTTAAAGTTGACCAGCGTGCTTAATGCAAATTAAACCAATTTTAACTGTTCTTGTTTATCTAATGTGTTGTGTGGTTCGTAGATAAATCTAGCTTATGGCAAGTAAACCCAGAATAACAAGAACACAAGATTCTGTCGCAGCTAAAATATAGAAAAGATTTTTGGTCTTTACAGTAGACACAGTCAACAAATTCAAGAAGAAACAGTAGTTCATCTAGATGTTCCTAGAAACAACAAAGAGAGAGGAAGACCAACAGCCAAAAAATAAAATTTGCTCGTTCAATTTTTAATGGATTGGAATTGACACGCTAGAATCCAGCAAACGACAAGAGAGAGAATACGTGCAAAATACCATAGCTTCTTTCAAGGTCTCAAGGGACATGCATAATGGAGTCGAAGAGAGAGTATGCGGAAAAATTTTGATGATGGAGGAGGAACCCTAAAAATTGCGGTCCCCAAAAGGAAGAAGAGTCGCTGTTCCATTAGAGCAACGGTGCAATGAAGCCGCGGAAGCTGAAAATTCTTGCATGCACATTTGTATATATATGGGTGAAAACATCGTCCAATATATATGGATGAAAACATCGTCCTACACCCGATATATGTAAGAATTTTCGAGTGGATGAGTTTTCTTCTGATTTTTTTTTCAGAAAAAGATTTTTTCTGTAATTAAAAGTAATTTAATGGTTGTTTTTTCCTTTTTGCATAATATCCTTACTCTTAGATGAAATAAAATATAATTAAAAAACTCAAACATAAAATTAGTTAAATTAAGGAAATAACTATATGAGAAAAACAGAAACAAATTAACTAATAAATTATGTTATTAGGTGAACTGGAAAAAATTCATATTAAGATATCAAAATTAGTCACCATATAAAAAATATAGAAATATATTATATATCTGTAATATACTAAAGTACTAGTTCATATTATACACCGATGAGTTATAATATATCCATAAATTACAGAAATATTTTAGAAAATTAAAGTATATAAAAAGATAGATGGACTATTTTTTTTTTAGCACAACAAAATTCAGCGACAATAGTCCCATACACATCTAAACAAGTCTAAAAGCAACAATAAATACAAACGTCTAATATGGACATTGATAAATACAAAACTAGGTAGTGTCGATCAAGAAGCTGGAAAGGTAACGAATATCGGGGAAGCAACATCAATCATTGACCAAGAGATTCCAAGGACCTCCAGGACCAATCCATATCTCCTTAAACCATGCAGACTAGGGTAATATCGAGTAAGTGAGCTGTCTTCTAACAAATCTGGATGTAAAAACAAGGGAACACAGTAAGTATAAACTGATAAAAGACATACATTCTTGCAAGCTCTCGTTCCCAAAGCCCTCACTAAAAGTCAACAACTTAGGTACAACACGTCATCAGGAGCCTTAGGCAAGCGTTGCCACAATAGTGAATCAGAACAAAACAACCACCACAAAAGTACGGAATAAGTACATAAAAGGAATCAACGACAGACCTGATAACTACAAACTAAAACATATTTAACAGAACACATAAAAAGTATATAAAGATAGAGTAAATATTGAGAGAAAAGCTTCAAAAGTGGAGAGCTAGAACTAGCCAATTGCACGCAAAATAATGCACGGGATACGACGAGAACAAGAAGACGGTCCAAACCAACTAGAACCTGCTGAAGGGGGGAGGGGACGACGCCTGCGGTAGCGACCCCGAGATTGAATCTTGGCCACGAAAGAGTCGGTACAGAAGGAGAATAACCGTTTAGGATGTCAAGGAGGGCCATAACAACAAGAAGCAAGAGAAGCTTCCCAAGTAAGAGCTGGGAACAGGAGATTTGCATCGGAGCAAGAGAGACGATAAACAGGAACAGACAAAGCTTGCCGAGGAAAATTTGTCCCCTCACATCAAAGAACTCACAAGTCTTGATATTAGATGGACTATTATTTTTGTGTGTTAAATATAATATAAATCGCATATCTCATACAATAGTAAGTGATAGTATTTAAGCAAATATGAAAAAAAAATAATACACACCAAAATAATAATTAGAAATTATTCTCGTTTGAAGTTTTTGTCTTTTAATTAAGATTAGGTTATTGTATATTTTGAAAAAATATTTTAAGAAAATACATTGTGAGAGTTTGTAATAGAAAATATGATATATATATTTATATTTAAATATGTATTTTATTATAGATATCACATAGTATAAGGATTTATTAGGTTAGTTACATCAAGTGAATTGAGTTAATTTAACAGTGTGTGATGTATTTAAAATTTTAAAATATGGTGAATTTTGTTACATTTAGTACAACGATATGATATTTTGAGGAACGATCAAAAAAATTTGAATTACAAATAATGACTTATGAAGACATAAAAATAAGATGACAATATATTTTATAGAAATATAACGTATATTTTGATTTTTTTTTGAAAGAATGAAAATAGTCTGGACAGGTTCTAATGGTCCGGAACCAATAACGTACCGATTCATGACCATTCGGTTCCAGATTGGAATCGGAACTAGTAATTTTTAAAAAAAAAAACAAGAAAACATTGAATATGGTGGCCAATTGGCCAACTAGCCATTTTGGCACATTCTCATATTAACTCTCAAATCTATCAATCTTAACTCTCGGTTATTATTATTATTTTAATTTACAAACACGATAAATCTCAATCGAACAACATGTCAAAATTCAAACAGTCTTCATTATTCTCCCGAGTTAAATAAAATTATGATTTATTTCCTGATATTGATGTTGCTTGTCTACATATCAACATTGAAGATCAAGAACCCGAACATGTCGAACCTTTTGGTTCCACCAGATACCACAATTGAGTCATCCAAAACTACTACCGCAACGTCGACGAGTAGAGCAACGACTCGTGTCAAAAGAAGCAATGTATGTAATTATTTCGAAATCACTCAAAAAGAAGGTAAAAATGAATTCGTTGTACTTTTGTAAATTATGTAAAACAACGTACACATCTATAGTATGTTGTAAGTTTGATTTAAGCAATTGTCAATAAACAAGAAATGCACATAAATTTTTATGAATCTTGTGTTTAATTAAAAAAAGTACCAAACAAAAAGAGTTTGACAAGTCGCGTTCAATCGCATCCTAACGAAAGTTATAAATTTTAAAACTTTCTATGGTACGCGATCGATCGCGGCATGTATATTTTAAAAAAATTATTTGAATTACTATTTCCGGGTTGTCATCGGTTCTAACCCAGAACTAGTAGATTCGGAACGAAATCCAATCTAGTGTCTTACCGAATTGGCCCGGTTTCACAAAGGGGTAACCAGAACTAGTTGGAACCGGTCCAAATCGGTCAGGGAACACCCCTATGTAGATGGGCCACTATTCATCCAATTTTTTTTCCCATGGCCATCCTCCATCATCTAAAACGACATCATTGGGTCGATTAGTATTTTATTGGCCAGCCTCTCACTTCAAAATATAATAGAACAATGAAGGAAGAAAGAAAACAAGAATCCCTTGCCAGCTCCCCTCTACAGCATACAACCTTCTTAGGCACCCAAACAAATTTGCTTAAACTCCTAGCAATACAACATCAAAGTTGTTTACAATGTGTTTTTACAATACTCACACAAGATATAAAACTAACGATCTTTGAGTGTTCTTGAGCAGTAGTCTCAGTAGACTTTGATCTTCAAGATCACAATGATGCTTGTGCTGCTCTGCAAAACTTCAGAATATTGCAATATGCATTTTGAATGTTTTGCTTATATAAGAATGAAGTTGATTTCAGATTTCTGAGAGTTGAGCCAATGTCTTCTTCATTCTTTTCTTCTACGTATTTATAGACACAAAAGTCTAACAACAACTATTCTTTAATTGGAAAGTGTAGGGCCTTCCTACCTTAACATCGTTTTAATAACATATTAGGGACTAAACATGCATTTATGATCTCTTAGGGCTCCGGTTATTACGCGAGTTATTAGAATTACAGACCAAAATAAAACTTCAAGCAAATTAATTACATTCTCAAATGAATGGTGCTATAGAATTATACTACTCCTAGAGTAGAGACTATACCAAATCCTGAATCCTAATTCGTAAGGCATCTCGAAGCTCACTTCTTCAACCCTGCCCATAGCCCTTCAAATCCAAATGTGTACCTACAGGAACAACCCATCGTGAGCATATTCATCATTACTCAATATTATAGGGTAATGGCATATAAATAAATGCATGAAGTAAATGGGTAACGTATACTTCCTGGTTAATCGCAATAACCCTCTTTGGTTGTCCCTGTTTCATGGTCATGCATATAATCGTTAGTTCTCGACATAAATGATTAAAATCATACTTCACATATATGCTCATAACAAACTATGTTAATTAGAAATGGGACTGTCCGGGTTCCATTATGACAGCGGTATAATTGGCCCCCTCGCTCGACATAACACTTCATATGATACCCATCGCTACGCCTTGATAGCGGATGTATCTCTTTGTTCAGCGGATGATACCCCTCGCTACGCCTTGATAGCGGATGTACCCCCTCGCTTAGCGGATGATACCCTTCGCTACACCTTGATAGCGGATGTACCCCATCGCTCAGCGGATGATACCCATCGCTACATCTTGATAGCGGATGTACCCCATCGCTCATTTATGTGAGCGGCAAGACCTTCCTCGCTTGCCCATAATAACCACCGGACATTCAACCATTCTTAAGAACATAGTTTCATATTCATAATAAACATCATAGCATCTTATAAACATCATCATCTTGTAAACATCATTATCATGTAAGCATTATCATCTTATAGACATCATCGTCTCATCATAATCGTTATAGTAACGTCATATCATCATCATTTATCGTAACATCATCGTAAGCATCTCTTCATCTTAATTCATCATAAACATCATCATCATTTATCATAACATCATCGTAAGCGTCATCGTAACTTATCATAAGCATCATCATCATTTATCATAACATCATAGTAAGCGTCATCGTAACTTATCATAAGCATCATCATCATTTATCATAACATCATCGTAAGCGTCATCGTAACTTATCATAAGCATGTACTTAATTGTATACGTAAAAGATGATTAAGGTAGCGAGGCCCCACATAGGGGTGTTTATCGGACCGGGTCGATCCGGACCCGGTTCGAAACCGGAACCGGACTAATCGGTCCCGAACCGGTTTGATACCGGACCGGATCGGTTCTACCGTTCCGGATCCGGTATCTTACCGGTTCCGGACCAAACGGATCCGGTTACGGATTGAACCGGAACCGAATCCATTTAAAAAAAAAATTCGATAAATCCTTTCCTTTTTTCCTTTTTTTAAAATAAAAAAAAAAAAAAGAAAAATCCGGTTCCGGGTTGGAACCGGTCCAACCCAAAACCGGTGGAACCGGAACCGGATCCGATCCGATTCCTTACCGGATCGGACCGGTTCCGCCCATAACGGGCCTGAAATTGACCGGTTTCGGTCCGGACCGGACCGATTCGAACCGGTAACCACCCTTAGCCCCACAAGATGTTCTGGGCATTTTAACATCAATTTTAAGAGCGTTATACAAAAGGTTTCATATCCCCCTTAAAATTGTATTTTGCCCTCCAAAATTGCAAATTATCCCTTTAAAATTGTATTTATCCCCATCTTAGATTCTAAATATGACCTGCAATACATCTCTAATAATAATTTGATTTGAGAGTAATGATGTATTCAAATCTGATGTATTCAAATCTGTGACAATATTTTTTATAAAAGTTTAAATTTATACCCGATATGAAAATCTTCTCGTATTAAAATAATCCGAAGAATTAAAAATAAAGTCAAAATTTTTTATTTAATTAAATTGCTTGAGTTTTTTTGATACAACCTTGGGGTGGGATGGGAGTGGGGTATCTCGAACCTGAAACCTCTCAGTTCGCTTCCCCGAAACAAACGGTGTGATTTGAACTAAGCGCTCTAGGCAAATTGCTCGAATTCAATGCACATTAACGTCAATCTTGCCACTAGCCAAAAATTCCAAATGCAAATGCTTGAAGGGTCAAGGTATAGTGGAAGACGGGTTATCTCATATGGTTTTGGCTACATGATACCGGCTGAGTCCACCAGTGACTCTACTACCCAAAGACAGTTGTTATTGGAGAAGAAAGATTTTGGCTACATGATATCGACTGAGTCCACCAGTGAACCAGTTATGGTCAGATTCCTCAATGTCTAGTAAATACATGGCGAATCTAGAACTTTTGCTCAGGGGCAAAAATAATTCCATAAAACTAGAGGGTAAAATAAATTTAAGGTGTCAATCTAAGTTTATGGGTTTTGAAGGGCAAAATACTAGTTTTTGGGGATAAATGCAATTAAAAAAATTAAGATAAAAAAAAAATTAGAGGGGGGCAGTTGCCCCACCTAACACTTGCGTTGCCCTGGAGTAAATATACATGTCTACTAAGATGTATCATATCCCGGAGACCCGGACATGATAACATCTAATGACCTTTTAAGTCAGTCGACTTAGAACAAATTGAAGATGAACTCAAAAAAAATTCGACTTAAACATTCGAATGTTTTCTTACTGCTTAAATTGACGCTTGCTAAAATAGTTCCAGCAAAGTCAAGTTTTCCCAGCTGAGGCAATTCAGCAAGGCAGAATTCGATTTAGACGCAAAACCAGCATAAAGTGGACAAACAACAATGGGCTATTATCCCTCTAATTTTATTTTTGTTAGTATGAGGGAGGGTGATTTTTTTTAATAACAATGAATTTAGAATCCACGAGTCACGACCTTCTCTCAAATTGGGAGAGGTGGTGTTACTAGACCAAAATGGTCGTGTCATCACTCTAATTGCTATGTCAACATCAATATATGGTGTTTTTTTTTTTTTAAATGTCTTTACGCACTTTACCACATCAAAAGCACTACAATCACATCAAAACTTCTATTATTGTCGTTTCTACAAAATCTACGCGTGTTCGGGCACATCCATTTCCAAGGTTAAGTTGATGATGCCCTTAAGGGCTCATCAAACATTGGACAAAAATATTCTGATCCACATTAGATGTGAATATTCTAATCCAAATGTGTTGCAATCCCCAGGACATTGCCCCTGAAGGGTGGCAACAACTTGTAGGACAAAATATTTTATTTTATATTGATGACAGGCAAGCGAGAAATAAAATGGATTATTACTAAGAACGTCGATGCGAGATTTGGAATCTCAGTTCGAAGACAATATTGTCCAGCCTTGGTGCTAATGATTTCAATTGCAATTTGTCTCCCAAGATACAACGACTTGCGATTTGTGAAAGAAGCACTTCAATTCACAAATCCTCAAAACACAGGTTTGAAAGCACTCAATATGAAAAATGGGAAAGATGAACAAAATGTTTCAGATTTTGATCTCTTTAATGCATGTCATACTCGAAAATTTTGTGTCTAATCAAACCAAGGATTGTTCTATTTATATTATATCAAATTGTGCATCCAAAGTACACCATTTGGATGCACCAAATAATGAAAAAACGCATTGAAACATGAGAAGACGCACCAATCTGCTGAACCAAAACAAAGCACGATCGATCGTGCCCTTCATATTTCAACTTTCTGCATGGCGCGATCGATCGCGCCTTTGGCCGCGATAGATCGAGTCATGCAGAATTTTTCCAACATGTTTTTCATTCGGTCGCGGTCGATCGACCAACATACGACGATCGATCGCGACTTTCAGTAGACTCCGACGTACGAATTCGTTTCCTTTGATCTTGGATGCTTAATTGTAATTCAATACGCAACATTTTTTCCAACACAATCCAAGTCACTTCCTACCCGGGCTGTCAATGTGAGACGACTAGACCAAGCCCACATTGGCGCATAATGACAATTATTCTATCTTGTGAATGGAACCCGTATTCTCAGAAAATTGGAGGGTCAAAAAGCATTTTTAATGAAATAATGTCGCACCACGGCACTATCTCCAAGATATTCTTGGGCCCTTTGCCTGTGGACGGTTTATCTTTCGGAATTTGATTCTCAAAACTGCTTTATGTGAAAATCTATTTCTTTAAAATAAATAATCAATAAAAGTTATTGTTGTTATTATTGGATATCTTTTGCACACCGTATTTGAGCAGGGACGATTGATAAAAAATATATGATTCAAAATTTTATATAGGGATATAAAGTTCAAATTAGTTAACGATGATATTCTAACTGAAAAAAAAAACTCTTGAAGAAGACTAACGTAAAAACGCATCCCAACTAGATCACTTAAATGATTCGTGTAGCTTACCTCACTATATTGAAATGAAAGAATTAATTCTCGTGCACCAAAATAATTGTTTGGTATTATGCAAAAGTAAACCCCCACATCTAAGTGACAAAATTCCTGGACAAATACAAAAATATTAAAAGATAATTGATGCCTATGTCCACAATCAAACTTGGAAAAGGAGACCGATCATGACCTTTTGAAGGGGAAATAACTTAGGGTCCCTTTCCCTATTTTTTTCTTCACAATATCATAACATAACATCACATATTTTAGCAAATAAAGAATAAAAAAAATTTAATAATAATAATAATGGCTACCCCCATGTTTCCTATCAAGATTACACAATGCAGCTCAGGGCATCCGAGTTGATGAAACATAACCATCTTGGGATAGTAAAGTCATGGATTAGATTTCTTATGCCAACGTTTTCTCGATCATAGCATATCATACTGAACTTGCCTAGTGTGACTTATCTTGTTAACGTGATTTACATGCTACTGCGTCAACATGAGGTTTACCAAATACTCACCTAAAGATAGCGACGACGACGGGAAAACAAAAAAAAGTTGCATGCAAAATTTTTAGAAACAATTATTCATGTTTTTTTTTCGTCATATAATCCACAATTCGCGTACAATTAGTATTGATTTTATTTTTTTTTAGAAACAAATATTCCATGGTTTTTTAGCTTTTTATAGTAACAGATTAAAATATAACACAGGAAGAGGAAGGATATGTCTATAACTTCATCTGAGCTATTTCTACCTGTCAGCCGCATAATATATCTGCACCAGCTATACATCGACTTCTATTATATTATATAAATATAAGTGAAAGAAGAGGAAACCTCAATTTTCTGGAATTATACAATGGGAGATTGAAGCCATCAATGGCGATGAAAGAAGAGAAAAGTTACAGCTTTTGATGAAGTGTGTAATTCCTTGATTTTTGAGGGAGAATGTCAGATGATGACTATCTTGTTATACCTGTGGTCCAACGAGATTTTATCTAAGATGTCAAAGGAGACAGAAAAATTACAGTGCAACATAATATTTATGCTTATATATTAAGAGCGAGCGAGAGAAAAAAGATGGCTGTCCCACTTCCTTTACTGCCTTTTATATATGCATATTTGGTTTTGTAATAAGTAGTATAGTATTTATTAGTTATGCAATGGTGGTGGTTCCAACGGACATGATGGTGGTTTAGCTGGTGGTGGCGGCTGCAACGTTGGTGTTCATGCTTTACAGGTATGAATCTTTATCCTGTCCAAACAATAAAACACCAACCACAATCAATTATTTCTCATTTCAAGTGGTGGGGGGCAGCCGAAAGAGGTCGTGCTATGGTTCTTGAATTAGGTGAAGGAATAAATAAGTTTGATAAAGATTTGAATAATTCTTGGCCTCTTACCTTCAATAAGGTGGTTGGAGAGCAACAAGATATTTAATTTAAAGCCTACATTCCAATAGTCTCATGACCAGAATCAAACCTACAGCAAGGAGATGTCATATGATTTTCCTAGTACTAATTAGTGCTTTGCAATAATCGTTCAAGAAAATGATTTGAGTAAATGTAAGAGAGAACATATACCTAGGAACTTGGAAGTAACATGATTTGAATGGAGTAATGTCAAGCGAAGTAGAGGGAAACAAAGTTGGACCGCTGATCAAATTATCATTCTTAAAAGCTGGTGTAGGATTGAATCCATTCTCGTCTGTCTCCACCACGCCATTGGAGAACGCCATTCCAGAGTCACCGGCAGCAATTGATGAAGCGAAGGGACTATCGGGGAGGTTGTGATCCGAACTGTATTTTTTATGATTTTAATCAACTTCAATCCATGGATGATATGCTGAAATGAAATATTAAACCTACACATTTGATAAGAGAGAAGTGAAACCTTTCTTGTAAAGCACATGCTTTAGGGGGGCTTTCCTTCCCATTGTCACTTTCACTTTTGACAAAAGAATCTTTACTCTCGGCAGTGTATGCTATAGGTGGACTAATGACCTCGTTGGCAGAAACATTTACCAGATTCGGCATTGTCCCATTTGGACCATTTCCTGTAATAACATAGTACCACATGTTCATATCTCCACAAACTGATTATGTAATTTCAGACAAAACGGGATCTAGTAAAATGGGAACCTTCTAATTTGACTTCCGGGCCGCTTCGTTCAGAAAGAACCATGTTTTGATTGAAAAAAGTTGGCGAGTACGCGGACTGCGAAAAAACGGCACTGGTGGAGAGGGTACGGTTGTGGCTATTCCTCTTGAGATCGAGAAGCTGTAGGCTCAAAAGCCTCCTACTTTGTAGTTCAATGGCCTGTTGCAGATCAGCTTGTTCCTCTAATTTTCTCCTCCATAATATATCCTGAGTATTGTACAGCATTCTTGAACCTAATGTGTAGCCAAAGAGTATGATGTTTGTATGAGACATTGCCAAATTGCCATGTGGTTTCAATAGTCAAGATCAAAATATAAACATAGCGTTGGACCACTTATATTAGGATCACGAGAATTAGTAAAGAATCAGTGATCTACAAAAATATATAAAGAACCCTGAGATTGCAAGTTCAAAAGCCTTTGTGCAATCCCGTTCATTCACCTTGCATGCAGTGGCGGCAAGCACCCCAATTTTTTTTTAGTGTGTTTCTATAGGGGATGAATTTTTTTACTAAAAAAATATGTTTTATCCACAACTTTTTTTAAAAAAATCAGGCACCCCAAATTATAATCGTGGCTCAGATCATGCTTACTGGTGCTCGCAATTGTATGTAATTAATTCTCGTATATATTTCCCTTGATGGCGTTCAAGTATAAAACAATTGTTTAACCATCAATTAATAGTTAGATTCCTACCGAGATGTAGATCGTAATGATCTCTAGATTCGAGACTGGTAGGGCTACCACATGCATTGAATTCACCCCTTTCCATTTGTTGTCTCCTGCAATAACAACGCCATTATAGCAAGAATTCAAGAATCTAGCACCCTTGCTGAAAAAAAAAATAGGGCTAAAAAAGGTAAACAAATCACCTATGCTTATCTGGGATTTTGCCCTTCTCTTTGTATGGCTTGACAAGAACTCGAGCATCGCACACGAAATGAGGATTACCCTTTGCAAGAATGAGCTTCACCGTTTCTGGATAATCGAATGTGACAAAACCAAACATCCTCTTCTGCTGATATGGAATCCTTACATCTTGGACCGGTCCGAAAATACTTCAAGATCAAAGAAAAATACATAAAAATCAAATCCCAAAAGCTCAATTAGCTTTAGAAAGAAAAGACATCAAGATTTTATAACTTCATTTCCAAGAAAATATAATGCACCTAAAGTAAGTGGAAACATCTTCTTCCTTGAAAGTGCTGTCAGCTGGAAATGTTAAGTAAATTTGCCTTGAACCAGGATTCACCATTCCAAGATCACCTCTTTCAAGTCTATTTCTGCTGTATTTAAACATGTCTTCGCCCATCATCAATGCTCTAAAATTAAAGACGTGTAAAAGGACTCAATATATTTAATCAAAAAAACAACCGGAAGAATTAAAAAGATCAGGTAAAACATTATTATTTTTTTGCAAAAAACCTTGTACTGTCGGCAGGAAATTGCTGCTGCAGAAGAAAATTCATGCATTTGTTAGTGGGCTGTGGAGAATAAGCAGCCGGCCGCTGCTGTTGATTTGACTTCGACCTAAGCAAATCATGGCACTGCTGCTCAATCATCTCAAACTTACCAGGAGAACCCACCGCCACAGTTCCACCTTCCGCCACAATAGAACCGCAACCGTCACCGCCGTGTAGGAAGGGGCAGCTTGTACCATTCTTGCAGTAGCCTCTAGCATAATACAAACAAGGCTTCCACGAAAAGCCTCCTCCACTCAGATCATCGGACCCCATGCAGATGTCATTCACGGAGCAGCTCCTCCGGTGCACCGCGGCGGAGTCACTCCAGCTGCCGGCGTAGGAAGGGAAGCAAACGGCGTCGCTTCCATCATTCAGAAAAGATAACTGATCTTGAAGCTGAAGCTCGTCTATCAAATCTACCTCTCCACTTGTATAAAAGGGAGTTGCAGCAGAGTTCATAGTAGATGGTGAGCTGTCATTAATGTAAACCCCGGGACTAATTAAATCATCTGAGCTCTGAAAATCTGGGAAGCTGGAACTTATACTAAGTGGAGAAGGAAGATTCAAACCACCAAGAACCCTAGATGAAGCAGAAGAACAAGAATTCTGCCTTGAAAGAGTTGATAAAGAGTTGCTAAAAGTTGAAGGAGACAAAGAAGTTGATGGAGAGTTCGATGACACTAAACCAAGTTCTTTTCTTGCTTTAAGAATCACAGAGTGTAGCAAAGATTCAGGGCCAAACGCTAAACGGATCATTTCTTTCTCCCCATGATCTTGTATCAGCAAGATCCCCATGATTTTAGAAGCGTTTTCAGGGTCTAAACTTTGGATCCTCTGAAAGACAATCTTTGTGGCTTCAAATGGTTCCATGTTTATTTTTTGGGGTTGGTAGCAGATTCCACTCCAACCCTTAACAAATTTTGCACCTTTAAGGCTTTATGCGAGTAAAGATTGCAAAAAAGCAAATGGGTAAAAAATATATTTCTTTTCTTGCTTCCACACTCGCACACACCAGCTGTAAAATTAGAGTACCGTCAGTAGTCCACTCCCTGCAGAAAACCATAAAAGAGAAGAAAAGGTAAGTATTCAATAAAGGAGAATTTCCTTTGAGGAAAGGGTAAAAAGAAAAGGAAAAAATCATTCAAAGTTGCCTCTGCGCTTAAAAAAACAGTGGTTGAATTTCTCGACAAAGAAATTTAATTAATAAAAGTAGCATCATCAAACACAGGCGATGATGATGAATGAAAGATCTCAAGATTCAAGAAAAATGATTAACAAACCTCGGAATGTAAATTCAAACACAAGAGCTTGCTTTGAAAACCAAAGTATCACCTCTGAAATATTTAATCTTTCTTCCTTATATTTCTGTTTTTTTCATCTCTTTGTTGAAGTTTTCAAATTTTTGTTATCAATGGAAGTAAGTCAGTAACTAACAAAAGCCAAACCACCGCCTTCTCTCCTGTGTACCTGTGTACTGTGTATTCATGATACAGCAGCAGTTCGACAGTAACAGCACAGAACAATTAATTCAGCATTTGGAAAAAGAACCCCCCCTAAGATTCACCCTCGTGTTAAATGGGCAGTTGATAAAAACCAGTGAAATCAATTCAAAAGCCGAAAAATTTTAATTATCATGAATTTACTGCCCTTTTAAGTATAAGTATAAATAAACATATATGTACGTTATATACATGAAAAAACGTATTTTTGGTCTCTTATATTTTATTAGTTAGTATTTTTGGTTTCAATGATTTCAAATATGAAATTTTGGTCATTTATATTTCTTGTTTCAAGGATTTAGGTTCTTTATCTTTTATTACTATAATTTTAGTCCTCTAATTACCAGAATTCGTAATTTTATTCCTTTATGCTTTAAATCTGTAATTTTAATCCTTGATATTTAAGTTTTAAAAATTAAAAAAAATTTCATTCTTGATATCGTGTTTTGAATTGATTCAAATTAAGTTTTTATCATAAAAAAATTTAATCCAGTTATCTACTAAATGTTAATTAAAAATGGATTAAATTTGATTTTTTTTAATATAAAATCGTATACTAAAATATTTTGGGATAGATTATGACACAATAAAAAGGTATTTACGCAAACAATTAAATTAAAAATATTTTATCGGTTGGAATATATAAATAAATTATTTTCAAAAAATATATTAATATATATTTTATATGTTCAAAAGATTAAAACAAATTGAGAAATGAAAATCAAACCAAATATTAACATCCATCTAGTCGTGTAGCAGTTAGACAAATAATGTTTATCCAATAATTTTATTAAGTTATTGTTTAAAAAGGGGTAGCTATATCTAACTAATCACTAAAATAATTAGAAATTAGATATTATATTTGCATTGCTTTCACGTTCTTAGTTTTTTTTAAAAAAAAAAATTTATATTAGATTAGATTTATTTCAAATGAATGATTATAAAATTTGACTTATATAAGTATAATTTTATTTTTCTAAAACTTGAATTAATACTTTCTATATTTCTATATTGATGCAAAAAAAAAAATTGAAATTAACTTGATTGAATTAAAAGAATAATAAAACTCAACACAATTTTATCTTTCCTCATAACAAATATTTTTCTCAATTCATAGATGTCAATATAATCGTTAGTTTATGATTAAACTTTGAAAAATTTCCCAAATTACTACATTATTATATTATACATTTAAATTAAATAAATTATAAAAAAATATTTAACCCTTTCGACAATAATTTAATTACAAATCATAAAAAGATCATATGTCCAACTTATACAATATAAAGGATTAAAATTACAAATTCTGATAATTAAAGGATTAAAATTTCAGTGATAAAAGATGAAGGAGAGAAATCGCTAACATAATAAAAATAAATGATCAAAATCACAGATTTAAAATTATAAAAATCAAAAATATTAACTAATAAAATATAAAGGACCAAAAATATATTTTTACAAATATATCATCTATTTCCTTTTGAAAATCTATGAAAGAATTAATGAGCACTTGGAGAGTCGTAGAGTCGTCCTTTTCAGTGGGTTTCAGATCTGTGTACAAAATAGTGCACGTTCTTTCTCTGACACACAAACGCACACTATCTTCCATTTTTTCTCTTCTTTTTGAGCTGCTTCGGGTGATGAACCTTACACGCAGGGTCAAGAGCGTCTCCTGCACGCGTCAATGTCGCTTAGTTGGGCCATGTCATATGCGGGTCCGGGTTGTGTTCCGGGGTGGTAGTTAGTCGGAATTCAGGTTTCCATCATGGCAATCAACAGGCCGGGTACTATTTTTATATACAAATGAGTATATGACTCTCATTTAGTTTTTTACTCTGAACCCAAAACATGGCATATATTACTGCTAATATTACATTTATTGTAATTTAAAGAAATGTCCTATGTGATTTAGATGTTTTCACGTATGCATGTCATATATTACTTCAAAAATAGTAAGCTTTTTTTTCCCCTTAGAAGAAAATATAAAAAGGCAAGTCTTAGGGTTATTTATTTAAATTTGGTCACGCCAAGTCAGTTGGCGTGACCACCGTTGAATAGTAGTCACGCCAACTCAGTTGGCGTGACCTTTGTTTTATAGGGTCACGCCAACTGAGTTGGCGTGACATTATTATAATAGTGCCGCCAACTCAGTTGGCGGCACTAAATGTGCTATAAATAAAACCGTCCGCCTCTTAGTTTTCTCACCAATTCACAAGTCCCTTTTAATATTTTTATTATATGATAAAATTCTGATTATGCTCTGTAGTTGCAGCTTTAGCTGATCTTCTACATCAGAAAAGATTTTATTAGCTACTAGTAATAGTTTTCTGTAGTTATCAAAATATGTCTATTCAAGTTTTATTTTATTGGGGGTAATATTATACAAGATTCTGAGTTCGTCCGATATGATCGTGGTCCATCAAGAGGTACAACTATACGGCGTACAATTAATTTTCTACAATTATTAGATAAAATATATGATATCACTGGGTTCGATCGCAACCAGTTTCTTTTGAAATTATATGCTAGGCATATGTTCAAAGATTTTTCGGGGTTACGTCAGACTATTTTACCCATAGATGATGATTACAATTTAGCATGGCTACTTGATTCAGAACAGGGTCATAGTTGCTTGGAATTTTATATACAAGCAGAACCAAGGAATTATGATTATGTTCCAGAAATGCCAATGAGTGGCAGTTTTTCAGAAGGATTGACGACATCTGTTATTCAAGAGACGTCTGTTGCTCGACATCAAGCTGAGGGTTCATATAGTGGTGAAGACCGAGATGATCATCCAGTAGATGTTGATAATGTTGCCGCTGAGCCACGAGCAGACAGTTTTGCTGATTTTGGTGATCAAATTAATTCTGAACCAGAGGGGATTCCATCTGATGATGAGACAGAAGCAGTTGAAAACCAAGAGGAGGGGGCACCAACCATGACAAATGATCATAATCTTTATCCAACAATCCCATTCTTTTCCATGACACATCCAGAAGTTTTTGGAGATTCGATTGACAATCCAACAGGCCGTTGGGGGAGTTTTTATGATTACTCCAAAGGTGAAATCCATCGCAACATGGTCTTCAAAGATAAATTTCATCTGCAGGCAGCTGTGAAGGATTATTCAGTACGTGTTGCAAAACGTGAGTACCATGTTGTTAAGAGTACAAAAACATTGTGGAAAGTAATATGCAAACACGGTACAGAGGATATACCTTGCAGATGGTACCTGCGTGCATGTTTCGATAAAAAAGTTGGGTTATTCAAAATAACCAAATATGGTGGTCCTCACACTTGTCTGCTGAGTGAGCTGTCGCTTGATCATTCGAACTTGGATAAGAATATGATTGCTAGCTTGTTATTGGGAATCGTTCGTCGTGATCCAGCTTATGAAATCAAGTATGTGATTCAAACAGTGAAAGATAAGTATGGCTTTGAAATATCATATGCAAAAGGCTGGCATAGTTTGAAACGTGCAATACGGAACGTGTATGGAACCTGGGAGAGCTCGGTCAACAAATTACCTTTCTATATGGGAGCTTTGAAAAAATGGAACCCAGGCACAGTCGTGGAGTGGGATCATCTTGATAATGTAAGACCAAGAGAAAAAACTTTGAGTTATGTTTTCTGGGCCTTCCAACCGTGTATAGATGGTTTCCGCCACTGTCGTCAAGTTATTACAGTTGATGGCACACATCTGTATGTAAAATATCAGCATAAGATGTTGATTGCTGTCTCCATGGACGCGAATAATCAAGTGTTACCGCTGGCATTTTCAATTGTCGATGAAGAGAACTTTTTGTCATGGAAATGGTTCTTGGAGATGGTTAGCAAACACATTATTGGAGAATCTGGCGGCGTGTGTTTGATTTCTGATCGACATCCGGGCCTTATTGCAGCAGCCAACTGTATCCCCGACTTTAAACCCCCCCGTGGAGTGCATCGATTTTGTTTGAGGCATCTTTGGTCAAACTTTAATAGTCGTTTCAAAAATGTGCACTTAAAAGACTTGTGTTGGAAAGCTGGATCAGAAAATCAACTGATAAAATTTGAGCGTACGATGGAAGAGATCAAAACCATTGAACCAAGGGCTTTTGATTACCTGAATCGGATTGATAAGTCTCAGTGGACACTTGCTCATGATGAAGGATGGTGTTGTGGTCTCCTAACAACAAATATGTCGGAGTGCATAAATGGAGTCATGAAAGGTGCACGTCGCCTTCCATCACTGCCATTGTACAGTTAACATTCGATCGTTGTGTGCATTATTTTTTGGAGCGAGTGAAAAAAGCGGATAGAATGATCGAAAATAATCAAGAATGGCCGGATTATGCTTTTGAAAAATATGCTCGGGCTGATCTTCACTCCATTCAACATGAAGTTCAGATGTTTGATCGAAGGCATCTAATAGCCTCAGTTATCACAAGGATGCAAGTTGGACGTGGGGGTAATACTCATGTTGTGAAGCTCAAATCAAGGGAATGTTCTTGTGGGAAGGGGAAAGAATTTGGGATTCCTTGCTCACATGTGATACAAGTATGTCGAGCTTATGGCATAAACGCAAAAACATTTGTCAAGGAGTATTATAATATGCAAGAATATTGGAGCACATATCAAGGTCAATTTGAGCCATTATGGGGAGAGCAGTATTGGGAAACCCCGTCATTCGAACTGTACCACAATTCCACCTTGCGTACTATAAGAAGACGAGGTCGAGACCGAACAACACGCATGCAAAATGAGATGGATTGGCCTGAAGCCCGGGCAAGACGTTATGGCATCGAGTTCCCAAAACCGATAAAGTTGTAATTGTTGTTTGATATTGTTATTGTTATTGTTATTGTTATTGTGTTATTGTTATTCTCACACATCAAATAAGACATTCATATGGAAGTACATTCATTACATTTAATACTAAGATTCACAATAGGCAAACATGACTACATATATGAAGGCTAAAACTCTATAATGCCCCTCCAGTACCACAACGACGTGGCTGTTTCCGTCTCTGACCGCGTCCTTCCTGAATGGGTTGGTCATCTTGCACAACAGGTACTCGTCCAGCTGAACATCAGGTGACAAATTAGGGAACCCAACCGGTGACACGTCAAATTGTGGTGCCATCGATGCATATATCTCGGGGAATCTAATATTAACATCTGGGCTGGTTTGTTCTTGTGAGTACATGGGTTGATGAGGCGTGAAATGCGTTTGGTCATACAACTGATGCAGTGGTCCAGTAGTATAATAATCTGCGTACATGTCACTGGCATATGACGAAGAGGGACCTGGCATATACGACGAAGAGGGACCTGGCAAATATGTCGGGACATAGCTTGATGGGCCAGCATCTCCAACAACGGCGTGCATCGACTGTACTTGTTCTTCATCACTCAAATGCATCGGTTGTACTTGTTCACCCTGAGTCGCATGTCCCTCTTCGTAGGGCGGAAAGTTTCTATCGCGTCTTTCCTGCGCCACGTGCAACAATTTTGTATGACATTTCTGACATCACTAAATGCATCAATGTACGCCCCTATGGATTGTTCCTCAGCGATATTACGGTCGCAGGTAACTGTTAATTGCGACAGCTGATCAATCTGAAATGAGTGAACATTTATTAAGTACTTAAATCTAAACATAATTTTTTCAAATTTGTAATACATATGTAATAAAGCAACATACCACATGTTGCCATGCCGGGCCATCTCCATGTTGATAACCAGCCTCCACAAATTGTCGTTGATGGCCAATGAATCTACGTGTTACTCGTCCATACCAGTCATTGTACCCGACAATTACACCCTGTCCAGCTGACTCATATCGCGGGCTGTGCACGGTATGAGCATGTGCATTAACCCATATAGTCATGTACCGCCTATGATGTGCAGACCAGTCATTATTTGTTTTACCCCTGCGGTTAACTGCATGTAATATATCATCCCCTGACCGTGGATCTGGTGGGATGTTTTGTACCATGCCGAATTGACGAAAAACCCGCTCAGGACGATGCATCTCAATTATGTCATACAAAATCAGTGGGCCGCTGTATGTCCATAACTCAGTATGCAGTCCTTCAATATAATCATCAGGGTACGGCTGCCAATTAAACTACAAATATAGTATTATATTAAAATAATGTTCAAAGAATATTATGTTTTATACATGAATATAAAAAATAAAATTACTTGGCTTAATGGCTGCTGGTCAAGGATGTCCCTAATAATTCGTAATGAATGTGTGCCAGTTTCTGTAAATCTTACTTTACATGTCCACCTGTGTACTCATAATCATCATAAAACAACATAAATTATATAACAAAATATTAAATATAATATTATACATTGCAAAATAATTTGTAATACATCACCTTGCACCATATGGAGCAACAGGTAAGTAATTGTCCTCGTCGATTGGTATTGGCCCAATATCAATTCTCAGGCGTCCTAGTTGAGGAGCTAAACTTTCGAGCCGGGACCATGCCCAAATCTAAAACATTAACATGAAGAATATAAATTAAATATGCAAGATATATTTTTTCAGTATTTTAAAATAAAGGTAACGATTACCTGTAGGAGTGGTAATACACCACATATTACTTTTTTCCCTCTCTCCGACGAAGTGCACAACTCACGATATAAGAATGCCAGCACAGCACTACCCCAGCTAAAATTACCAACAGAACTGATATCTTCTAATTTCTGTATGTACAATAATTTTACAGTATTGCCGGAGCTATCGGGGCACATAATCCCACCTATCATTAATAATGCACAACCTCGTGCATATTTAGCAACCTCATCCGCCGTACTATGCAAATGGATGCGATTTACTATTAAATGATGACTCAACGCAGACATTAACAAACATGCACCTTTAAAGTGACCCGGATCTGGTGTAAATCCCAAATGACGATCACAATATTCTTGCCACTCGGGTATTGACTTATCAAAATTGGCACCTGACACTTCAAGACCATTTATTGGCAGACCCCAAATAACTGCAATGTCTTGCAGTGTAATAGTCGCCTCTCCAGATCTCAAATGGAATGTATGCGTTTCACGACGCCATCTCTCTACTAACGCCGTGATTAGATGAGGGTCAATGGTAATCTTATTACACCTATATACACCATAAAACCAAACTCATATAACATACTTACAACACGTGTGTCTAATGGGCAAAGATCCCAAAAATAGCTGCTCGGATTTCTCACACGCAAAGGCCGATCAATATCACCTGCCCATACATCTTCAGAACGATGACATGACTGCAATGACAACAGATGATCATCGATCGGGCCTGGTACGGTCATCGGATCCATCCTATTATATGAAACAAAAAAATATATCAGTACATATAGACAACATAAAGTAAACAAAATAAATTAAAACTGATAAAACATGACGAGGCATATATGCTACCGCCGACAACCACCAGCCATCAGCAACCGGCGACGGCGACGGCGGCCGATGGAGGCAGCAGACGGCGGGGGGGCGGATGGCGGGGGGCGGCGGACGGCGGGGGGGCGGCGGATGGCAGCGAAAAAGTGTGATAGAAATTAATACACGGCGACATGATTTTTACCTCTAAATTCTGAAACTATGAAGTGACTGGAAGCAAAATGAGAGAAAAACGATTGTAACTTGGAGGTTGGGAAGAAAATTTAGACTGTAATTGCCGAAGAGGTTGCCGAAGAAGAAGGGTTCGCGGAAATCTTATAACACCAAGTCACGCCAACTCAGTTGGCGTGACCATTAATTGGTCACGCCAACTGAGTTGGCGTGACCTGTGATATTAATTGGTCACGCCAACTCAGTTGGCGTGACCAATAATTATTCACGCCAACTTGCAGCTCCAGTTGGCGTGAAATAATGGTCACGCCAACTGGGTTGGCGTGACCGAAAAAAACAAAGGTCACGCCAACTCAGTTGGCGTGACTATATAATTTAAATTGGTCACGCCAACTCAGTTGGCGTGACCAATATTTTATTCGATGACGCCAACTGAGTTGGCGTGACCAACTGGACACGCCAACTGAGTTGGCGGTTTATGTTACTTTTTAAATGTTTTCATTTTTCGGGTTATTTTTGAAATTACTTATTTTTTTAAGGTTATTTAAATAAATTACCCCAAGTCTTACTCTTGTTGGGATGACATACGCAACAATTTTTCTATATGCTCGTTGATGAATGTGTAGTGGCATAACAAGTCTCGTCTATTGGCATTCACATGATGCAGGCCATCATATCTAATTGTCGCTTAGTGAGAGATTTTGTGTTATCACTTTATAAGGAAATAAACTATAGATTTTGTCATAATGGTAAACGTTTGATCCTAATAATTGATAGCACGACGATGTCGTTAATTCGAACCGTCCATGAAACAATTTTCGTGGGAGGATTGCTAGGAATGGTGTATGCTCTCGTGGATGGAAGTACAATCATCTACCGTCTAAGGCATAAAAAGCATATATCATTGACACGTGGTGCAGTCATTCATGCCCATATGTCATATAGTGTGGGACTTTGTGCTGCCATTGTATAAAAAAAACAATATTTGTATTTAGTGACATGTGGATATGAAGGATTGCACCACATAGATGTCAATATGCCAGACTTGTTATGTTTTAGACGGTAATGACTGCACATCCGTCCATGATATCATAGAATCACTGGGTACACCACTCAGAACACGTTATATTGATATAAAAAATTTAATAAATTACCATGAACACTTGCTTTGACGACGATTATGTAGATCTAAAAGCATTTAGAACATGCTAAGCAAAATTGAGTAAAATATAAATAGATATTGTTCGTCCATTATTGTATTATGTTGAGCCTTAAACGTATGGTTGTGTTTAATGCTTTAATTTATCTCCGGTTTATTTTTTAGTTTTGATGATCAACAAAACTTGTGTTTGTTATACTAATATGTGTACTTAGTATGCAGATTAAGTGATTGAAATGAAGAAAATCGATTGTGCATGTTCTGGGCTGGATCGCCCCAGGCGATGGCAGCCAAGGAGACTTCGGCACGGCCATCGACAGAGGCCGCCGAGCCATGCGCGCTGGGGGAGTTCGCCCGAGGCGAGGCGATGATCGCTGAAGCGATGGACTGATCGCCTGAGGCGATGGCTGGTTCGTTTGAGGCGATGGAATATTTTGAGCTGGTGAGGCTACGACCTTGATTTAAGCATTGATCGCCTGAGGCGATGCGTGTAATATGCTGACCGTTAGGGCGCGGCGATGGTGATCGCTTGAGGCGATGTTCGAGGCGATGCAGGAGTGATTTCAGCCTTATGTGTAGCAACGGCTAGTAAAAGCGTAGGGGGCCTCCTACACTATAAATATTGATGCTTTGGAGCATTTTGAAGACGAGAAACAAGCCTACAAACTTCTACAAAGCTTTGATAAGTTCAAATTCAAATAGCATTGCAATCTCCATACATTGTTGTTGTATTGGAGCTTGTAATTCATTCCTTTTGTTAGAGTCTTGTTGTCTTCGTGTGATTACACCGTGAAGGTGTTTTGTTGAGTTTATTGTAAAGGTCTTCCAACCCCAAAGCAAGTTGAAAATTGTAAAGTCATCAACAAGTATAGTTGGTGCATGTGTTGTGGCTATCCTTGGAGCCCTTAAGGCCAAGAAGACTCGTGAAGAGTGTTGGTAGCTCGTGAAGAGCTTTGTGTACTCGTGAAGAGTATTGTGCTCGGGATGTGAAAACCCGATTTTTCCAACCAAGTCAAAAACTAAAGATTTAGTAAACCAACTTACTCAAGGTTGTTTATTTAAATAAATAACTTAGTGTTTAGATAATATTAAATTGTATTATAGTTAATTTGAATTACATGATATCAATCAATCTTATAGATTCTAAAACACTTATTTAAACAAATAATTAGAGAATTAAGAGTTATATCTTAATTTATAGATAGTAAAATAATGTGTAAATGATTGAAGATTTTATCTAATTTAATAATGTGTTGTTAGATAATTAGTAATCATGCCAGTGATATCTATTAGCCAATAAAACACTTGATGAAGTAAATCATATTCACTTTAATCTTGTAGACTTGTAGCTAAACCAATGACTAATTATTTAAACAACTAGAGTTTTGGTCAAATTAGATTCCTTAAGTTAATCCAAACACTTGATGTTATTTGGTCAAACCAAATACTAAGTATAGATAATATTGAAAAATAAAAGATAATATTTAGTTTATATGATTTAATCTTGTAGAGTTTTAAAACAATAAAAAGTGAATAGATTGAATTATATATCATAATATATTGACAAGATATAATATTGAATTATATTATGATAATCTTTTAGATATATAAATATAACCAACATTTGAAGATAAAGCAAAATCTAAAGATAAGTTTTGGAAGATACGATTGAATTTCAGAAGTCGTAGGAATCGGGACTCTCGAATTTCAAACTCTATAAATATAAGACTCTTCTACATAGTATGCAACTCAAAAATCTCTCACAATTCACACAATTTTCGAAAAACACACTAGCACACACTAAAAGGTGTGAAATTTTCAGCAAGGAAAGGAGAGGAAATTCATCACGTTTTTGCTACCCAAATTCTTTGAAACACGCAAGAATCGTGTCTGATCTCGGTAAGTGGGCTTTGTTATATATATTCGTTTCAATTTTGAAAATCATATGTATGTTTTGAAATCTCAATTAAATATGTGATGTATTTTAAAACTATGATGTTCTGAGAATAAATTTTGATCATCGAGAAATAAGGGCTATACGGAGCAAAGTGCTACGTATGATGGGAGCCACCTCTTGAGTCCAAAGGGCAAAGTGCTACGTGTATCAGGGCCACCTCTTGAGCCTGCGGGGCAAAGTGCCACGTACATGGGAGCCACCTCTTGAGCCGGCGGAGCAAAGTGCTACATATACGGGAGCCACCACTTGAGTCTATGCAAGTCCCTCTAGATTGTCGGTGTTATGGATCTATGTTTAAGTGATATGAGTTATGATTCTGATATGATGTTCTGTTCTGGCTCTGATTAGAGCAATTATGTTAAGTTTATGTTTCTGTATTCATATCAGCTTATGTCCGATTATGATATATTTTGGAAAATTATAAAAAAAGTATTATATTGTCACATCGATTGGCCCCCACTTGCTGAGTGTTTTCCAAAACGCTCACCCCTTACATCCACTCCCCAGATATAAGCGAATCAAAAATCGAGAGGAAGATCAAAGCTAATTTTGGAGATGGTGAATTAGATGCTATTGTTCAAGATGCCGCTGCCATTAATTTATGAAGCTTCCGCTGATATTTGTAAGAAATATTTATTTTTACGGAATAATAGACTGGTTTTCGTAGAATTCTGTATTACGAGGCTTGTTGATTTTGAATTATATTTAGAATCAACGCCGGTGTTATCGACCCCGGTCTCGGGGCGTGACATTTAAGTGGTATCAGAGCGAACCAGGTTCCATAATCCCGTTGGGAAAAGACATCTAGTTGAGATATAACACTAGATTATAAAATCCAGTACAACAGACGAACTGATCAAAACGAAATTCAGTTGGGTACGTACTATTTGTTCACAATTAGAAGAATCTCGATATCAATTACCAATAATTTAATTTTTAAATAATAATCATAATTAATAAATAAATAATAAAAACATTAAGAAAGAGAAGGCAAAAACCGTACCCAAGAATCTGTCTTCCAGCCTCGCCGCCGCCTCCGACCGACAACACGAACCACCTCCCCTTGGTGACCCCTCCTGTCCGTATCGCCTACTGTCCGGATCTTGTTTGGGCGAAGCAATTTCTCTAAGCTAACTTCCAAATCCACGCCGCCGAGATCTCTTCCCGATTGCACCACCACTGAACACCGATCGACAAATCCGGCATACTATAGTGACGAACAGACATAGACGAGGAAAGGCCATCTATCAATTTTATTTTCCAAACATCGACCGATGGCCAATTTCGAATCAAAGCCGCGCTTGTTTAAGAACCCTACAGCCCGAATTTTTCCATCCCCAATTTCTCTGTTATTGTTACATATTTTTTCAATCAAATTGGGATTATACATCGTATCACAATACTCTGTAAAAGCCCTATGCAATTTCGAGTTCCAGTCATCGGGTGGTGATGAATTTTGAAAACCTAATTCTTGGCATATGGACCCTAAAAGGGAGAAAATTCATCTTCCGATTTCTTCGTCATAGGCGCACCAAAATTCAATTCCTTTTCACCCTGGCTAATACGTCCCATGGGCAACCCAAATCTTCACTCAATTTCTGAAAATGACTTACGGATCTCTCAATTGATACTTCGCCCTAATGAAATCAAACCGAAGAAAATTCCCAAAATACCTTTCGCATATAATTTTTATACCTTAAACTTTAAAAATATAAATTATTTAGTAAAACTTTTAATTGGACATGTCTTCTTAAAAAATCATATGTTTAGGCGTATGTGACAATAATGTGTAGTTAATAGATAGAGAATAACACACTAATTTGAAAAGAAAAATATTAAATAAATTAATTAGAAGAATTTTAATAAGAACAATAAGAAATAATTATTTGGTATTCTAGTGGTAAGCTTATTTGTTTAAGATTATGTTATGAACCTCTCAACTTAATTAATAAACTTTTAAATTACTCTCCGAACGTATCTCGAATTGTGTATCATGCCCCTATGCAAACCATTGCTGCTAATATCTCATGACTAATTCAAATGAGAATCTGAAATACGAGGAAATTTTCATCCGAGATCGTGGATTCAAATGGCCAAGTATTGAGGTCAATGGCCATTCCATATCAATTGTCAAATCATACTGAGTGAGAAACTACATGGGATGTAGAAGAAAAGATGCGAGAGAAATACCAGTACCTTTTCCATGGTCAACGGAGTCAAGTTTCGAGGACGAAACTTCCAATAAGGAGGGAGGAATGTGAAAACCCGATTTTTCCAACCATGTCAAAAACTAAAGTTTTAGTAAACCAACTTACTCAAGGTTGTTTATTTAAATAAATAACTTAGTGTTTAGATAATATTAAATTGTATTATAGTTAATTTGAATTACATGATATCAATCAATCTTATAGATTCTAAAACACTTATTTAAACAAATAATTAGAGAATTAAGAGTTATATCTTAATTTATAGATAGTAAAATAATGTGTAAATGATTGAAGAGTTTATCTAATATAATAATGTGTTGTTAGATAATTAGTAATCATGACAGTGATATCTATTAGCCAATAAAACACTTGATGAGGTAAATCATATTCACTTTAATCTTGTAGACTTGTAGCTAAATCAATGACTAATTATTTAAACAACTAGAGTTTTGGTCAAATTAGATTCCTTAAGTTAATCCAAACACTTGATGTTATTTGGTCAAACCAAATACTAAGTATAGATAATATTGAAAAATAAAAGATAATATTTAGTTTATATGATTTAATCTTGTAGAGTTTTAAAACAATAACAAGTGAATGGATTGATTTATATATCATAATATATTGACAAGATATAATATTGAATTATATTATGATAATCTTTTAGATATATAAATATAACCAACATTTGAAGATAAAGCACAATCTAAAGATAAGTTTTGGAAGATACGATTGAATTTCAGAAGTCGTAGGAACCGGGACTCTCGAATTTCAAACTCTATAAATATAAGACTCTTCTACATAGTATGCAACTCAAAAATCTCTCACAATTCACACAATTTTCGAAACACACACTGGCACACACTAAGAGGTGTGAAATTTTCAGCAAGGAAAGGAGAGGAAATTCATCACGTTTTTGCCACCCAAATTCTTTGAAACACGCAAGAATCGTGTCTGATCTCGGTAAGTGGGCTTTGTTATATATATTCGTTTCAATTTTGAAAATCATATGTATGTTTTGAAATCTCAATCGAATATGTGATGTATTTTAAAACTATGATGTTCTGAGAATAAATTTTGATCATCGAGAAATAAGGGCTATACGGAGCAAAGTGCTACGTATGATGGGAGCCACCTCTTGAGTCCAAAGGGCAAAGTGCTACGTGTATCAGGGCCACCTCTTGAGCCTGCGGGGCAAAGTGCCACGTACATGGGAGCCACCTCTTGAGCCGGCGGAGCAAAGTGCTACATATACGGGAGCCACCACTTGAGTCTATGCAAGTCCCTCTAGATTGTCGGTGTTATGGATCTATGTTTAAGTGATATGAGTTATGATTCTGATATGATGTTCTGTTCTGGCTCTGATTAGAGCAATTCTGTTAAGTTTATGTTTCTGTATTCATATCAGCTTATGTCCGATTATGATATATTTTGGAAAATTATAAAAAAAGTAATATATTGTCACATCGATTGGCCCCCACTTGCTGAGTGTTTTCCAAAACGCTCACCCCTTACATCCACTCCCCAGATATAAGCGAATCAAAAATCGAGAGGAAGATCAAAGCTAATTTTGGAGATGGTGAATTAGATGCTATTGTTCAAGATGCCGCTGCCATTAATTTATGAAGCTTCCGCTGATATTTGTAAGAAATTGTTATTTTTACGGAATAATAGACTGGTTTTCGTAGAATTCTGTATTACGAGGCTTGTTGATTTTGAATTATATTTAGAATCAACGCCGGTGTTATCGACCCCGGTCTCGGGGCGTGACACGGGAAGAGCTTTGTGAACTCGGGAAGAGTGTGTAGTGGCTAACTTGGAGCCCTCAAGGCCAAGATCATTTATTCTAGTGGAACCTCGGTTGGAGGTTATCTAACCGGGAAGAGGAAACGTAGGCGATTCATCGCCGAACTTCTATAACAAATATCCTTGTCATTTACCGTTTTAATTTCATTACGCATTTATTTATTTGTTTAATTATTATTTATTTTATTTATCGATTGACTTAAGCCTTCCGCAAGCGCAAACTCTTTTATTTTGCAAACTCATTTTAAAACGCTAAAGTAGCCAAGGAATCTCATTCATCCCCCCCTCTTCGATTCCAACATATTCCATATCACATGACAATAATTTTATCGTTGCATCAAGATTCACCATTTAGTGCGCCAATTTTAATCATCAACGAAAACACATTAATCTATGTAATGCCTAGAAATAAATTATGTGAATTATTGAATGATTAAAGTATTTTTGAAGCGTGGATTAGTTGGGTCATTGAAATTGAACGATAATCTTTTTGGGGGTTAGATTATTAAAGGAATTATAGTGAAGGACCTAACGCCAAAATACGAAAATTTATATCATCTTGTCTTCACATAATTCACACATTTCACACATTCAAAAATCGATTTTCTCACCTCCAACCCTTCCAACTTTTCTCCTCCTCAAAATTCAAGGCAATATTACTCACTTGGGCTTAAATCATTACGTATTTTTGCATGAAGTAAGTTATTTATGCTTTGATAGTAGTTTTATTAAATTTTGATGGTAATTTTGCTAGATGTTGGATTGTTGTTTTCGGGACTTTGAGTTTTATGATGTTTTTTCCTAAATCTGTGAATATGTGTTTGAATTATGAGATAATGTATATAGTTGAGTTGGTGAAGAGTTTTGAGTGGGAATGTATGATTTTTGTTGATGTTTGTATAAAGGGGGGAGTTTTGAGGTAACAAAAATGGTGTTTTTTCGAAGTTCAGGGCCTAGCGATGTGTAGCAATCGATCGGTCGAGAGCCATAGTAAAGATATAAGTTTTAGCATTTAGCGATCGATTGGAAGAGCTCCCCGATTGATCGGTGCAAGGTCCTAATTGAGCATTTACCGATCGACAGGTGCAAGGACGTAGCTTAAAATTTAAAGGTTAAGATTTACCGATGGGTCGGCACCTCCTAGCCATCGATCGGTAGCTTGAAAATGTTTAAAATGCTTTATTTCAATTGTTTGACCCATATGTGAGTAATTTGTTGTTTACTACATGAATTTGGAGCACATGATTGAACATAAGTGTCATGCTAAGAAATAGAGCTTTATGAATTATTAAAATTCTGTGGATTGGTGAATTAATATCAAACTTTAGAAATGAATGTTCTACTTAATCAAGTTAAGTGATAGTTCAAATGAATAAAGAATAAATGAGATGGTTCGAGTAGTAGATGTAGTATGATAAGTCATCGCTGATTGATGTGATACAATGAGTTTATTGAGGATAACTGACAAGATATTAACATTGAATTGATGTTCAATATAGGCATGATACAAGCCTCCGGTCGTCGAGTATGTCTAAATCTTGTTGTCAATTTCAAGGTACGTAGTGACGTACAAGCAGGTATGCTATGATATAATTTACTGATTATGCACTTATGAAATATTGATCTATGAAAATGCTATGCAAGCACAAGTAATTGAATTATATATTCGATTTAAATAATATAGTGGTTGTGGTTGAGTTTGAATTATGTATTTGGTTTAAACAGTATATAGTTATGGTTGAGTAAATATAATATAAATATAATGGGGTTCAAAGTGTCACTATATAATCAAAGTGAGGTCAGAGTGTCACTGTTGTAATTTAAAAACGGGGTCAAAGTGTCGTTGTCAGTTGGGTCAAAGTGTCGCTGTTATAGTATAATCACAGTGGAGTCAAAGTGACATTATTTTAATTTAGAAGCGGGGTTAAAAGTGCCACTGGCAGTGGGGTCAAAAGTGCCATTGCTATAGTATAATCACAGTGGAGTCAAAGTGCCACTGTTGTAATTTAGAATCGGGTCAAAGTGCCGCTGGCAGTGAGGTCAAAGTGCTACTGTTGTATATAAGTACAGTGGGGTCAAAGTGTCACTGTTGTAGTTTAGAAGTGGGGACAAAGTACAACCATTGGTATTGTATAATTGTTATAATTATGCAGGGACAAAGTGCCATTAGAGGTGGAATGTCATTACTTTTGTAAAACAGGGACAAAGTACTGTGGTTAATGACCCCATTTTGAATTAATAGTGTCGAATTTATCGTATTGATAAGCATTACATTTGGAATAAAGATATTGAACTTGATATTATGAAATTGTGTAAGATTGAAACATGAACAAGTGAAGGCTATACTGGTTTGGAAGGAATACAAAGAGTACATCTTACAGATACTCAATAGTCTTAATTTACTGCTTTACAATTTATATATTGATATGATCTTGATTATTGTGTTAGAATATGCTCACCTTGTGTGGTGGGTTGTAGCGATTGTAACAAGTAAGTAGGTACTATGTCATTCCAGAAATTAAACTTCATATCCTTGGGGTCAGAAGTATTTCAGAGTATGGTAGTGATGATAGATAAAGTATAAGTAATTCGTTTTGCATTCTTTTATTCGTGGCTTGGTTTGTGGGCGATTGGGGGCATGTATATGGTTTGTATAAATGTCTTAAGTTCATGTTTTTATATGGAGTATGATGAGTGCATTCTAAATTGATGGAAGATGAGGATTATGAATTGAGTATATAGTATGAATCATATGAATTTATTTTGGTGAACGAGTGGATTAATTGTGTGAGGATTTGTGTTTGAGATTTTATTTTTTATGGAGTTGGTCGATGCTTCTTTAATATTTGTTGGGATGTCAAAATTACGTGGAGATTCTGCTTAAATTTTTATAAATTCAAAATAGTAATTATGAAGCATGGTAGTGGGAGTTTTAAAAAAATTAAATTTATTTATACATATAATTAAGATTATTATTATAGTAATGATTGTAATTATTAGATTAATGATTAGTGTAATGACTCCAAAAAATTAAGTGGCGAGACAAATAGAGTTGGTATAATCAGTGTTTTCATAACCGGACCGGACATAAAACCGGTGTCCTTACTGGTTACAGGTTCGATCGGTTTAACCGGTTAAACCACTGGTTCAACCTGTGTATGACGTCATCATGATGTAATATCTATATTTAATTTTTGAAAAATATATAACATGTATTTGTAAAAGTTTCAAATGTTCATAATAAAAAAAATATCATTGTAGCAACATAGCATGGAGACCAATATTTTACACAATCTTTCAATAATTTCATCAATTTAAGTTTATAACTATTTTTTTTATATAAACTTTATATATAAAAGGATTAATTACAAACGCACTAATTAGTCATGCATACACCAAATTTGTATTATATTATTCAATAATGGGCTACTATATTATTACAAACACTTTATTATTGATTATCAAAATTAAGAGATTTTTTGTTTTTTTGATACAATATATTACTTTTTGTATTTATATATAAGACTGATACAAATAGTTGCATGGAATTGATGCATGGAATTGATGCATGGAATGTTAAAACTCATAGTTGCATGGAATTGATGCAATACAAAATTAGATCTAATATATGTAATAAACTCCATAAAATCTTCAATCATGGCAATACAATTGTCATGTAATCCACCAATTAAAATGCAAGAATTGATTTTTTTATTAGAAAGTTCATACATTGCCTGTAGAAGAAGAATTGTTGTGTGAATGATAAAACTTAAAAGGGATAACAAAAAAAATGAAAAACTTTAAAAAAAAAAAAAGGTGAGAACCGGTTCAACCGGTCGACCGGTTCACCAGTTCGACCGATTTTTGACCGGTTCTCACCGGTTCTTTGCCCCTCCGATTTTATACTGTTAACCGGCCCGGACTCAGCACCGGTCACCGGTTGAACCGGTCGGACCGGCCGGTCCGGGCCGGTTTTAATAACACTGGGTATAATTGTAGTAGAATATATTACTTTTAATGGTGGGCATCACATCTCTTGTCATTGTCCACTCCAAAGTGTCCCCACAAACAAAATAAATGATTATTGAATCTCTTTCCCCTTATTATTGATTATTATAACACATTTCATTAATTACATTATTTACTATTGCTCAATTGTTTTTAAGTTATTGCTCGTCTCTTTATCACTTTATAATATTTTTAAATATTCACTTACATTTCTATAATATAAATTCCTTTTCAAAAGTATAGTTACATGTTTTTTTACAGATGTTTGACCCTTCAATGTTGTATGTATTCGTAGGTTAGTGCATGCGAATATATAACTACTTTTTTAATTAAAATTATACACTACATGGGGATGAGAACGGGAGGTCTCGAACTTAATCGGAAGAAAGTAAGTTAGTTCCTACTCGTATAACACAAAAAAAGAAGAAATTATTGGATTTTGATCGTATCGATTGAATACTTTTGATATTAATACTTGATAGATGTATATAACCCAACCCGACGCCCACCACTACATACATACGAATGTATAAAACAGACGTGTTATATTATCTTATCCTTATGTTCTGAGAATTAATATATCTTGTGTTGAATACGCCTCGTATCCGGAAGTTTTTAATACAATACATGCAATTAGTGTTTTGAAAATCGGACCGGATCGATCGGTTGAACCAGCTTTTTTTTCATTTTTCTTCCTTTTAAAAAAATTTAATTTTTTTTTTATTTTTGCTAAAATTATAAATCAAATGTTTAGAACAAAAAATATGTTATATATAATTTATTGTTATTGAAATAATTACAAAATAATATTTTACGTACGTATCAAAAAATCCTTATAATTTCATAATTGTGTCTTGTATATTATATATAAATATATTTAATTTTTCATAAATTATAAAATATATGATTCATTTCATAATTTTTTAATTTTTTCTTATGATTTTGGGACATTGTTCTTTTTTGGTATTACTTGTTTAGATGTTTTATTTATTTTCTTTTTTTATGTAGAACGCTTGGTTTGATCTGATTTTTCAAGTTTGACATTTAATGTTGGTGTAATGATATTTTTTTTATTGTAAAGAACTTGAAACCATAACAAATACATGATATATGTATTTTAAAAAAATAAAATAGATATTATATAATGCTGACATCATCGAATCTGTAACCAATAAAAACACGGTTTCATGTCTGATCCGCTTTTGAAAACACTGCGTGTAATCATTTAATTAATGCAAAAATATTGAGTTTATAACCCGGTTCGATATTCATCTTAAACGACGTCACTTTCTTTAGCTTTGTATATAAAACAGGCGGTAATCCCACCCTACTCTGAATTAATTTGGACACTATGTGATCCCTAAAACTATATATATATATATATATATATATATATATATATATATATATATATATATATATATATATTAGGGATAACATGTAATTTGAAGTGTATTGGGATATATCTTTTTCGTATCCAATGAGAATCCTCTGATTGATAACACATCTTTTGGGATTAGGTGTTGCTTTCATGCCGGGTGGATTTAGAATTTAGGTTCATGTGACAAGAAACATAAAAATGAGGGGAAATATTTTAAGATGCACTATATAATTTCAAGATGTCAATCTATAATTTGGAGAAATAAAATATAATTGTAGAGAATAATACAAAAACAAAACAAAAATTTGACTGCCCTACCTTAACTTCATGTAGGTCTACCCCTGTTTCCGTCCTTCGGCACATTACTATCACGGATATTTAACATTTAAGAAAAAATGAGCTCTTGAATTTAGTTCAGTTGATAAAAAATCATCTTTATTTTAGAGAGATTCGAGTTCGAATTCTGAGTATACGATAAAATATTTAATTCCACACCTAAAAAAAACATTTAAGAACAATTGTTCGAGATATATGGTCACTATGCTATGAAGTCATACCATCAACCTAAGGTTTTGCGTGGACAATTTAGAGGTGGTTGTTGTGCACGTGCTTTGACATGCACGTGGGTTAACAAACATCGATTAGAGTTTGTCGGACCAGATATTAAAAATAATGCTGTTGTTCTGTAGCGCGTGGTCGGGTACCGGGGATTGAGCTCTAATTGATTTGAGTCAAATTGTGGATTAATAAAGATTATATATATTAAACAAAAAACAAATTTGATAAAGCCAGAGCTATTGTGGTAGACCCAGAGCACAAGGGATTTTTTTGGGACTATTTATGGGTGGAATTTATTTAATATTCATTTTATTTATAAGATATTCTATTACAAAAGTGATCCTCCAAATTCACTCACAACATCAGTATAATTTGTCAGAAAATAAAACAGTTAAGAAATAATGACACAAGGATTTAACGTGAAAAACTCTTAAATCAAGAGAAAAATCTACAGGACCAGAGAAAAAAATACACTACGTGGAAGATTATTACAACCACACAATTTCTATATTCACCCCAAATGCACACACAAAGCTTCGAACTATCCACACTTTATAACTCCCACATCTCTCTTTTTACAGAAATACACTTGATAAAATATTTTCTGAATTGGAAGCTCAGTAAAAACTGCAACCACAGAACATACTAAGAAATTTATAATATTCCAAAATAAAAGACGAATTTTCTTAAGCCAAAATTACTAGATAAATTATTGACTTGTGCACTTAAAATAGAAGGCCAAAACATTCTTTTATAGCCAAAAGTTTGGCCACCATTCTTCACGTGGGACAAATAAACAACTTATTCAATCTCCACATTATGAATTTGTCGTCCAACAACATTCCACTTTGATAAAGATCTAAATAGCTTCTCTACTAACACTACAAGACATTCATAATTGTCAATGTAGAGAATTATCATGCTCCACCATAAACAAGTATAGCCACTTAGAATAAACCATTGCAAGCATTTCAATTCGGCTCATGTCGAAAAAATAATCCTGCTGAAAAATTATGGTGCAACTCCCACGTTATGGCTCTCCTGAAAGTTAACAACAATCGACATGAATTTCCACCACACACATTGCATCAATGCCAAATACATGCCCGTGTGCAAAACTTTGGACCCGTTAACATTACACATCCTCTATCATGACAACTTGGGGACGACGGTATGCCATAATGATGTACATGTCCTTTTTCAGAGGACATCATGAAAGGAGACAATGTTAGCTTCAATATCAACATATCCATTTACTGACCCAGAGCAATTTACCCAACCCGCTCCAGCTTTTGTACAATATTTTTTTTGTGGCCGAGTTCTCCACATCCCAACAGGTTCTCTTCACAGAGTTCTTCTTCCGGTTATGAGCTACCATTATAGAATTTCAATGTGAACTATTAGTCTCGCCAAGTCTCCTCTCTTCGGAAAGAAGTTTACAAGTAAACCTATGAGAAAATGATTTTCTCCTTTGCATGAATCAGTATCGGTTATGGGCTCATATGAACGTTGAAGAGATCAGATGATTCTCAAATATTGATCATCATTATCAATTTTCACTCCAATAGATTCAAGCTATGAAACAATGTCATTAAGAACACTTAAATAATCTGAAAGAGTAGTACACTCATTCATTCGCATGTATGAAACTGTTATTTCAGATACACTTGCTTTGAGACATCATTTGTCTGATACAACTCTTCGAACTTTTCCCAGAGTTCCTTTGTCGTATACATTTCATGCACATTTGCTAGAACATTTTTGGCCAGGCACAGACGGATTGCTTATGCTGTTCTCGAATCCAGATCCTCCAAATCTTCATTGCTCACTCCGACTTTGCCTGTTGCCCTAGTCGTTCCACCAGTCAAACTAGTATCACTGCTACTTTCGGGGAATATTATGTCGTTTAATGCCTTGTGTAAACAAGATTGAATAAACACATCTCTGACTTGCACTTGCCACAAGCCAAAGTTGATTTTCCCATCAAATTTCCCACATCAAATATGTCTGGATTTGAAACTCCGCTTCCCGACATTGTCTTGTAATACTTTGTTGAATTTTACTCTAGACCTGAATATCACCCAATAAGTAAGTTTCCTGGAAAGAGAGAATCTGGATCTTTCATACACAGAATTTCAAGATTTCCCAGGAAATTGGAGGGGGCACACTAGTCTCGCTTAAATACCGATTTCCTATATAGAACCTCCTTAGTAAATAGCATTTGTCTTATACGCCAAAGCTCCACCACAAGTAAATGACACATGCTCTTATGCCACTTGTTGAAAATTTTCTCCAAATTCACCTCAGGATTTGCACCTTTTATGAGAAAGAAAGCATTATGAGAAATAATAATGACACAAGTATTTAACGTGAAAAATTCTCAAATCAGGAGAAAAACCTCCAGGACCGGAGAAGAAAATATACTATACGCAAATTTATTACAACTATGCTATTTGTCTGCTCACCCCAAGTGCACCTACAAGCTTTCCCACTAGCCACAGTTTATAACTCACACTTCTCATCTTTACAGAAAGACACATGATAAAATCTTTTATGATGTAAAAGCTCAGTCAAAGCTGCAACCGCAGAGCATACTAAGAATTTTTCAAGATTCTACAACAAGAGATGAATTTTCTTAAATAAAAAAGTTGATAAACAAGCTATTGACTGTTGCACTTAAATCAGGAGGCCAAAACCTTCTTTTATAGCCAAAAGTTTGGCTACCATTCTTCATCCCATCGATGTGGGACAAATGAACAACTTCTTCACACTCACCGCGAGCCAACATTAGTTTCTTGAATTTCAAGGTAATTGACATGTTTTTTTGATGCTATCCCAGGTATCCTAGGGTTCAAAAGAAATATTCCAAATCATTTGGTTTGTTCTTAAGGGTAGTGCTTTAGGATTCTTGGATTTCTGTTTCTTCTCCTGACATATTGAATAGGTTTTCTGATGATCTTTTGGGAATCAGCTTGTATAGACTTTGTTCGTTAGTTGGTCACAAGAATTTGCAAGGGCATATAAAGTACTTTTCCGTGTATTTGCCACGTTCTTATTCTACCATTTGATTTTATTGCAGTTCCGACTACCTCCTCGCTTCGGCACTACTCTAATACGAGCAATGTCGGCATATGAACAACCAATCAAGACCAATTTAATGAAGTATAAATGAGATTGTGTTTGAGATATTTTGGACATACGAATACCTGATTGTTGGAATGCTGATAACGAAAACTGAAGGAAGAAAAAAATTTACAAAACAAAAACGGGATTCCTAAAAAAATAGATTGATTCTCGAATCTGACTAGTTTATGTTATGAAAAAAAGACATATATATGTGATGTTCTAATACCACGCTAGAAATTATTTTTACCAAAAATTCGAACTCTTAAAAGATAGGATATATTACCTTTATATACTGATACTCAATATAAAGATATATAATAATGTAAATTTCTTTAGAATGTGAGGTTATCATTCATTGTGTACTCTATTAACATGTCGAGCAATTCTTTGGGATTATTTGATGCTGCTCTTATGAGCCTAATCTTTAGGACGGTATCTCGTGTTAAATGTCATTTTTTCGTAAAGCAAATGAAAAAAGGACACATATCACGGGATGCCACCCATAATGTAAACAAATTCTTTGGGTGCCCCCATCGAATTTACAACTTACAGTTTAATGTCGATTGATTCGATGCTGTAATAGCGGAATCAACTCCAACGATTGAGAGCTTCGGGCCTTGGCCCACTTCTTTTGGGAAATACTCGTGTTCTAGTACTGCGATATGCAGAAAAAATCTTTAGCCCTTATGACTATCCAAAAACAGAAAAACTCCAACGATTGACGGGAGGCCAAAATTTTTTGTTTTCATGAGGGCTCATGTGTTGTCCCATATTAAAAATATTGACCCATTGTACCATTGGATCTATAGTTGTTGTAATCATTGGGTTAATATGAAATGAATCGTTCTATATCAGTGATTCGTTTTTGACCTAATGAGTTCAAGGTCATATTAGCATTTCAACTAAATCTAGCAAAATATTTTCTTTCAACTAAATACATCTTCTGAGAATCTTCTTTCAACTAAGTCTATTTTTATGAAACTCTAATCTAATAAGTCATTTGCCATTCCTAAAATACCCCAATTTATAACAGTTAAATTATCTCTTCCTCGTCGTGAGAGTTGGTGATGGTCGCGTGTTCTGGAAAATCAGCAATAGTGGATAGGCGAGGAGTATGGAGCGGTGTCAGTGTTGTGGTGGAGTCGGCGATGACTCCTTTTCGTTTTGCCAAATGTCATTCTTCTTCAACCACAGAAAATCGACGTTTTGTTTCAATTTTGGTTGTTATTTTTATGGTATTTTTGGATTTTAATTAACATTGAACTTTTTGGTACACAATTTGTGTTTCCTAAAAAGTTTCTGTAGGTAAACAAAATTTTTTGTAGCAAATTTGGAAAAGATAAACAGCATATCACCTCATTCCAAAGGTTTTGATTTTTTTTTTCCACTTTCATTTGTTTATGTACGACATACTAAGTAAAACATAGACTCTAAATTCCATTTTCATTTGTTTACATACTGTTTCATTTCTAAACTTTCAGACATCATGTCACTACATTAGTGGAAGGATCTATAATAACATAAAAGATGCATATATCAAATTCCTGATAATATATCAGTGATGTATCACTATCTTATCTTTCCAAATCAAAGTTGAAGAACTAGCAATCTTAAACAAGCAAGAAACATAAAGCGGTGCATGTAATTAAATTACATGCACCGCTAGTCTACCGGTGCATAAATTACATGCACCGATAGCATATCGGTGTATGTAAATTACATGCATCGGTAGACTCAACATTTACATTGGTTCTCAAATTACATAATAATTAAGTATCATACAGTAAGTGTTAAAGATGATCACAAATAACACGTAAAAATTAAGACACGTGCGTGTAATATATTATCATTTGAAAAATAATATATTTTTGTTATGAGATTATTTAATAATTTATCATATATTATATACCCATCCATAATAAAAATTAAATTTCTAAAATAATATATTGTATCTTTAATTTGTTACAAGATCAATTGTAAAAAGTATAGAATGTAAAATTAATTCACATTTTTATGATTTGATCATTGTTATTTAGTAACTAGATAAAAAACATTGTATATTAGTGCATCACCGCCTATCGGTGTATGTAAATTACATGCATCGATAGATTTTAGTAAGTCGGTGCATGTGAATTACATGCATCGCTGAGTCTATTGGTGCATGTAAATTACTAACACCGGTTGACTTATACTATATTTAACCAAAAACATAGTCTTTTTTTATATAATTTTGAATATGTAACATTTTTTCCTCGTTAGTTTTTTTTTAAAATTAATAGCAAACTGAAATAGAAGGCTCATGATATGAAATATCAAACTGAATAAAAAAAGCAATACCTAAGTCTAAAGGTGCATGCAAGTTAATGCACCACTGAGTCTATCGGTGCATGTAAATTACATGCACCAATAGTTTCAATATCATTACATTCTCAAAATTTTCATTCAAACAATTGATCGAACATATCAAATACATTATATTCTTGAAATTTACATTAAAAATCTACAAAAAATCATTACAATAAAATTGATATTCGTAATAAATATAAAATTTGCATTCAAACAATTGATCAAACATCTCAAATACATTATAGTTTTACGTTTCATATTAAAAATCTACAAACAGTCATTACAAAAATAATTAAAATTCATAAGAAATATAAAACAAAATCAACACAATCAATAAATAGATGATAATGAGATGATTTTGTCTTCTTGCACAACCATTTTTTTTTCGTTTCTTCACGACTAGTGCGCGCAGCTCCGACGCCATGGAAGGAGCGACAACTTCCGATGACTGGCGTTGGTGGTTAAAACAAGTGCTGGTATGAGGGTTGGAGACTAAGGTTTGAGGTTGAAGGATGTAATCCAAGGAAGACGAAAGACTATTTTGGTCATTTTGACCAAATTTGGACCTAGTTGAAAGAATTTTTTTGGGGTGATTGGGCCAAAAAATCTTTTACCTAATGGTACATGCCCGAAATTTTCCCAAAAAAGTAATCATGTTTAAACTTGTTTGTACGATTATGTATTAATTATACATTTATACAAGTTACCCAAAATTAAAATAAGATGGCCCATAACCAAACCTACCCAAACGGCCAGACCAAACTCCTTATTGAGCCAACGGTTAACCCGAATTACTAGTGGGCTCGCCTATGATTTGAATAAAATTTTAGTTTAATATATTAATTTGTGGAAAAGTTTTGAAAAATATACAGTAAAATTAACTGAAGCATTTATCCAACAACTTAAATAAAATAATTTTTTTCCAAGCCCTAATTGTAACTTTGAATTCTATCTTTGCTTGTCTTATTATTATTATTTTTTAAATATCAAATGTATTAATAATATATTTATATGTGTATAGACACATCTATAGATTGTGATGATGGATGAGTTCAATTTAACATAAGACAATTGCCCCTTTGTCAGATTCAAGATTCAAATTTGGTTTGGATATGTAGGATCCACATAGGGTCCAAATTTATTTTGATGTGTGCGGTTCACATAAAAAATGGACTGCACAGATCCAAATCAAATATGGACCCTTGGATGTAGTATGTGGGTAATACACTCATGCTATGATCTCATTTTCCTGTGATGACCCAGTCAAATGGCCCAATCTCATTAATTCAACCGTTACAAGAAAATTGTATTCGCAAGAGTGATGGGCGGTTATGGAGGCTAATCATGGGTCAGGGACTTTCTTTGCTCTCCCATGGTGTATTTTAATGCCCCAAATTAAACTTGGACAAATCATTCCCTATATGGGTAATACCACGTGGGGTAGGGTAGAAAAATCTCATGGGTTGATTATTGTTTTGTATCCAAATGTGCATTGCCAAATTACCCAAATGTGCCTTGCCAAATGAGAAACACTTAATCCAAACTACAATCCTCAATGTTAAGAATCCAAAAACACATCTTACAAATATATAAATTATTCTATATTGCAATTTTTTGGAAGAAAAATTGCCATATTTTGACACTTATTTTTAATCCATTTTTTTAAAGTTCAAAACCTCAAAAAATAAAATAAAATAAAAATGCTGCATCCCTTCGAATTTTTCTACAAGAAAACGTATGTTAACGTGATGAACAAGTGCAATAAGAAACTCAGATAAATGTGAAAAACATTGGAGAAATGTTGTATCTACAGAGCTTGAACACATGACACATACTTGTGTGTGTGGTAAACAAGGCTTACTAAGAGTATGTTTTGCAATTGATTATTCAAAATAATTTTATATTGTTTTTACTTAAAATTGAAAAAAAAAAGTTATTTTTAAACAAAATCATTGAGTGTTTGCTATTAAAATAAAATTAAAAAACTTAATGAACTACAAATTATTACAAAATTGTCTCCACACAAGTAAAAGCAGTGAATAACATCTCATGATCTGGTTCTGTGCTTCTGTTTTTACCTACTTCTTTTTTGAGAAGCAATGAAATAAAATACTCAAAATATGTTTTTTTTTGTCTGAAAAGCAGATTAGAAGTTTTGAAAAGCAATCACAAACATCCGCTAGTCCCTGTGTGCAAAGGATTTGGAGCTAGTCGAAATATCGCTGTGTACAAAGGATTAGGAGTCAGTCGATTAATTCCAATAATTTAATGTCCTTTTTTTCCCTAAGAGTATCTCTTCCTTAAAGCACAATTTTGTTAGGCATCCTTTGGTAAGTGAAAATGCAACATTTTTACAGTACAAGGCAAGTTTATGAATTCAGTACTTGAAAAACAAACAAACATATATTCATACCAACCCACTATCTATTTCTTTGAAACACAAACGAATTCAGGAGAAGAATCATCAACTATTCCAAAATAACATGGGAGGCACCCCAGGCCATGTATCACTTGGATTTGCCTTCATAATCATTGGCATTTGGCATCTTTTCAATTGCACCAAACTTCATATTCTCAACTCAAAATCCTACACAACCTTGCCTTGGTTCCCATCTCCAAGACTCAAATACTTTGAACCCATTTCAATCATGCTACTTTCCCTGGTTTTCTCATCAACCGAACTTTTCTTGGGGCGAAAACCGATACCCCTAGATGGAACCATCTCCTCCAAGAATCTCCCACATTTGGAACATTCAATCATATCTATGTCCTTCTTTGTTTCATCATTTTTCACCATTATTCTTGACAAAATCTCGCCTCCAGCTCAACATGGTCTCGTTTATTTGCTACAAGCCATTGCATTTGGCCAGCAAGTACTAATTCTCCATCTTCATTCAACAGACCACATGGGAGTCGAAGGGAGATACCATTGGCTACTTCAAATTGTCAGCTTTGTGTCACTAATCACTACCCTTTTGGCCATTGGGCACCCTAAAAGTTTCTTGAATGCATTTGTAAGAGCTTATAGTGTTATTCTCCAAGGCATTTGGCTTGTGGTCATAGGCATCATGCTGTGGACACCAAAATTGATTCCTAAGGGTTGCTACTTGAAGTCGTCCAACATAGGCCGCGATGCTGTTTTGTGCCATGGGGATCATGCCCTAGGTCGAGCCAAAGCGTTGGTTAACGTTCGGTTCGGTTGGTATCTAATGGGATCGACTGTTTTTTCAATGTCGTTTTATTTGATAATGAGTAGATTATATCAGCCTGAAGAAAAGATTGAATATCAATCATTGTGTTATAAGTGTGAAGAGCAAGAGGGAGGAAAGTACAATGGTGATGATGTATATGAGAACAAAAAATGCCATTCGGTTGGTAGTTGTCTTCCTATGTGAAACAAACATTTGATTTGTGGTTTGTTAAGATAGAAAGCACATTATGGATTGACTTTGTTTCAAGTTTCTTGTCTTAGGGATTGATTTTTCTTACTAATGTTCATCTTGAATCCATATAAATTGAAAATTATTGTACCACCCACTATAAATTTATACATGCCTCACTCTCACACACAACAAACACATATAAATCTTATATACTTTAATATTTCTAACATTATAGAGGGTAACATCATGTGGTTATAGGATGACGACACATGTCGAAGATGACGTTATATTGCCATCATAGGACCACATGATGCTACCTTAAGTGTAGGCATAACATCATGTTGTTCTAGGATGACGACACATGTCCGAGATGACGGCATATTGCTATCATAGGACCACATGATGCTACCCTAAATGTAGGATCAGTGTAACCCGTTGTGAAGTGAATGGATTTAGGTTATGTTATCCTTTTTGTTCTTGTATATGTCATTCTTTGTGTTTTTGTACTCAATCCCATTCGAGCAAATACTGATTTCTCCAAGGATATAAAAAGCAAGAGCACCATGATCTTGGTTGGCTGTATTGCACAAATGAAGAGTGCATAGGTTATTGCGTGGCAGCTTGTTCCAGCCATAGTGTCATGTCAAGTTGTGTCTATGGTATCTTCTGTCAATGTATATATTTGATGGAAAATACTTGTATGAATCGAGTTTGGGCTCACTTATGATCAACTCAATATAATTTATCTAAAATAGTTGGTATGTTAGTTTATATATATTTTATTTAAAATATATCGTGTTTTAATATCGAGTTGGCGTATAAGTGGGCCCAAACTGGGTGCAAAAAATTATCTTCTTACCTCTAAAGTATTCTAAGAAGAGCTTGAGAAAAAAAAACTCGACTTAGAATGCTGACAGATTAGAATTCAAGCACTTAGTTAGCCCGGTCGCATCTCTATCCGTACATACAAGTATTTCCAATGTTTGGGCTAGTCATGTGTTATTTTTATTTGGATTTTTTTAATCAATGACACTTAATTTTTTAAGATTAATAATTCAATATATATCCACACACACACATATATATATGTATATATATATATATATAAAGTTTGATTTTTTGTGATAAGGTTTGATTATTGGTGGCAAATATTTAATTTCCAGACTGAAAAAAATTAACTTTAATTAGTAAAATAGAGTCGTGAGTCGTGGCCGAAACCACTACTAAGAAGATATGGAAATGACAATGACATACAACTTGCCATGATTCATCTCTGTATTTTGTATTTGCTAAATTAGGAGTTTTCCATACGTAGACGACGTTTTTTAAATAAATTTTATGGAATTGTTCCATTAATTAATAGAAATTGATTTTCCATTTGCTACCAAAAATAGTAAATGTAATTGCCAGAATATGTGACATTAATTAAAAAATTGAGAGTTATATTATAACTTTAATTTAAATTACAACTTGTGGTAGTGGACCGATATTCATCCAAAATACTTGTATGTATCCGATTTAAGTCTCACTTATGACTAACTCAAAATTTAAAAACAATTTAAAAAAAAAATACATAAACTAACAACCATTTTAGACAAATCATATTAAATTGGTCCATAAATAAAGCCCACAACAGGTTCATAAAAACATTTTCCCGTTAGCCTTTATGCTTTGCTAGGCCTACAATAGTTATGTCGTAACGATTTTTTTTTTTGAGTGGATTTGATAACTATGTTTTGCTACATCGAATAAAATGAATCTCCAGATGCCATAATTGTATATATGTAATCTTCTTATAATATATAAATGTATATTATATGTTAAGAGCTTTTATAACCATTTTTTGGTCTTCTTGCCATGCCACCAACAAAAATCTTGGGATGATTTTTCGTAGCTTTTGTTTATATCATTTAATTCACTAAAATATTTTTTTTTTAAATGTGTTTTAGTCAGAGCCATTTGTGGAAAATATATTTGCTGTCGTTTTTGCTGTTTCGTCATATTCAAACGGTTTTTGTCTGGACCTTGATTATATCTATATGTTAATTTAATATAATCCATGTTTTCTGTTAAAATAAAAAAAACAATTTATTACGGACATATTTTGTGGTGTGCGTCCGACACACTATTAGTAAATAAAAAATGTAAGTTGTGTAAACTTTGGAGTTCAAAGGAGTGACATTTTTTAAAATCATGTTTGGTTTTATTCCACAATAAACAATTTGAATTTTTGATAAATAAATGGAATAGTAAAAACTAAAAACCTAAAAAAATGTAAAATGGAAGCGGTAAATGAGTAGAACATCCAAATAACAAAAAATTAAAATAGTCAGTCTTCCCTCTCCCGGACTCTTCAAAAGTTTACCATATGTAGACTCATTTTTACTTCTTTTGCATATAGGCTTCTATTTAGAATTCAAGATTAGGAGTCAACAAAATAATAATATTTGTGGGGAAAATTTTAGGAGGATGAAGTACAATTTTAAGAGGGCAATCTGTAATTTTTGGAGGACAAGAATATAATTTTAAGGGAAAAATCCAAAATTTGGGATAATAATTTTTTTATGCTATCTTTCGTCTGGTTCTGTGTCCGCCTTGTTTGCGTGCATCTCAAATGAAATTATTTTCTTATCTTCCATATATAAAATTATATATATTATATGTATATAGATTTACTCTAATCATTTGTCACTAGGGGTGTAAATAAACCGAGTTTATTTGCGAGCTTTTCGAGCCGCGAAAAAAATTTGATTTGTATTCGAAATTATCGAATTCGAGCCGAACTCGAACACGCTCGAACTTTTTTCCGAGCCGAAATCGAGCCCAAATTATTTTGTTCTGTAGCTCGCGAGCTTTAATATTTTGCTAATATATATAATTTTATATTAAATGAATATATTTCGAGCCTTTCGAGTATTTATTTTCAATTAATAGTTTGAATAGCTTGCGGGGATGTTCGAATTTTTCGAGCCGAACTCAATACAAATTTTTTAAATTATTCAAACTTCGAATCGAGCTCGAGCTCGAATAGACTTATTTCGTGCCAAATTCAAGTCTTAAAATTTTCTTCATATTCGACTCGATTTAGTTCGTTTACACCCTTATTTGTCGCTTCATACATGTTAAATACTACCTCAATATTTTGAACAACATATACGTCACAATATATAAAATATGAAAATATATATCGAATTACTTTTCCAAGTTTTTAAAAAGTGGAAAGTGGGACCTGCGTAAAAATTCAAGATTCAATAAAAGGAAAGTCCTACCTTAATGAGGCAACAAGTACGATAAAAAGAAATAATATCAGTCATGCATTGAAATACATACAAGTATAGCCCATGCAGAAAAGAGCTCGCCAATTCGATGCCATTTGTGGACTCATGAATACCTCTGCCTTCTCTCCCCGCCTCTCTGTATTCTCCTCTTTTTTCTACACTTATTTCTTTTCCATTTCAAGTAAAAAACAAATCCTATAATCACAGATTTGACGATAGAAAGAAAGAGGGTGTGGGCGAGATCTAGGATTAAGGGGACTTGCTCTTTCAAGATTTTAATTTGTGATTTTTGGTGGGTTTTTGGAGAGGAAAAATGGGTCGGGGAAAGATCGAGATTAAGAAGATCGAAAATGTGAATAGCAGGCAAGTGACCTTCTCGAAGAGAAGGGCCGGGCTTTTGAAGAAGGCTCATGAACTGGCGGTTCTGTGTGATGCTAATGTTGCCGTTATTATTTTTTCCAGCACTGGGAGGCTGTTTGAGTTTTCTAACTCCGAGTATGCATGTCTTCCATCTCTTTTCCAAGTTCGGTTTTTACTTTTAGATTTTTTTTTTCTGGGATTTTCCAAGTTCGCCGTTCTAAACTTGTCTACTTCGATTCTGGATTCGACTTGCTTGGATACGATTTTAGTTTAGGTGTGGTGATTGGACTACACAAATTATTTGTTTGGGTTTGAGTGCTCGTGTTCATCTGATTCTACTAAAACTCCATGGATTATCCATGTTGGAGAGTGGCAGATTAACTCCTTGATTTTGAAAATAGGTCTATTACTCGTGTGTTTTGAAAATAGTATTTTATCCCGTGGTTTTACAAATATGCATCTGGTTTGAAAATAGTCATTTAACCCCATAATTTTGAAAATAGACATTTTACTTTTGTTTTTTTGGTTTGCAAAAAATAGCATCCACATAGGGGTATTTTGCATCTATTTACAAACCACGGTACGTAAAAATTCATATTTTCAAAAACCACGAGTAAAATGCATATATTTTCAAAAACCACGTGTAATCTACCTATTTGTAAAACTACAAGGTTAATTCGTCATTAACCCTCCATGTTGTATCATCTAGTTTTCTAAGAAAACCAAATGTGTTTAATGATTGTACTAGACTTTTACTGTCAAATATTTCCCAAGTTCCCCTGTTTATGGTTGGGGAATCTGTAATTTTTTTTTGACAAAATTTAAAAAAAAGTCATGGTTATCAGATCAGGATGTGCCAGATTACGGTGTGCCTTTTTAAATTAAATAAACAGAAAATATGCACAATGAGGACACAATTCTTTGTTGGGATCGTAGTTCAGACGTGTGAATATGCATGATCTAATATTTGAATACCCATTGGTTTATCAAAGGTTATGGTCGATGCTAACGATACAACTCAACCTTTTAAATATATAGTAGCTCAAACAAAAGCTTTGATCACTTTCGTAATAGGGGCTATTATTGTTTCCAAACAAAGACCCATCGCTTGTATCAATTTTCAATTTATGGGAATCAAACACATGATCTTGGCTTAACACCAATTATAAAAGTTATTGATGATGGTCACGGTGTAATTCAAATCTTTCTTAGCCTTCGATTGTGCATGGAAGTTAGAAACTCTTCTGATTTTAAAGTGTTAAAGAATTACATATAATTTCAGCATGAAGAGTATACTTGCAAGATATAACAATTGCCAGGATTCTACTCAGGTTGCTGCAATGGAGTACAAGCCAGAGGTATGCTACTGCTTAATACATTTAACTTGATTCTGGTATCCCATAGCAGAATTGCAGTAGGTAGGCTTTCTCTACATTCATTTACTATGCGTAGAAACTAGTCTTTGCCAGAATACACTCACCCTCATCAAATTATTATTTTTCCTTCGAGTTTCATGCACCGAGTTTGTATTTATTGATCCTTGTGGGATTTTCAGCAATTTACGAAGAGCTTATTACATGGTTGTAGGAGACACATGATGCTTTACTAAGTACTGTAATACGATTGTGATATAATAAATTTTTTGTCATTACTCTTGGGGTCTGTCTTTGAATTTTTCAATTGTCGCTAGCTCTGTTGACCTCTCTGCTGTACACCTCTCGACTTGGATGACAGAGTGCAATTAGAATATATTGGTTAATTGAGTTAGTTCAATGGATTTTCCGACTGATTATTAAAAGGAGTTGTTTTCCTATATTTTTTAAAACCAGAAGCAGGAGCCAAAGGAAGTGGATGAACTGAAAGAGGAGATATTGAAGCTCACATCAAAGCAACTGTATGATTTCATTTTCTAAAAATAAAGTATGATCTCCTTTAATAAAAATAAACACCCTGCAGAAATCTTTGCAGAACTAAATTATATCCTGTATTGGCCGTTATGTGTAGGCAATTGTTGGGTAAAGACCTCACAGGCACCGGCTTACAAGAACTGAGGGAACTTGAGGAACAACTGAACGAAGGGCTGTTGTGCGTAAAGGAGAGGAAGGCATACATACTGAATCCTAAAACTAATTAATTTGAGATATCCCGTTATCTTTACATGTGTGTTCTGAAGATATCATCAAGTCCATCGATATGTATGGAGCGTTTGAAATATATTTTCTGAATTATTAAACCAACTAATTTGATATATTCTACCCTCGAGATGTGTGTTTTTGGATTGTTTCGAGTACATTGATATATGTTCTATATTTCCAGGAGCAAATATTAATGCAGCAACTAGAACAATCTAGAATGCAGGTGTGTGAAAAAAACTTTAGTTACCGTCGATCAGTTTGCTAGGATAGAAATGATTTCTTTCTGGTAAAATATAATTAAAATTTCCATTTGTAGCATAATTGTGTAAATTGTTGAATGGATTCTGATTGTGGCGAAAGGAATTTTACCAACAACAGTTTCCCCTTAAGAGATCCATGCATTTTCTTATTTGGATGGAATTTGCTACATTTTACTTTCCTATGCAGGAACAAAAGGCTGTATTGGAGAATGAGACCTTACGTAGGCAGGCAAGTCTATGTATGCTATGAATATTGTCTTTCGACTTTACATTTGCATCTAAAAACTATTTCTTGGCTTAATATGAAATGTAGGTCCAAGAGTTTCAAGGTTTTTTCTGTACGACCAATCTCCCGTCACCACATTATATTCAGTATCAACTAATGGAAAGGATCAACTCAACCATCAAAGATGGCTCCAGAAGCCCTGAAACTACATGCGACAATGGTCTTGCAGATGAAGACTCCGGCACCACCCTTCACTTAGGGTATTATGTTTCCTTTAAATTCCTACTTTTTTTCTTGGTTTCATCTACTCTTTCCCATCAGTGCATAGCTTACATGATGTTTGGGGGAAATTCGATCCATAAGTTTTGGTACAATAAAGTTTAATATTGTCAAGATTTTGTAATATCTTGATACAATTTTATTGGTGTGTGGTTGGAATGATTTACTCTACCCACTATATTTTATGTACATAAAAGGGAGATAGTTGTATTGCAAACTTAGAGTATCGATATCTTGGATGCAGGTTTTGTTTGTGGAAAAATGTATATCACGTGTTACATCTGTTCTCCTTTCTAGCATTTTGCTATTTGAAATTTAACTTGGATCTGATTAGAAAACCATAATCTATCTTTCCATCTTGCGCGTCATTTATAATGAATCCATAAACAACCGTTCGAGAACTATTCCATGAGGAGGACAGACCACAAGATGAACATAACCATGCATTTTGGCTATCTCTGGGTCTATGTATGTCAACAGATTAAATCTCCCATAATTCTGTTCTGCATAGGTGATGTCTGTTTCTTTATCCTCTCGTGAGCGAAATCATGAAGATTGTTACTGTCCATGTGCTCTCTGATTATGTGATGATTCATGTTAAATGCTCCAGTTCATATTTTCATGTTTACCTTCATGCAGTGCTTCAGAAATTGAAAACCATACCGCATTCAAAACTAAGATAGACCATTAAGAGTTTTAGCCTTTTGATCATCTGTATCGACGAAGAACTACATAAAATTTACCAGTTCTTAAACACACTCACTCTCTTGTCCAGGCCCCCTGCTGGTGTTATTCGTAGAAAGAAGGCTGTTGAGGATGAAACACATTCCAGCAGTTCTTAGACTCCAGTGGGCTCGCAATGATCAGTTTCTGGCTGTTGTCTCTACTCTTATTCTGTAATTGAGTATTACCATGAAATGATTTCAGCTCAAACTTTGTTTCAGCATGATTTCTCTTCACCTGCACCATCCATATATGACTTGTCTATTAATCACATTTTATGTTTCAAACAATGTCGATCTAAGCCCGGTTTACTGGATTAAAAAATTGTAATTTTTATAGCCTTGTAGCTTATTTTCTTTAATTCATTTAATTCGCATTGATGGAATTGCAAAGAACTTCTTAGGTGCATAATGCTTGACCATTTTCTGTATCAAGTTTTTAAGTTTTATATTTGCTTGTGATTTCTATTCATTGTTTTCAACTCTCTCTTTTGTTACACAGAAACTACGATATCTTGTTACATGAAAATTTATGTAAGATTTGTTATTTTCAGTTAGATCAAAGCCGTGCCTTGCAGTACTGAAACCAAGAAACTTGAGTTTGCATATGCATTAAGGGAAATTCTTATATAGACTAGGTCATGCAATACACCAACACACATAAACATGTATCTATATGCATATATGTGTGTTGGTGTATCCATACAAGAATTCTCCGTATTTTACAGTGTAGAAACAGAGACTCATTGTATAGCATCCACTATCGGTAGGATTACATATTCACTGGTCATTTACATATTCTTTTACTGATGTAAACTATAAATAATAATCTGCACACACCTTCTAATGTATTTAGTCCAGAGGGATGACTGGATGTATTATAAAATGTGTAAATTACTCTTACAACAACAATAATTGCTCTGACGATAACATTTACATTTTAAAATATAGTAATTACGTCTTTAGAAATGACAAATTCAGCTTCCCGAGTTTACGGGTTCTGTTTTGTGAGCCGAAAATTGTCTAGCAATCGATTTCTGGACGCCAAGACTTCGGAGAACAGATTGTTTGATTGTTTCTCGATATCCTGCACCAAATTTTCCACCACTTCCAATCTTGTCTTTAATTTCTTGATTCCCTCGTCCCATCTTTTTCCCGATATTGCCTCCAAAACCCTCTCGAGCATGCCATTCAACTCTTCAACCTCTTTTACAGCACACTTCGATTCTATTATCCGACTAAATCTCAAATCGAGCCCTTTGATCAATGAGCCTTCGAACCCGCCGGAAAATGTTCTTATTTTCTTGTAGGACTCAGCATCACTGCACAAACCAGATAGTATTAAACCAAGTGCCCAGAAACCAATCATTTTTGTCACCATTAAAGCTTCAAGAACCACAGATTCCTTCCCCGAAAACGGCTTCTCTTCAGTCGCAAATAAGCCCGTTTCCTCTTTCAACTCCAATCCAAGATTTCTTGAAGGGATTTTCTTGAATCTTTGTGCAGCAGAATATGTTGAATTCTCGAACTGATTCAGGGCATGAAAAATTGCAATCTTGGCTTCATTGAGGTATGAAATGGAGGAGGTAATGGCATTTAACAAGTGTAGAAAGTTTAAGGTGAAGTTGAGGTAATTCTCTATGGCTTTGCCACCCCATGTACTCATGGGGTAGTCTATTTCCACCACCAGCTTAGCTAAAGCCTTGCTGGTAACATGTATCAGCTCAAAACATTGCGATAGCCCGGCTAGTGACAGAGGATTCGATCCAGATTCGGTGAGAAACGAGGTTTGGCTCACAAAATTCGATATTTTTGATCGAAAATCGCGTAAGGACATCGATAGTGCCTGAGGATTCTGTTGGTGATCTTCCAGCTTGGAAGAAAATTTGAGGGATTGGCTAAGTTTTCGAAGTATAAGTACCATGGCAAAGAAAATATCTTAACTTGTTTCATGTTGTGTTGGTTGATTGATGTTTATATATGGAGGGGAGTACATTATTTTTATGAACAAGTGGGCATAAAACTAATAAAAGTCCAGTTGTGAGTTGCTTTGGATAAACATTGCTTAATTTAATTAATAAAATTAAACAAAACCAGCGACAGTTGTGGTTTTCTCTATTGTTTGAAAAGGTGGTATTCAATCATTTTGAAGAATGATAATTTTATTTGTTTTGTCGAAATATATGTTTTCTCGAGCTGTTTAATTTACCTCATGTGGTATCGATAATGAGTCTTTACCTCATGCAGTTTTAAATAGATATTTGACACTATGTGATATCCTCAAGATTTTATCTCATGTGGTGTGTAAATAGACAGTTATCCTGGTGGTTTCAAAATAGAACATTTTCAATCTAGTGGTTTGCAAAAAGGTATACACATGAGGTGTTTTGCACATATTCACAAACAACGTTGGTAAAATGCTTATTTTCACAAATCAGAGGGGGGAAACTGCTTATTTTCAAACAACATAGGGGTAAACTGTCTATTTTAAAAACACAGTGGAGTCAATGATGTAATCTACCTATTTGGAAACCACAGGGGAAGTTATTACTAGTAACTCGTTTTTTTTCCTATGTAAGGGGAGGTGACCTTTCTTTTTTTAGTTTAATAAGGTATCTAGGCTTGCGCCTGACTAATCTTTGGGGAGACGACCCAGCCCCTCAGGTTCGCCACCAGGTAAATAGAGGGATGTGTACGGATGACAGGTTTCTAAAAGAGCGGACCAACAGGACTCGAACCCAGGACAAACCCCCACAATATTTCAGTGGAGATTTTGTCCCACACGAGATTCGAACATGCGAAGTCGGAGGAATCTCCACACATCACCTCAGTCCTTACAAATCCGTCTATACCCTAGGGACGAGAGGGTGACCTTTTTTGCTTGAGAACCATTGTGTTCTAGGTTCTCCTAATTATGTTAAGCATATTCAGTATTTTTATATGAAAAAGATAGTAAGTTGAACAAGTATGTCTCAAAATTAGATGGGTTTAATCGAATTAATTTATATTAAATTGCAGGATTATATTTTAAAATAATTATACATAAGAATTAAATCTTTTAATTAAAAGGTGGCTCCAAACTTAAGAAAAAGTTATAATTTGATATAATTGGTTGAGTTGGCAAATATTCTTATCCGCATCAATGTGGGTATTATTTATTTGCAACACGCCTTTGATAAGAATTAGATCCTTCTTTTTCACGCTTTGTTAAAGTCAAAAGGCTGAAAGAGTGAAAGGTTAGTCTATAAAATATCTTACACTAAATTAATATTTTCATTATCTTTAATTTATTAATAGCATGAAATTTTGAAACTTGGTGAGCAATTTAATTGATTGTTTCAGATGTAGGAAGAACCTGGTTCACCAAGGGAACTAAAAAAAAAGTGAATCATTTAAAAGTAAAAAAAAAAAAAAATCGACCATTTTGTGCCCATACAAAGATGATTCAATGACAATTTGCCTCTATCTGATACCAATTTATCCTCCGTGGTTTATAAATAAGCATTTTAGGCCCCGTGGTTGGCCAAAATAACACATTGTCCCTCACACGTCATACACGGTGGGGATGCATTGCACATATTCACAAACCACATGAGGTAAGCTGTCTATTTTCAAATAACATGGGTAAACTGCCTATTTTGAAACCACATAGGGATAAACTCTCTAATTTCAAAACACATGGATGTAAAATACATATTTATAAAATCAAAGGGTGTTCGATGTCAAAAACCCTACAAAAATAGATTCACAGCGTGACCAATTTTATGTAGTATCCATGTCTAAGCTTTAATCTTTTGGAGTTTTTCTATACTACACAAGGTGAAATGTAATATGACTAAACAAGAGCCATTGAATCCTCAAAATATGGGATGAGTCTCTCATATTTTATGAGGTATACAATAATCTAATGGATTTGAGGAAAATGCGTAAATTTTTTTGGGTGGAGGATAGCAAAATCTAGGGTTGTTTAACGGACCAGCCCAAAATCGGATCGATTACCCCGGTTCGAAATCAAAATCGGGCTAATCGGTCCCGCATCGGTTCTGTCGTTCCGGAACCGATATCTTACCGATTCGGACTAAACGGATCCGGTTCCGGGCTGAACCGGAACCGGATGAGTTATTTAAAAAAAATTACTTTTTTAAAAAATTTAGATAAATATATTTGAGGTTAGTTTACAAACACAAAGGTCAATTAGCTCAATTGATTAGAGTTGTAGAGTAGAAGGTGATGGTCGCGTGTTTGAATTCTAGGCAACAATTTCCCTTGATTTTTTGAAAAAAAATATAATAATTCAAAAAAACCGGTTCCTGGTTGGAACGTGTCCAACCCGAAACCGGTAGCCAAGGAACCGGACCCGATCCGGTTCCTTACCGGATTGGAACGGTTCCAGAATTAGTGGATCCGGAACCGAGCGGCCATAGCAAAATCTAATCTTTGTTGAAGGAGAAATAAAAGGATGGTTGAAGAATATCTTAATATAATATGATTCCACATAAATTTACAGTGATAAAGATCACAGGAAAGATTGTATATGGAAGTGGATAGATTATATCAGATAAGGTTAGATATGTGCAACGCCTTTATAATCTTGATTCTGAATTAGAATATGTATATTTATTAAATTGAATTAACACACGCCTTGATGATCTTGATAACAAATTAGAATATTTGGGGATAAGATATGATTCTTTTAGGTTCCTAATGAAGATAAATGAGGATTGATATGCAAGAATAATTTCTGTCATCATAAACAAGGAAAAAATTAAATTTACGAATTTTTTTAAAATAATTAATTTTTTTTTCAAAAATACCCCAAAAGTGTAAATATTACATAAATACTGCAATCCGCTATCATCCATAGCAGAGACCTGCAAAATAAAATGTTACCACGACAGGTGATAACGGAGGGCATTTAAAAATGACCATCACTGTCACCTACAGCGGGGGCCAGATATTAAAAGGCCCCTGCTACAACCTGTAGCGGGGAAAAGGACTAAGAAATTCGTAAAATGGAGAGCGGTAGAGAGAGAGTGGATGAAAGTGAGTACGGAGAAAGTGAGCAGGGTTCCCCCATCTCAGCCTATGTCCGTCAGCCGCCGTCAGGGTTTCACCATCGCCCTCCAGTTAATCATCTCCAAACTCAGTCCTTTCTCAAGTATAAGGAGGTCGGGCGCTATCCCAATATCCTTCCTCTCCAAGCTTTGAATCACCATCAAATCACTTGGTAGAATGATTAAAAAAATTATTTATTTAATATATAATACCACAGAATATCCATCAACATAAACCAACATACGTAAGTCAAATTAGTAAACGCATATCGGTACATGGCTAAAACAAACTACATATGCATAGACTCGTCACACTACAGGGATATATCCATGGTACAAGGAATACTAGGATAAACATGAGTAAAACCTCAAGTGTGACTCCCACCGGACATGCTCTCTCTGGCATCCTGGTCACCTGTACTACCTGTCATTGCCCAAATACAAAGACAACAACAGCCCCTCCTGGGGTGAGCCAAAGCCCAATATGTTACGATTATAGAATATACAACATGTATCTATAACATGATATATGAAATGAAATGCAATGCAGTGCATGCCATGTGATGTCGGTATCATACACCCATCCACTAGGTATCTCGGAGCCAATAAATGAAAGTCCAAATACTACATAGCTAAATCGCTCGAGCCTGTCAAGCAAAAGGGATATCAATACGGAGCATCAATACAGCTCACCACATCCCATATCCTGACATCATATTATACAGATGACGTCACAAGGCGCCACCTTATAACAACCTCAATAAATATGGATAATCCAAAGGATGACGTCGGCAATACGCCATCAATCCCATATCAACAAATCATAGCAATCATAAGGGCCAGCGAATCCCTATGCCTTTCAGACCACTTAATGTCAGTTATAACACTGTATACACCCCTTATGATTGATCGAATCCAAAATAATAGGGTATCAAAGAATCATAGTTCAACGTGTTGGGCCCTCACATTTTCTCTCAATAATTGTGTTGATTTCATGCATAATTGTATGTTAAAATGAGTAGGTATATGTTATATTTATACTTGGCCAAAGGGCACAACGAAAGGACACGATTTGGAGGTGTTTAATCATGAAAACTCACACTCGAACGTGAAGGGTCATACCCGTTCATTAAAAAACCACCAACACTATTTTTCGGGCAGAAAACCGGGAGCTTGAGCGCCCAGCCAACTGCACAAAAATGTTAGCAGCGCTCAGGCCCGCCCGGGCTGCCTGGAATTTCTCGGGCAGTTTTTTTCTGGTCCATTTTTTGCTTGTCTTGTTCTTTATCGAGTATTCAAATTTTCCTTGTGTCCATCTTGCTAAATTTCAATTCATTATGCCTCAAAATTTCCAACAAAATATAGACATGAGACATCTCAAATACATTTTAATTTAGAGTTTCACATTCAAAATCTACAAAAGAAATCATTTCTCATTGAATAATTTTTTGCCAATTTCAATTCACCGAGCTACTGCTCCTCCCAATCAACACAAGCAGAATTTTCAAGATTTTAGTAAGTTGGTGCATGTCAATTACATGCACCGCTGAGTCTATCGGTGCATGTAAATTACATGCATCGATAGACTCATACTGTATTTAACCAAAAATTTAGTCATGGGGTATCTCAAATACATTTTAATTTTGAGTTTCACATTCAAAAGCTACAAAATAAATCATTCACCATTGAAGAAGTTTTTGCCAATTTCAATTCATCGAGCTACTACTCCTCCCAACCAACCCAAGCAGAATATTTCCAAGAGCTGAGTCTATCGGTGCATGTAAATATAATACACATGTCTACATGAGTCTGTCGGTGCATGTAAATGCATCGATAGACTCAGCGGTGCATGTATATTATATGCATCGACTGATTAAAATCTTAGTATGATACACTTACATCTCATGAACAACTTGAAACCATTGATGCATGTAATATACATGCACCAATAGACTCAGATTGCATGTATTCCACGTGCACCGCTAGATTCAAGTGGTGCACGTACTATCTCACGTCATTTAATTTCAATATCGGATCTTCCATGGAGAATTGGTTTTGGTCGGGCTCTGCAGATTCGAAAATGTTGAATGGGTAAAGAAAATGTTGAATGGGTAAAGATTTGGAGTTTCAATTATGATGATTTCTCGAAGTAAAGAAGATATTTGAGACATTCTTATGGAGTTCGTAGATAAACGTTGGAGCTAGAGTTTTGAACTTTCTTCGATAAATTATTTTTTTTTTGCATCGAGAAATATTGTTTACATGTACAGTTCATCGGAGATAAATGAGCTTGTGAATTGCGAGTTGATCCATGGCAGCAGATGCTGGTGGTGGAGCATGCTGAATGTGCTGGCGCGTGAGGAGACGATGATGAATCAGCTGGTGTTTTCGTGCTACGAAGTTGGGATTGACGAGTTGCAGCGAGTGATGGGACATGAGCGCATACGACAGATTTCTATGTTAGACAAAAATGAAGTTCACGAGATGAATCAGCTGGTGTTTTCGTGCTCTGGAGATTTCTTTGCTACACAAAAATAAAGTCACACGATGAAGAAGACGCGATGAAGAGACGGTAGTTTGCAGATATCTTGGTCATTTTGATCTAAAATGAACATAGTTGAAAGCAAAATATTTTGGTGGACTGAGCCGAAAAAACTTTTACCATCTAGTACCGGGCCGAATTTTCCCATATTTTAAACAAATGATAATCATCCAACTCCCAAAAAAAATTAAAATTAAAAGTTTGGTTTTACCGAAACCGAAATCGAATACAACTCGAATGAGCAACTTCCTAAGTAAATTTCAGAACAATTTCCTAGCATTTCTAGGAGAATTATTAAAACAAATTTAATAAAAAAACATTTAAATATATATATTTATATTTATTTCAAATAAATATTTTTTCGGGCACAGAAATATTAATATTAAATGGTAAAATTCCACAAATATCCGTTCCTGGACCGACGAGGTACGGACCCCAATTGGGCCCAAACTACTATGACGCCGCGTTGAACTCTTCCAATGTACATCACACGTTTTGGCGTGCAAAAACTTCATGGAAGCCGCGACCTCCGGTGTCAAGCAGCTGCAGTCAGCGAAGAAGCGGCGGCACACGGCCAGGACATCTGTGGAAGCTCTGGGTGATGATGTGTTGTGCATGATATTCGTTTTCCTCGACCTCGTCCACCTAATTCGATGCTCTGCCGTATGCAAATCATGGTACTTCTCTCTTCCGTTGCTGTATTGATTATCCAAAATAATTGACTAATTGAGTATACAAATAATTTTCAGTAATATAGCATGAATTTAATCAGTTAATCAGTAATACATGCCAGAAATCCTTCTTTTGAGGAAAATAAACCGTCGACAGTTGCCTTCAGTTTTCTATTTATTTTAGGGAGATATTTCGACTTCATCATGTGTGTCGAGCTGGCTTTTTTTAATAAAAAGAAAGTGGATAATCTGAGAACCAGTTGGCATGTTCTTTTTTGTGATACGAGGTGGCATGGTTCTTTTGTTCAATCAATAAAGTTTACATTAATAGTTTTTACCATTATCTGTTAAGAAAAGTATATATCGTTGCATTTGTGTTATTCTTCTTTATTAGACAGCGGAACAGTCAAGATTGCTAGTAAAAAAGTATGGTGCTCTTGATGTGTTCAACATCTGGACTAAATATTTGTTCACATATTCAATTTTTGGTGTCACTAAGAAATTCTGTCACATAATGAGTCTTTGTAGAATGCTCTATAAGCGAGTTTTTGCTTATTCTCAAACTATGTATTTTTTTGAATATAATTAGAGGTTAGGCAAATTGGCATTTAAATAGGGAACATTACTTAGTTTTGGTAGCCTTATGTGGCCATGTCATGGCATGATTCCCAATTGCATCACTTCCAAAAGATACATCATTGTGCACATGAATGATCTCTTGATTTCTGCACTTAATGAAATCCTTGTCATTGCCCATGTTTACGCATCATGAGCTCATGTGGAGCTTCGGTCTTCTGCGTTGCTTGAGGAGGGCATAAAAAATGTCTCTCTTTTTTGACTCTGATTATGAGAATATAGGACCGAAAGACCTTGCATATCCTATAAATCAAAATACCGAGTAAATCTTCAACTAGTTAGTGACTTAGAATGGGCTGCAGAAAGTAAAATTTGCTTCATATTTAGGGTCCAAGTAATGTATCTAAAACTTGATTTTTGATCTTTCCGAGGAAAAGTATGTAAGAGCAAAAAGGGTCTTCTGAATTCTTCAGATTATTTTATGTTTATGCATCAGATTTTATTATGTTAAATAGTAACAATCGTAACAATATCCTTTATTTTTTCTGTATAATCCATGAAGGAGCATGGTGATTAATAAACTGAAGTTACTGCAATTGCAGTATAGCAAGCAGCAGCATGTGGATTCTATTGGCCTCTCTGATGCATCCACTTATTCAGACAGATTATTAAACCAACAATTGGAACAGCTCGCCGTGGATCTCCAAAGTTTGTCTTTACAAGAAGGTCCTTGCGATGTTCTCCGGTGGAAAGGTCACTCACAAGGGTAAATATTTAATACTTGTCATTTTAATGATTGCAAATACTTTGATGTTATGATTAAATTTAAAGAGTAAAGAGTTTTAAAATATGTTTGTTAGCATATATTTTCCTTCTGGGTATTTGATGTACATTTTCTTAATTGGATTTAGACTTTGTACATTTGATACTTCGGTTTGCGTTTTGTTCTAATGTGAACATTTTTCCCTTCCCAAATATTTAATATGTAATTTTTGTCTCCCATTTCTATTAGTAATAACTTGTGATGCCACCCTAAGATTGGCTATGGTGTTAAGATTGCTCAGCATTCATTATACAATGTCATGCTATTTGTATCACCTTTTAAATTGATCTAAACTTTTATATTTTTTTGGGCTCAAGTTTTTGTTGAGTGTCCAACTTTCTGTTTGACTTTCTCCAACGTGGTTCCCTTATAGAGTTATCAAGTGCAGAATGAAGATGGGATTGATTCTTACTGGAGTTGGGGATAAGGTAGCTCCATGAAATTTCAGAATACGCTTGATTTAATGTTTAGATCAAGTCGTATGTTGAGTTTTTTTCTCCTTATATTGATCAAGTTTGTACTGTAGAACCGCCCTTGTAGTGATAGTGTGTAAAAGATAAATCTATATGTAGTCATAAATTTGTGTGAATTTGGGCCAACTATAAATAAATAAACTTTATTGTGATATAATTATTTTAGATGCCTTATCGAGAAACTTTCCCCCGCATGGTTGTAATTATATTTATATTTCAAAACTTGCATGCTATGTTAGTTATTAAAGATTTGTGAGGCATAGTTAATTTGCTGGAGGAAGATTAAAATACACCATGAAACCAGTTTCTTACTACGGAGGTTTTCAGTCTTGTGTGGTTGCCTTAAAAAAATAGTTTAGGATTATATGAACTATTTTCTGCATCGGTATTTGTAGAATTTACACTAGGTTAAAGTTCAGATTTTAAATTGACTTTGCATGTTGAGGCATCCCTCATTTTTCTGTAGCGCTGATTCTCATGTGTGATTTCTGATAAATAACGTGAAAAAACTATGGGGTTGATTGAAGTGGATCCCAGGCATACATTCAACCGACTTTGGAATGCATCGTGATCAGATTTACAAACCTAAAAACTTGACTGTTAGTTTCTTATTTATCGACCACCTAGAGTGCTTTGTGTAATGGAATCATTCATGGATGTGGGAATATGCAACTGAAACTGTTTGATCTAGCATTATTGTCATATTGCTATGGCTAAAATAACACCAAATGTTTGGTTCAATCTTACACAAAATGTTTCCATTTATTTGGTGTTCTATGTTCTCTATTAGGACAGTTTACTTTTCAATTCTAGGCTTGACTGGTATGATGTTGATCTTGGGTTTTGGAGTATGAAAGGAAATGTTAGTTCTGTTTTTTAGCATATAGATCAAACTTCTTTTGGCCATGCTTTTTGTTGAGGCTAGTTGGATTTGACATGTTGCATTGCGTAGAATTGGTGATGAATTTATTGCCAACAGTATATCATTTTGTTAGTCAGGAATATCTGCAGTATTTTGTTTATATGCCTGATTTGTTTTATGATATTTTCTTGGGTTTGAGCTGCGAATTTATGTGTTCACTGATACTGTTGCTGCTAATAATGATAGGTGATGCGTCTCTGGTCTGCAGAGAGCTGCAAAGGGTTGGATGAATATGTTCTACCTGATAAGGCACCATTGATTGATTTTGATTTTGATGAGGGGAAGGTAAATTGAATGTAAACATATTTTGCTTTTCTAATCTTTATGTGTGAATTACATACTTGTATCTCCACAGTTTTCTTGATGTGGTGATAGTTTTTAAAAGGTTAAGTAAATCCATAATGTGTGCCTGTGTGGCTTGCAAAACCAATCAGTTAATATGCTTCACTATGCAGAAACTGGCATGGGAAGTTTAACTTGTGTTCTTTGGCCTGTTTGAAACCCCTTGACAGACTAGGAAAGAGTTGTTTGCTTAGACCTATACGTTTCAAGAAGCAAGGTTTTTTTTGAGTCCAGTCTCAAGACTTATTGAATATATAACGTCTGGGTATTCTTCGATCATTTTTTTTATAGGTTGTAGGTCTTGTGGGGGCTCGTATATGCATATGGAGGCGTGTTGGTACTAGAGAAATATTTTCCTCCCGTGAAGGCTTGTTTGCTAGGGGATTGTGTATGCGGTGCGTGATATCTCACTATTATTGAGTTTTTTCCTCAACTTTGTAGCATTTAAGCCTTCAAGAAATTCAATTTTGTCAAAAGTCAAAGTGTGGTTACTATTTTATTTGTTGACGGCAAATAAGCTGGATGTTTTTGTTGAGTGGTTGAGTTCTGATCTTCTGAATTTGAGAGTTAAATCCATCATGTACCCTCTCAGGCCACACATTGGAAGTAGTCCCTTTCGACTCTCCCTTCCCAAATCTAATATGCAAATAAAAAATTTACAGATGTAATGGGAGCTATGATGGCTATAACTGAGCAGTTTGAACATGCCATTATGCTTTATGGAATCTATATTGTGTGATACTTATTTGTAGAACTTATTGGATGAACACTAGCATCTTCCCAATGTCATTATCACAGCACATCATTGTATAATCATTGACAAATTTGCAGAATGTGAGAGTTTCCCTTATTTTTCCCATGTACTGCTATAAGACGGGTGTTACAGCTTGTTTTGTTTATATTCTATCATGTTAGTTTACACTTGTTCTTTGTCATTATTTCAACAAGTACAGTATAATTTACTGAAACTCCAATTTACTGAAATTCCAATCAAATCTCCCTTTGCAGCTATGTAGACCCACAGGCCGTGATTGGGTGTGAAGATGGAAAAGTTCGTGTATTTGATATGTATAGTAGAAAGATATCACAAATAATCAAGTATGTCCCTAATTTATTTCAATCTCTAATCAACCATTACTAATTTTTGGGAGTATTATTATTACCCTTGCTCCTAGTTCGGGAAATACATTTCACCGTAGTTGCTTGCATATTATTGTTGTAGGATGCATCCTGGGTCAGTGTCATCTTTATGTTTCACTGACGAACAAATGATTATCAGTGGTTCATCTCTTGGAAGTATTGCAATATCAGAACTTTCATCAGATCAACAGGTGGCTACATTGGGAACAACCGGTTCTGCAGGTTATGTGACAGTCATTCATCGGGTGATTCTTGGTTTTGGGTTTATTTGGGTATATTAGTATAAATCTACATAAATGCATAATGAGACCACTTAATAAAGAGAATGGGGCAATTCCAAGATTCATAGAGGATCTTGGCATTTTCTTTTCTTCCTAGACTCTTTAAGTATCCATCTAATGACATAGGACCACCAATGGGATCTAACTTGTTTGCTCATCTGTAGACTTTTCTGAATTTGAATCTAAAACCAGGGGCATCTTACCCCAACTCTCCCTTCTAATTATATATCTTTCCAAGTTCGTCAACTTCATTATTTATCACTTAAATTAGGTAAAAGGATTTATATTCCGTGGTTTATCCCTCGTTGACCTCACAGTGACTGTAACATAACAAACACACTTGCGGGTTAGTGATCATCTCTCTGGCAGGCGATGGATCTTCTCATATACCTTCTTGTATAATGGTGGTTATAACGAATATCAAAACTCTGTTTAAATAGCTATGGATTGCTGTACCTCTGAATCTATTTCTAAAGAGTAATTGATCGAACATTTAGATTTTGCATGAGATATGGCAATTAGCATTGTTTCTCTGCACTGATGTTAATATATGAATAATAACCACCTCATCTTGAGCATTATAAGATACATTGTTTTAGGCTATATCCAGGACCAGCAGTCTCCTCGTTCCCAATTTTTACAAAACAGGACCGTAGTGTTTACAAAAGGCTCCTGTTGGAAAGGGCCCATAGCATTTATGATTTCAATAAAATTGTCAGAGGCTCAGAATTAATCTGCAACCCGTTTCATGGACATTTTGCCACAGGCATCAGAACTTTGTGTTTCAACCCAAGCTCCTATCTACTCTTCGCTGGATCAAGTGCGGGCTATGCATCTTGTTGGGACATAAGGTATGTGTATCAAATAACTTTTTTTGGCTTTACGATATGTTTACCTTTAATTCACATTTAGTTTGTATTTTAGTTTTAGGAAGGATGCGTAGGCAGTTTATGTTTTCCATTTTAAAATGCTGTGGATGTTCTTAGTAACTACTTTCCTGCAATCAAGAACCGATAAATACTATCCCGAATTAAATGCAATCAAATTTAAGAATTGGCCTAATTATATATTGAAAAACGAAGATTGCTTGTAGGAATTTTTATGTAGTAAACTCACCCTGAGAATTGCCCTTTTTAGAGAAGAAAATCAATTCTCTTGCCTTAAGGCAAGTTAGCAATAACAGAAATATGCGGAAATCCTTCCACTAACAAACTCTGCTCCTATATATTCTTTCTTTTTTCACACATTCTCTTCCTATATCATGCCCACTTTATTTCCTTGAAGTGCAGCCTTGTCCTTGAGGTGGAAATCCGAAAATGATGTTTGATATTTTCAGTTTCTTCGCATGTCACTTCATCATCCAGACGTCCTTCCCAGTGGATTAGTTATTGTCCACCTGTTCATTACCTCTCCAAATTTGGTGATTGTCTGATAACTGAGCTGATATATATGTTGGACCCAACCCTGCTTCTAATTCTCTGGAAGATGTGATAAATGAAAAACTGGATTTATACATGATCCTGCACACACACATTTGGAGCAAATAAAAGTACCCACGATTGACAGTATATTGATTTTTGAATTATCCATCACTGTTATTACCAAATCGAATGAGTTATTCTATGTTGGTTCCATGCAGGATGTTGAAGAGACTATGGGAGAATCGAGTTAGTCCCAACATGATTTATTCCATGCATCACTTGCGAAATGACAAATGGACGTTAGTTGTTGGTGGAATAGACGGGGTTCTAAGAATCGTTGACCAGGACACTGGGACTGTACTGTCACGATGGATCATGGAGGGAAATGGCAACATAGACAATCAATCAATGGGAAAAAATGGTGTCGTCGTGAAAAAGAAAGGGATAAAACTATCTGAAGACGCTCGTATTGATCTAATGCCTAATAGGCCTCCTATAACGTGCTTGGCAGTTGGAATGCAGAAGGTTGTCACCACACACGGTGATAGAATCCTCAGAGTGTGGAAGTTTCGTGGTAAATGACAGTTTCTTTTACACTAGATGATGAATGTTTTCTACTTCTTCCACACCCAGCAGCGAGGGCAATGCCCTCACTACAATCCAACTGTAGACCCCACGATCCCAAAATGATTTGGGGCCGTTGGATTTAGCCTTAGGGCATATTATCTATATCTATTACTATCTATTACTTATATATATTATTATTATATTATTATTATTATTATCTATACTATATTATAAAGTCTAAACCCCATATAATAACTACCTTGGTCCGTCCAAAATAGACCAATGTCAAATTACTTATATACTCCTACCAATTCATCTATACTATATTTCTTTCTTTCGGTAATGATAATTAACTATTTGTTACTTTTAGTTGATTAATTGTATATATTTGTTATTTTTACTTAATTAAATTTTTTTTTTGGAGAAAATTCAAATGCCTAATTACTTATATACCCCTACCAATGGATAGATTTATTATGTTACACACGCAACGCGTGTCGTGGTCCGCTAGTTATTATTAAGGAGCATACTAGAGAAACTACTTGGCCTCTTGGTATGACCATGTAATTACCAAAATGCCCTTAAATCTTTTATTAATCACAAATAGTATGCAAACATGCAAAATGACTGAAATATCCCTGCGACTTTTAATAATTTCAATTGATCCTAATATACTATATTTTTAAAATATCTGTAATACCCTTAATAATATCGTCAAGTACAATATTATCATATCATATAATATTTGTAATTACATATTTATATTATAATTTTATACCATATAATTTTTTTAAAAAATTTACATAGAATTATATGTGCACGCATCACGTGCCAAAAATCGCTAGTAATTACTAATTATAAACATCAATTAAATGAAGAGAGTATTTTTGATTGAATGGACAAATATATTATTTCCCCTATTCAATAAACTCATCATAAAATCTATAGTAGCAAATTTGTAACTCGTTTATAATTATATCTTTTTACTCTTTTTGTTGCATTCCCGAAGTCTCAAACTCCACAACTTATTTATTCATCCTTGTCTTCAATTTATCGATTATATTTTAAGTTAAATATAAATTATTTTATTTAGTAAGTTGTGAATCACCTATGAATTTTAATATGGTTAAAAGTTAAAAAACCACAAACTCGAAATTATTAATTAAACTATAATAAGAAATCAAATTTGAGCGAGCTTTATTCAATTCAAAATGGAATTTAATTTAAATATAATAAACTACGAAATCTATCAATCTTATTCTGTTCTTCCGAATAAATATGTATAAATAATAGCCAATATATATAATATATTGCTGTGGGATGTATTTGGATTGAAGAATTTATTTTTTTTTTTTAGGGGAGGGGTAGGATTAGAACCCGAAATCTCTTATATTTTGGGAATTAGATGACAATTACTAGACCAATGCCTTGTTGTCATTTGGATTGAAGATTTGAAGTCATGAATTTTAAATCTTTGATTTAAATTCATTTAATTATTTGGATGAATTATATCTAATGTATTCCAAGCTCACATATTTACTAATTTAGATGATTTGAAATACATAATATATATGTCATTTCAACTCCAAGTTTCAAATATATTATCAATTAATTATACTTATTTAAATAAAATTTATCCATCCAAACGCAATCTCATATATTAAAATAAAATAACTTAAATTTACAATGAGCCATGAAAAAACCACTGCTTAAAAAAAAATAAAAAGGAAAATACTACTCAATTAAAATAAGTAAAGTAGCCACAGAAAAGTAAACAAAATCTTCATATTTGCCACCAATCAGTCCCTCCAAAACCCTAAACCCGGTGAATTCAACCATGGTGTGCATCAGGAAGGCGACAGTGGATGATCTACTGGCTATGCAGGCGTGCAATTTGTTCTGCCTGCCGGAAAACTACCAGATGAAGTACTACTTCTACCACATCCTGTCATGGCCGCAGCTACTTTACGTGGCGGAGGATTATAACGGAAAGATTGTGGGATACGTTTTGGCGAAGATGGAGGAGGAATCCTCCGAATGCCACGGCCACATCACCTCGCTTGCGGTGCTGAGGACTCACCGCAAACTAGGGATCGCCACCAAGCTCATGACTGCTGCCCAAAACGCCATGGAACAGGTTTTTGTGCACATTTTCATTAGGCTTTCTATTTGTTTAGCTGTTTTGGGTGATTTGGCAAATTAATTTCGAGGTAGTGTATTTGGATTTGAAATAGATTAAGGATGTCGATTTGAAGTTGATGAACAATTTGAAGCTGTAATGAAATTTCGGCTCCCAGTTTCCACTGACTTCTCTTCTCTGTGCATATTGGTTTGCTAATGTGATGTTTAGGGAAGGATCTAGTAGGGGAGGGGCGAAATGTTTGCACTCTTAATACCATAATTCACCCCATCCCCTGGCCTTCCACAACATCCAATTCAAATTCATGAAAATTGATTTCTTACTTATCTGAATTTTGTTCTCAAAGTTTTTCTTTTCCTAATTTTTTTTTTCTTTTGAGATTGATTGTATTCGTAGCTTTGCATACCCAATGAAATCTACTCGTGCCTGTGAATTGGGACGAGCTATGATTGTATTTTTTTTCTAGTCCTAGCTTCCTGACTTTTGGGAACCAATATGTTCTTAACTTTTCGGTGGCTATTGGGTTGTATAAGCCTACGGAAAGCAAATATTATCTCATACCAAGTTTGTTTTGCCCTCGCGCCATTTGAATCTAGGATTTAGTGTGAGGAAAAATATAGCTAAGAGAAATAACTTTATAAGCTGGTTTCTTTTTAAATTTAATTTTTTTTGCAAATGCTCCGTATTGACTCGAAAAAGCATTATTTTCTTATTGTAACACAACTGAGACAACTGAGGCTGACAGAGAAGGTCTCTAAGTTTTACAGTCATTTTGTGGCATCATTTTTGCTTAAAATTTTAAGTTCTGGAATGTAGTGGCAGAACGCAAAAGTTACTACTGGTTTTGGACCTTTTTTGATCAAGGTTCGTGATTGTGTTATGATATGTAAATTGTGTAAAATCTGTGGTCGATCATTTTTCTTATTAGTCGTCGTGTTACTATTTTATTCTGTGTATTATTTCACGTGGTTGCCATTGGCAAATAGGAACGGAATTAAAACATCCACTTTGACTGATAATTAAACCTGGGTTTTGTTTCTTGAACAGGTTTATGGGGCTGAATATGTATCTCTGCATGTTAGAAAAAGCAATAGGGCTGCATTCAATTTGTACACCGAGACTTTGGAATACAAGATTCATGACATAGAGGCTAAATATTATGCCGATGGTGAGGATGCCTACGATATGAGGAAGCAATTGAAGGGTAAAAAGCAGCAACCCCATCATCACCACCACCACCACCACCATCATGGTGGCGGTTGTTGTTCTGCAGTCATGAAAGCAGATGAAAAGCCTGAGTCAGCAGCAGCCAAAACCGAGTGATGAGATTAATTCAAGGTTCAGAATATTCGTTATGTTATATGTTTGGTTTGTCGGTATGAAATCATCCGTTTCGATACTTGATGCATGAAAAATGCTCTGAACTTTCTTAGCTAGGTTTCCAATAATTGTTGTAGACATGTATGTGTTGTTGCGCATTTATAGTTTATACATCCTCAGCTTTTATTTATCCTTGCTCTATAATTTTATACTGAGACTGCTATTTTTTTTTATAATGTGGTTACCGAAGAAACGTGACAGCTCTCAGGGGCAGCTTACCGGATTAACTAACAGTGGTAGTCAAAGTTTTGAATTTTTCCTATAAGTGTAAGTTTTATTTATGAAATTATTATTAAAGATATGTAAGTTTAAGTAAATTCTTTGCTTTTAGATCTTGTTAAATCTTGGATTTTTGGAAATTTTTTACCGATATTTGATAAATTAGATTTTCGAATACAAAAAACCATAAAATTGGTTCTTTGGAGGAAAAAAATTGTAGATTTATTTTTTTGAAAAATGTTTTTATTCATATTTTAAATAATCATTATAAAAAATATTGGAGGAATTTCGTTAATTTTTTACCCAAATTTTAATTAATAGTTGGAAAATAAATCATTGCTCGACTTGACAAGTGCTAAAGAATTTTTTACTCAGATTTTCCTAACTTTAAACACTTCCGTCTGTATTTTTCTCTTCTTTTTTTGTTCTGTCTTCATAAATAACCTTATTTTCATTAATATTACTGGACTCAAAATGTAAAAAAATGAAAAAAATTTCCTATAATTCTTGGCTATTTATTTATATAGAATAGTCATATAATCTTATATTATAATTTTATTTTTTAAAAATTTAATAACCTCTATTCATATTGCATTTTATTCTGTTCTATATTAATATTTCATGTGTCGTATTGCCTAATGATCGATGAGTATACAGTGATAAATTTATTTTTTACATAACCTAAAAAGTACTTAATATAAAACTAATCATTTTACTCATATTTTTACGAATCCTTCAATTTTATGGGTAAGAGAAATTTATGGTCTTACCGCACATCCAACGAAGCATACACATCTCTGCCACACTTATCTTTTGGACGCGATTTCTTTGGGTGTTCTGTCTCATACAATATTGCAGATTTAATGACGGTTTTATAAAACTTTCCGTTAAATGTTATTGTTATTACAAAAATTCAAAATTAATTGATACTATAATTTCAATTTCTTTGAAAAAAAATTAAATACAATACTTAAATAAATTACTTTAATTTTAATTTTTAAGAAAACACTTATGTAATATCTCGAAAATAATAAAAGGGAAAATTTATGGCCGGTATCATTAGGTAAAAGGTTTTTCGGTCCAGACACCCAATAAAAAGTTCTTTCAACTAAGTCCATTGTTGAATACAATGACCAAAGTAACCCCACTTATGAAAATACTCTACACCACAAAAATAATTTTTACATGCACCGCAAGAATAATTTTACATGTACCGCATGACTCATTTTCACATGCACCGAGTGAGTAATTTTACATGCACCACATGATCAATGCATACATGCACCGCTCAATTTTACATGCACCACACCGCATAAGTAATTTTTACATGCACCGCTCAATTTTTCATGCACTGTACTAGTAATTTTACATGCACCGCATGAGTCGGTTTTAACATGCACCGCATAAGTAATTTTATATGCACCACATGAATAATTTTACATGCACCGCATTAGTAATTTTATATGCATCTCATTACTCAATTTTACATGCATCGCATGAGTAATTTTACATGCACCGCTTGAGTAATTTTACATACACCGCTCAATTTTACATGCATCGGATGAGTAATTTTACATGCACAGCATGAGTAATTTTTACATGCACCACTCAATTTTACATGCACCGTATGAGTAATTCTACGTGCACCGCATGAGTAATTTTACATGCACAACAAGAGCCAATTTTTACATGCACCGCTAAAAAATATATAGATATATATCTGATTTTCGAAAGTTTCACATGGTTCAAAGAAACAATCTGCACATTTCGAAAGTTTCAACGATGAATCAACCACCAAATCTTTCTTGTATCAAATGACCGATTCAACAATATAAGCAACGCGAATGCAAACCGAATGCACGAATTGGAAAGAAATTCAAAACAACGAGAATAAGGATAAATGAACAATTTCCTCAATTTTTTTAGATTCACGTTTTCTGCCCAAAATTGAGCTTTCAACTTAAGAAAATTAATCCAAAATTCAACGAAAAAGAATTCAATGATTTTAGAAAATCGCGATCGAAGAACGCGAGCTAGAACAACTGAAATTCGATCAGAAGTTAGTCGCTAAACCAGAAATCAAGCAAACTGAAATTCGATCAGAAGTTAGTCGCTAAACCAGAAATCAAGCAAACACCCAGAGAATTATAAACAATTCACGGAGAGGAACAAGGAATCAACAACAATCACAACACAAATTGTAAATACGATCACACAACACAACCTAATAAAGTGATTCCAAATGAAATTATCTCAATTTGTTCGAAGAATCCTTTGCATAATTGCGGAAAATAAAAATCAGAAACAAATCAGAAGCTTCATAGGGCGATGCGTATGGTGGAAAGTGGGCAAAGGTGGGATGAAGGTATAGAGCAAATGTATTTTAATAATAATTAATGGACTAATTATATTAGGGTTTGATAAAATGGACTTATTTGAAATAAATTTTCTAATAGATGTATTCAGTTGAAAGAAGAATTTTTGGGGAGATTTAGTTGAAAGGTATTTTAAAAAGTGGTACATTTTTTGTAATTTCCTCAATAATAAAAGCCACCATTGGTGAGCTCATTTTATATTTAGTGAGATTCGAGTTTCGCGTGTAAAAGAAAGCCACCATAGGTCAAAGGATCAATATATGATCCAAAATCCAAAAAAGTCAAAGTCAATTATTTTGGTCTCTGATTCCCATTTCCCACCCTCCTCAGCTTTCTTCTCCCTCCATATTTGCAGAAATTTCACAGATTCGACAAACCCCAGAATTTGTAGAAAAAGTTTAAGCAACAACATTAATAATGTGTGGGATTTTCGCATATCTAAATTTCAACGTGAGTAGAGAGAGAAGCTATATTTTACAATTGCTTTTCAATGGACTCCGCCGTTTGGAGTACAGAGGCTATGATTCCGCCGGAATTTCCATTGATTATTCTCATGAAGCTTCCACTGCACCTCTTGTGTTTCGACAAGAAGGCAACATTGAGACCTTAGTCAAATCTGTCTACAAAGGTAATTCCTTTTCTCGTTTCCATTGCCATTTGTGTTGCAATGTTGGTTTTTAATCTGGATGAATTTTCGGCTCTGAACTTCTGGTTTTTTAGGATGAAATCATAATGTGGGTTTTGGGTTTATTGATCTTTTATTCTTAAAAACCAACGTAAGAATGTTCTTTCACATTTGAATATAAGACATTTTATTGAAATTTATTGAGATTTTTCGCGTGGATTTAAGTTTCATATACAAGGTTCAAGTCATTTTATACAATATCCCTTATTTGATTCTTTTCTCTTGTAATGGAGCTAAACTATTAACAGATTAGTGTCTGGCGTGATGACATTTTTTGACAGTGTTACATTTGGTGGATGTATTGATAAGAATACAAGATAAATTCCTTCTTTTTTTTTTCCTTCTTGAAATACATGGCTTAATTCGCATAAAATATGGGAGAAAAATATGCGACCATGCCGATAAATAATTTCAAAGTGCATTGCCTTGGTATCTATCCACAATTCATCAGGTTTTGTTTCCTGTGGGATGACTACTTAGTTCCAGTGGCTATGGTTTGGCTTTTCATGCAAGTGAAGTTTCTTATTCACTTGCCTTTTCTTCCATGTTCGAGTGATTATTATCAGTTCATATTTTCAGAAGTTGGGGCCACAAATTTAAATTTGGAAGAATCATTCTCAACTCATGCTGGAATCGCGCACACACGCTGGGCTACACATGGGGAACCAGCTCCAAGGAATAGTCATCCTCAGACTTCTGATCCGGAAAACGAATTCTTGGTTGTTCATAATGGAGTTATAACCAATTACGAGGTTGGTTTGCCTCTGTCTTGTAACTCTTATCGTATATCTTCTTTTACAGAAAACATATGATCTGATTATGCACATGTATTTTGTTGTTGGATTGACTATTTGCATTTACAATATGTTGCTTCATTATCTACAGAAGTATGTTTTGTTTCTTTATGACTTTTTGAGCATTATGTTCTTGCTTGACCACATTAAAATATGTGAAATACTCAATAAGCTTGAGTTCAATATTTGCTGCACACTCGAGCTTTGTAATTCTTATTAGCTTAAGCCTCAAGTTAAGCTCTACTACTTTACACTCCTGTCTGGGTTAGGAAATGGTTCAAATTGTTTATGCGTAGAAGAATTGCAGGAGTGAGATTAAGGAGAAAAACATAGTAAAGGTCTTGTTTTGATATAAATCGGGAGAAATTCATGCAGTAATATTATCATTCTGACATTTACAAAAACTTTGAATATGAATAGGAAATTGTTAATACGAGTTCCAACATTACATAAGCCTCGAAATGGAATACATGCCTTCCTGCTCACATTTGCTGGAAGGTATCAAGTGGATAATATGATGCTATGTATATATCCATTTCTACTGAATCTCTTTAATATTCAGTATCTCCCATGTTATGGTAATTTTGATTTACTTGGTATTATGGCTGACAAAATGAATCTCTTCTCATATATTTCAAGATGCCTTTTTTAAAATTCGTTGATTGGACTGGATTTCTGCATAGACTGAAGATGACATTATTTTAAAGCTTGCAGGCATATTCATTTGCATAGCAATATTCTATTCCCTGTTATTCTATATCTTGTCTCCATCATTGTAATATTGCGGTTTTTAGGTGTTAAAAGAGACACTGGTACGACATGGCTTTACATTTGAATCTGAAACAGATACAGAAGTAATTCCAAAGCTTGCGAAGTTCATCTTTGATAATGCAAGTGAAGAAGGTACCTTACTGTCGTAGCTGTGGTCCTGTGGATCAGTTATTGCTAAAACTCTAGTTCCTTTTGTTTAATGTTTCTTTTCTTCTCCCCATGTGTAGTTTAATCGTAAGTCAAGTACTGTGTGCATAAAAGCTGCATTATCCGGAGGTTTAGTGCATGTGCATTCAGTACCAAATAAGCATATTATGCATAAATGCCTTATCTGCTGCACAAACAAATACACAGCTTCATGAACGTGAAGTGCTATTAATGCTGCTTTAAAAAGGAAAAAAAATAATTTGGAGAGATAGAAATTGCAACTGTGGTGAGAAAAACGAAGTTCGGGAAAATCCCAATCGGTTGGAAAGTCTCATGAAGTGTGGCTAGCTATTCTCCCTGTTTCCTTTGTGTCTCTTGATATTTCACGTATCTTGGTTCATGTTACCATAATCTTCATCGTCAGTGTGATAAGCCTTCATCATCAGAATTCTGATATTGGACATTATTTATTGTTAGCTCTTCTAGTCTGTTTGTGCTAATGTCTGTTAATTTTGGTACTTTTACTGGATTACACTGTGAAGCTTCCTATAAGAATTTAACTGGTCACTTGTTTCTCACTTTTTATGTTCTTTCTTTTCTTTTTGTATGTGAGTATTTGTTAGTACATGATCACGAGGTTCCAATTACTCAATTATTTGGAGTAGGTGACAAGAGTATGACATTTAGTCAAGTCGTGCTTGAAGTAATGAGGCATCTGGAAGGAGCATATGCCCTTATTTTCAAAAGCCGGTATTATCCCAATGAATTGATTGCATGCAAACGTGGCAGTCCATTGCTCCTGGGTGTAAAAGTAAGTAGTATGTTGCCTCTTGTTGATGCAAAACTTTAACAGACAAAGTAAGTCGTATGCTGAACATACAATGCAAATGTGGCAGTCTGCGAAATTTATATGCATGATGAGTAATGCAGATTATTTTAGCTTTTTACATCCTACAGAGCTCCGTGCTTGACTGAATCACAAGCCTGCTGTCTCTTGAAAAATGCCCATAAAAACTTGAGGTTTCTGTCTAAAAATGATTTCGTCATTATTTCAGGAGTTAACTGAACAAACCAGCAATGGAGAATCTTTTAATGATGTTAAACATCTTTCAAGCAATGGGCAACCGAAAGAATTCTTTTTTTCAAGTGATGCAAGTGCTCTGGTGGAGCATACAAAAAAGGTCTTGGTGATTGAGGATGGTGAAGTCGTTCATCTCAAGGTTCATTTAACTGCTATTGAATTGTGATCTATAATTAAGCTTATCACAATTGTTCCCTTAACCATTAAAATAACTTCAAGCATTTAAGAAGTACCACATGCTCGATATGTGATAAATTTTGGACCTGAGAAAATATCATTTCCCAAGTCTCCTGATTAAGTTTCTATTCTCTTCTTGAGCAAATGCATGAAACTGAATATTGTATTATTTAGTTTCCAGAGCAAGCAAGCACTTCTGGAACATTATTGGTATAAAATTGTGACTATTTTGTGTCAGATCCTTGCAAAATCTTAAGCTTGTCTAAATCCACATGATCATTTTTTGGAAATCAATTATCTTTATTGTGCTACGAAGTACAAACAAAATTAAATAAGTTGTCAATTTTCTTTAGAGTCTTGAATTTCTGTATTTCAGATTTGTGCGTCCTTTAATTTGAACCAAATACAAAAATCATTGACCCTATTCTATCATAACTTGAAATCTTGAAAATTGATAATTTTACATGTACAAATTCTCTAAGGTCCCAAAATTGTATCAAATGTACTTAAACAAGGGATAGAACCTAATGAAATAAATGTTTAGAGGTATTGAGGTTGTCGTCTTTGCACCTTTATTTAGTTTGTATTTAGTAGTACTTTTGACTTGGAGAGTTCACGTTACATAAGTTTGTGGCAGTATGTTGTTATTTTTGTACTTGACCTTTGGTGGAGGGGAACTGCTGTTCTCTAGAAACCATCATTGTACAATTACTCTAAGGCTTTGGTGTGTATTGCACACGTTGCTGTTCTATGTTTGTTCTCCAATTGTTTGCATTGATACAATTTCCTTGTAATCTTTTCTACCATTCAAAATTCATTTTGTATTTTTAAAATTCAAGGAAAATCAACTGAACGATGCAGTCCAAAACAAAGGTTAAATATTTTGAAAACAATCCCTTGTGCTGATTGAAGGTGTCATTTTATATTGTATTTTGTGCGTTTAGGATCTTTTATGAATTAAGAATGTGTTTGGTTGATGGGATGATTATCTGCAATTAGTTTTGGTTCAACTTCATTTTAACTCATGAGTTGCGCACCGGGGAGATTTGTAATCCCAATAGCTGGGATTGTACCTGGAATTTTGATCAATCAGGAAACCAAGTTGCCAAAAACAGTTGGTTGCTTATGCCAATGGCTGGGATTTATTGAAAAAATGAAGTCAATTATCCACTGGCAGTGATTTAAACTTGTGAAGAAGGGGAAGTAGCATAATTAGTTTTTTTGAGAAGAAATGGATAAGATGAGATTTAAGTTGAGGCAATATTGGAAGAAGACTTTGCTATGATCATCTTTGACGAGCTAAACACTTAGGATAAATGATCTCACGTTGTTTGGTAACGAATCTTAATGTTGTTTATCAAGATTTATCCTATTCATCAACCCACTGAGGCATAAAGGAATGACTTATCTTAATATGTTCAACGTCTTCAATTGTGAATTTCATATTTTGTCATTGTGTCTTTATGACGCAGAATGCAAGTCACCTAAATTGACTTGTTTAAATCCATCTCTGCGAAGTGAAATCTTTTCTTTACTAATTTTATATCATTCAAATCATTCTTTGCAAATATATTTTTGGTCCAATTTCTGCCTGCTGAAATTTGTAATATCTTTATGAGAATAACTGTCAGTACATTCAAGTTCAGTCCACGTGTTGGGGGTATGCAACCGGATGTAAGGATTCTTCTTGAAGTAATTTGTAACCACTTTTGAACTTGGAAGTTATTTAGAATATGAGAAGTTTGCAAGTGGGACTAACAGATTAAAAAGTTTGCAAGTGGGCTTGGAAAACTGAATTACGGTTACAAGAAGGGGAATATTTGTGGCACAAGGGGGAGCTTATCTACCAGTATAAATACACTGGCAGAGGTGCTCAAAACGGGGGTGCGAATATTGATCGAGAAATTCGACAGACAATTGGCTGTGAAGTTGCATATCGAGAGATACGTGAGAGGCAATACAAGGAGGGAAATGGTAGAAAATTCAAGGAAGGTTCATTGGAAGGCATATGAATGAATCTTGAGTGAATTTTAGTTTCTGAAAGTGTTGCATTGTATCTGGTATTTTCTGAATCTTCAATAATATCATTCCCGTGGAAGTAGGCATTGATTTGGCCGAACCACGTAAATCGTGTGCCGTCTTTCTTTTCTGTTTCGATTTCAATTTTATTAGTCTGCATTGCTTGTTGTTGGTTTCGATTCTGTTGTGCATTTTATAATCTGGTGTTCGGAGAAGAGTGATTAATATACAAAGTTAATATTTCATATTAACTTGACAAGTAGAGGAACAAAATCACTCGGAAGAAGAATTGATGCATGTACAGGAACATGGCCATTCAGATTGCAAAATTCTTTGATACATAGTCTTTGAGTTTCTGGATAAACCAAGATTTAATCATAATAATTGGCGTCGTCCGTGGGAATCGACTACGACAAGAGTTCTTGGATAAATCTTGATCCGGAATCATGACTACAAAGATTGAAGTTGCAAGATTCTATGGAAAAGGAGACTTTGGATTATGGCGCCGAAGAATGCATGCAATCTTGATACAACAAAAGGTGGCAAGAGCACTCGAAGGAGAAAAAAATCTGCCTGACTCTCTCACGCAAGATCAGAAACAGGAGATTTTGGACCTTGCATTTAGCACATTGACATTGCACCTTGATGACAAATTTTACGTGAAGTTCCTCAGAAAAATCTGCTGCAGGTATACGGGCTAAACTGGAACAATTGTACATGACTAAATCTTTGCAAGATCGTATTTTCCTGAAATGAAAACTCTTTGGGTACAAAATGAATGTCTCAGTCTAAGTCAAAATCTTGATGAGTTTAATAGGTTGATTTTAGACTTGGAGAACATAGGTATTGAAATAGAAGATGAGGATAAGTCAATCATAATTTTGAATTCCCTTCCCAAGTCTTTCAATATGTTTGTGGATACGATGAAGTATACTTTAGAGTCGCTGTCATTTAGTGATGTACAATCTGCCCTTAAGTCCAAGGAAACTGAGAGTCTCAATGAATCAGACAAGAAAGATGTTGGTGACAGCTTATTCACAAAAGGAAGGGCTGGAAAATGTGAGGCATGTCGTAAAGACAAAGGCAAAAATAAGTGGAAAAAAAGAACCAGAAGTGGTTCTATTGTCACAAAGAAGGGCACTATAAGAGGCAATGCCCTGAGCGATTAAAAGACCTTGAAAACCAAGGAGCACAAGCTGAAACAGGGGTTGTGGTCAATGACGCAGATTATGCAGAGGTTCTTTGTGTGTCTAAGATAAAAAGGGATCGGTCTTGGGTCTTAGATAGTGGATGCACTTTCCATATGACACCAAATAGAGCATGGTTCGAGTCTTTCAAGCCAATAAAGGAACATGTGCTTGCAAACAACAGGACTTGCAAAATTCTGGGAATAGGGACTGTGAGGTTGAACTTGTTGGGTGGAGTGCATAAGATAATGCAAGGGGTTCGATATGTGCCAGGACTAAGGAGGAATCTGATCTCGTTGGGGCATCTTGATAGGTCTGGGTGTTCTTTCTGTGCAAAGAATGGTGTTATGACAGTGAAAAAGGACTCAAGGATCATTCTTAAAGGAATGCAAAAGGGTGGTCTTTATATTCTGGATGGAGGTACACAACTTAAGGTGGAGTCACCAGAGGAGATAACTTGGGGTTGTGGGGCTGATATTGAGCATGGATATCGGGGCACAAACTTCACAACTGTACCTACCATGAAATACCATCAGCCAGCTCAAGGAAAGCCAAGGAAAGTGTGGAGGAGAGTCTCGGAACAACCAGTAGAACATGGACAATCAAATTCAGAAAACGGTGCTGCATTTGGAAACTCAAAGGATAGTGGCAGTAAGCCAGGAAATCAGGGAGTGAGGTCCAATGTAGAGGTTGAACATTCTAAGAGGCCGTGCACTAAATATAAATACACAAGAGTGGTCACCAAGATTTTGAATTTGGTTACTCTTGGGTATGGCATGAAACTGGTGCATGACACCAGTGACATAGAGCCTTAGAGTAAGGCTAGATGGAATGATATTATTGAGGAATTGAATGAGTGACAAGGTGGAGATTGTGAGAATAATTGTCAGTACATTCAAGTTCAGTCCACGTGTTGGGGGTATGCAACAGAATGTAAGGATTCTTCTTGAAGTAATTCGTAACCACTTTGGAACTTGGAAGTTGTTTAGAATATGAGAAGTTTGCAAGTGGGACTAACAGATTAAAAGTTTGCAAGTGGGATTGGAAAACTGAATTACGGTTACAAGAAGGGGAATATTTGTGGCACAAGGGGAGCTTATCTACCAGTATAAATACACAGGCAGAGGTGCTCAAAACGGGGGTGCGAATATTGAACGAGAAATTCGACAGAACAATTGGCTGTGAAGTTGCATATCGAGAGATACGTGAGAGGCAATACAAGGGAAATGGTAGAAAATTCAAGGAAGGTTCATTGGAAGGCATATGAATGAATCTTGAGTGAATTTTAGTTTCTGAAAGTGTTGCATTGTATCTGGTATTTTCTGAATCTTCAATAATATCATTCCCGTGGAAGTAGGCATTGATTTGGCCAAACCACGTAAATAGTGTGTCTTTCTTTTCTGTTTCGATTTCAATTTTATTAGTCTGCATTGCTTGTTGTTGGTTTCGATTCTGCTGTGCATTTTATAATCTGGTGTTTGGAGAATTGCATGGTGATTTTGATTCAAAGAAGAGTGATTAATATACAAAGTTAATATTTCATATTAACTTGACAAGCAAAGGAACAAAATCACTCGGAAGAAGAATTCATGCATGTACAGGAACAGGGCCATTCAGATTGCAAAATTCTTTGATACATAATCTTTGAGTTCTGGATAACCTAAGATTAAATCATAACAATCTTAGCTTTCATTGTTTGACTGTTTCACCTGAATAGAGTAGGCATTCAATTATTGGATGCGAACTGTAGAGCTTAGGATTTTTTAAGGAAAAATCTTATGAAGTATAGGACGAGACTGAACAAATTTGATGTGCATTAACCTTATTTGAGAACTACCCTTGTGGTTTGAATTTGTTGTTGTGGTAACGGTAACTTACATGATATACATTGCAGGCCAATGTCGTGCTAAAAGATTGAAGTGGTGCATGTCTCCAAATTTAGCAAATAATTGTTGTCTTTATCTTCATCATTAGTTGTTCTTTTCTGGAAAAAAATTCTGTGCTCTGTTGCCATAGGTGCATTAGATGACATGAATAATAACAACATGAAGCTGATTTATTTATTTATGCTTGCTGCAAATCCAGGGATTCATTTACATACAATAATAAGAAATAAACGGAGTTTCTATTATTTTTTTTACTGAACTTAAGGGCTTCACTTCTGTTTGTATTGGTGGCTTCAGGATGGAGGTGCTTCCATTTTCAAGTTCAATTGCATTAAAGGTAAACGTGGTGGAACTCTTACTAGACTCCCGTCTATTGAACGTGCTTTATCAGTTCTAGAAATGGAGGTTGAACAAATAAATAAAGGGAAGTACGAGCACTATATGCAGAAAGAAATTCATGAGCAACCAGAATCTCTTACAACATCGATGCGAGGAAGGCTTTTACGTGGAGGATCCTGTAAAGCCAAGAGTGTCCTTATGGGAGGCTTAAAGGATCACCTCAAAACCATAAGGAGAAGCAGAAGGATTGTTTTCATTGGCTGTGGTACAAGTTATAATGCAGCTTTAGCTTCAAGGCCCATTTTAGAAGAACTTTCTGGTTAGTTTTGCTTAACTATAACTAGTAGTACTACACATATATGGCGTGCATCTAAATTAATTAATATTGAATATAATGGTATTTTGAATTATCAAATTTAATACATTACATCATTATTGAAGAAAGGCGATTTTAGAAAATAAAAAAATACTTCAAGAGATGAAGTCAGTAATATGACGGAAGTTTACAGCTTCATACCAATATTAAAGGGAGAAATATCTTAGGGAAAATGACATGTCAACGAGACCAAAATGTGGTCGCTTAATATATTATAGAGGGGCGTTTAAGAAACAAAATGTTGCACCAAAGAGATCAGAAGTGCTTACTCTAGGTGGCTCTTGCTTAAATATGTAGTACAGATTTCTAACATAAATGGTGAGAATTCATTCCTAAAATAATTACATTACTTGCACTGCAGGTATTCCCGTGACAATGGAGATTGCTAGTGATCTACTGGATAGACAGGGGCCCATCTACAGGGAAGATACAGCCATTTTTGTTAGTCAATCGGGTGAAACTGCTGATACTTTACTAGCATTAGAATATGCTCTTGAAAATGGTGCATTGTGTGTTGGCATCACAAATACTGTTGGTAGTGCAATCGCTCGGAATACCCACTGTGGTGTTCATGTAAATGCTGGCTGTGAGATAGGTGTAGCTAGCACCAAGGTAAACTAACTGCATATAAACCCTTATTTGATTTACGCAATAGTACGAAAAGAAGACATGGTTCTAAGTTTTTCAGTAGTAATGGTGTTGAGATTCTCGATCCTTTGACTTAGGGTGAGCTCATCACCCTTTTATGAAGTTAACTAATTATTTACTTTCATCAACAGGCCTACACAAGCCAAATCATAGTCATGGTTATGTTTGCGCTTGCAATTGGAGGTGACACATTATCTAGTCAAGCAAGAAGGGAAGCTATAATTGATGGTCTGTTTGAGTTGCCAAGTATGTATGCATATACTTAGATTGTTTCACCACACATTTTTGATGACTTATGCGTGTTCTAACCATGCACCATGCTTTTAATGAACTGTAGGTAAAGTAAAAGAGGTGCTCAAGCTAGATGAGGAGATGAAAGATCTTGCCAAGTTACTTGTTGCTGAACAATCTCTTCTTGTTTTTGGAAGAGGATATAATTATGCGACAGCTCTGGAAGGAGCGTTGAAGGTAAAAGAAGTGTCACTTATGCACAGTGAAGGTATGCTTGCTGGTGAAATGAAACATGGCCCATTAGCTCTAGTTGATGAGACTCTTCCCATTGTCGTTATTGCCACCCGCGATGCTTGTTTCAGGTTAGTCTTTTGATTGAAGAAACACAATTACTTTCGTTAAGAGAATTCCCTTAAATTTCTTGTCATGAACAGCAAACAACAGTCTGTCATTCAGCAACTTAATGCTCGCAAGGGTCGACTTATAGTCATGTGTACTAAAGGAGATGCAGCATCTGTGTGTGTTGGTGGATCTTGCCGTGTGATTGAAGTTCCTCAGGTTGAAGACTGTTTACAACCTGTAATCAACATAGTTCCATTGCAGGTAATCTTTTCATTCCAATTTATCTAACACCTTTCTATCAGTGTGAATGCGTATTTCATGTATCAAAACATAACTTCATTCATCTTTCTAATAATAAGTTCTCATTGAAGTTTCATCAATCATATTGTTGGGAACAACAATTACCTTTGTTGTCATGTGGCCTCCTATATGGTACAATGATTGTACAATTGAAAAAATTTGAGTTGTGCGAGTATCATTAGTTAAGCTTCTGGCTTAACGATAAGTTTGTGATCCTACTCTTACATTTACATGGATATGTGCCTTGGATGTAAACGTAAGTCAAGATCTTTAGTTTGATATGAATGGAAATTTAGCGACTCCCTTTTATTCCTGTTCACTTTCTTTGGTTGCAGCTCTTGGCGTATCATCTAACTGTTTTACGGGGATACAACGTTGATCAGCCACGGAATCTTGCAAAGAGTGTTACAACTCAGTGAGGAATACAAAAGACTTGACTTGTGGTGCATGGCCTGTGAACCTTGACAATAGCATAAAGCTCTTCTGCATTATTTTGACATGTTGATTCGGATTCATCCCACTTTACGCATACATTAATTGCTGGGAAATCGGCAGTCGGTACGCGATGTAACAATGTGGCTTTGCACTAATCCTCACTTTCACTCCTTTTCTACCTTGTCATCGAGAAAACGTTCACAAAAGGCAGTCTATTTTGTCCGACTTGACCGTCTTCAGATTCGTTCGGGAAGTGAGTTTGGAGTGTGATACAAGCCTCTCTCTTTTTCGTTGAGCCAGTAGCTTTGGACACTTGAAAGGCACAACTGACTGTTGTAACGAACTTGTACTAAAGTATAATTGGTGAAATCCCATCATCTTTTGTGTTCACCGTTTAGGCATTATGCACTGGGCACTATATTCTAATTGAATTATGGAGTTGTAACTTCAAAAACTGACAAGTGATGGATTCCTAATTCAAAATAAGTTTTGGGGATTTTAGGGGCAAGTCTCCATTGTATACAAGTGTAATTGGATGACCGCATTTCTTTTTATTCATCATAACTACAGGCTATAAATTCTAGCTTGGCCATCTTAGATGAAAAGATCAACCGACCCCCGTTTTGATCGAACATTGTCCTCGTGTTGCGAGAATAACCGTGGTGGGAACCTTCCTTGTAATTGGACAACAAAGCTTCCGAGAGGCTGTTGGATAGTCTCTTCAAGGTGGCGGTGCTTGTTGTCCTGTAAACTGCCAAGCTCCACCTCCAGATTCACAATGCGTTCTTTTTTAGTAGCCATTGACCTGACTCTGATATCACTTGATATTGTTCGGTTTTTGTTGGATTCATCATAACTACAGACTATAAATCGGCATAAAACCTAAAAAGCCACGAATTACAATGCTGAGTTGAAGGACACGTCCTACAACGGTTAATAAACTAAACTAATTGAAATAATAGGAAAGTAAATACTGTAAATGGTTTTCTGTGCATTAGAAGGTGACCAAGTCTTGTGCATATTACCTTTGACTCGTTCCTGCACAATTCCCTTGACTTGCAGTCAACCAACATATTCAGGATTCTTCCTGATAGTTCGGTCAGATCTTCGTGGTTTCTTAGTTTTCCAGGTTTCCTTTTTTCTTTTTAATTAATATTTATGTTTGTTTTTGTGTTTATTTACCTATGTCTCAACTTTGTGAAACCTCGTAAAAGAATTTGAGAAACGGCTCATTGGTAAGATAGTTTTGTTATATACCAATATTTTTGATAATTTGTCCAGCAACAAGAACAACAACAACTAAGTCTTTAATTTCAACGTATCGTGGTAACCTAGCGTGTGGAGATAAATTCGTATCGAAAGTTTACGATAGTGTACCTGACATAATTATTAGTATTTAACTCTCAGCTACCTAGTTGACTTTATAAATACACTAACGACTTTAGAACTTGACTAACCAATATATAATAAGCTTATACATGCATAGGAGATTTCATAGTCTCTCTCAGATTGAATATCTATGGCTGGTGTGGACATATTATTGGATCTTCTGAAGAAGAATCAGGACTTCATAATTAGTGGCCGAAAGTTTGATTCCGACAAAGTTGCAGCTTCTCTCGCAATTGCCACTTATTTGGCTTCTAGAGCTCTAAGCGGGTAAGTCTTTATATGCATCCGGTAATCAAAACTGAAACACCAGTTGATCATTCTAATGAAGCTTGAAATCTATCAAAAGTATTGTGAACTATCTTCTCCATTAACATGACTCGAACTCACCTTAATTGGTCTTCGAGTTAGTGGAGCAAGGTGAGTTGGGGTCATGAGTTCGATTTATATTTCTCAGCCTGTCTTTATAGGGATTGTCTATAAAAGTATCGTGATCTTATTGCGTCAGGTGTAAAAAAAGAAAAGAAAAAAGAAAACATGAGTTTAACTAGAGATCGTATAATCCAACTCCTGATTTATCAGAACATAGAAGTAGTATATTTTTTTCGCTGCTTCTGTTGAATCACTCAATTAAATTATTAACGTCGTATTGTAAATTTATTCTCAAAATACTAAAAGGAGATTTCTGATACATGAATTTCAATCTGGAAGACTCAAAGTCAGGTCCAAGCAGTATACTATTAAATTACAACCAATATACTCAGCATTAAAATGGGATGCACTTGGGCTGACATCGCTAAAGTCTCTTCAAAACTTCCTTCCCCTTCTCAACTCTCGATCACCAATGAAAGATTTGGTTGTAGCGTTATGGGAAGCCGGAAAATATATTGTTTTACAGGTGACAATTACTCGCACTTCAAACTGTTATTTTTTGTGAATATTTTCAACTAACTAATCCCAGAAAAGCGTTGATCAGGTCGTATGTGGTACGACCACACGCGTACTTGAAAAACTCGCAGTTCTTTGCTTTTCACCGCGTATAGCTTCTAAACTTGTCAAAGGTATTCTTCCCTCCTCATGTTAGATATAACAAAGAGTCTCTACGTTTAGTAACCAAACGAGTAGTAAATTCTTGCAGATGTTGCAGCATCAGTCACTCGAAAGGCGGTTAACGGAGTGTGGAGTTTTAAATTCATTTTCAAGGCCGCCAAAACGACTTTTCTAGGTCATCTCACTTTTTTTGGGTACTCTCATTGATTTAGAGGAACGCTTGTTTACGCCGTTTTTGTTCATATCTTAACAGGGTATGTTATTGGAGCTTTGGCATCATGGCTTCTTCAAGTTGGCCACAATATCTATGGGTTCTTTGTGTACGATAAAAGTGAGCCAGTTGGTACATGGGAACGAGTTTTGAATCTCGGGAAAAAGATATTTTGTACTACTGTTACATGCACTATATCGTTCGTTTTTGCTTGTGGGTTTGCTGCTATTGGAGGGCTTATTTTTAGTTCAATTGGTGCTTGCTTTGGTCCAGCAATGCCCTTCTTTACTACAGCGGGGCTGTTTATCGGTACGTGTGGTATATATAATAAAATGATACTCTCTAATTTTATGTATAGGAAATACATACGATCATACCAAAATAATGGTTAGAAATAAAAAGATTAAAGTTGAGGCTCAAGGCATATCTTCTGATTGCAGGTTTTGCAGCGGGAGATTTCGTTGGAAACGCTTTAAGTTCATTTTGTTTTGGGAAACTTGGCCTCTAAACCATCTACTACTAGTAATTATTACTCGCTGAGAAGATGTGAAGTAATATGTTCAATTTGCTTGGATGTCATTTTTGTGGAGCTTGCTAGATTTGTGCTACTATTTTACACTGTAGTTGTTGTACTTGCTTTTGTTAGAATAAATAGGCCGCCGTTTTAATGGTGGTTTTGTTTATAAAAAAAAACAACAATAAAAGAGAATGCTTCAACAAGTCTGAACACTCAAATCTTCTACTAAAAATATATTTTTTTAAACAAGATTTTTCAAGTGCTTATTTCTTTTTGTTTTTCAACATTTTCCTTGGTATATGTTTGGATACAATAATTGAATTATTTTTTAGATGTGTTGAAGCGAAAGTGATAAGGAAAATACAATTTTTTTTTTTCGAGATAAAGAAAACACGAATTTAACTTCAGACTTTTGACTTTTTATGCTTCGCACGCAGAGCCATATTTTGTACCTCATTATTGTTGTTATTATTTTTATTAGTTAATTCAATTAGTAATTATGATGTATGATTCGAATTTAGAGAATTTATATCAGTAGTTATAGCTTTTAATACATTAATAATTTACTTTCGTTAATTTTATTATAATATTTCATAGAATTAATTGAGGTATGTGGGTTCCTCTTTTATTCGTATACCATGCCACTTCTTACTTTAATTTTTATATCAAATAATTTAGCCTATAAATTTATTCTAATTATCTAAATGATATTGTTCTAACTTAGTTAACATCTTTATTTATTATGTTTATTGTTAAACACTTAACATTTTATTATATTTTTATTACTATTATTTATTATTTTTACTTTTATTATTTAATTCAATTAGTAATTAGGATCTATAATATAAGATAATCACATTGTAACTTAAAAGTGATTTAATAAGGGAAATGAAGAGGTGCGAGAATTTATATTAATAGTTATATATTAAAATACATTTATTTTATTATAATATTTTTAAATTATTATGTTTATTGTTATATTTTTTACTACTATTATTTTTACTTTCTTTTACTACTATTGCTACTGTTATTATTATTATTATTATTATTATTATTATTATTATTATTATTTAGGATACACAATTTGAATTGTCTTAACTTACTTAACATATCTAATTATTATGCATTATTGTTAACACTTGGTAGATTTCATTTTATTATTTTTACTATTATTAATATTTTTAATAATTAGTAATCATGATGTACTAATTAAGAAAATAATCTTGTAAATTCAAAGTGTAGATAATGAAGAGGTGGGAATTTATATTCTACATTATTAATTAATAACTAAATGAATGTTAATAACTCTACTATTCATTTTCCTTTTATGTCATTTGTTAATATTATGAGTTTTCAATTATACCCCTATGAAATTTTTATTTGTATAAGAAAGTATAGGAAAAAAGGGCAAAGTTGTTAAATCACAATGAAAAACTTTGTCCTTTGATCCACACTTTTATAGGAGTATAGATAGATAGATACATTATTAATTAAAAACTAAATGAATGTTAATAACTCTACTATTCATTTTCCTTTTATGTCCCTTGTTAATATTATGAGTTTTCAATTATATCCCTATGAATTTTTATTTGTGTAAGAAAGTATAGGAAAAAATGGCAAAGTTGTTAAATCACAATGAAAAAATTTGTCCTTTGATCCACACTTTTATAGGAGTATAGATATAGATTAGTAATTATGATGTACTAATTAAGAAAATAATCTTGTAAATTCAAAGTGTGGATAACGAAGAGGTGAGAATTTATATTATAGATTTTAATACATTATTAATTAATACCTAAATGATAACATATCTAATTATTATGCATTATTGTTAACACTTAGTATATTTCATTTTATTATTTTTACTATTATTAATATTTTTAATAATTAGTAATTATGATGTACTAATTAAGAAATAATCTTGTAAATCAAAGTGTGGATAATGAAGAGGTGAGAATTTATATTACAGATTTTAATACATTATTAATTAATAACTAAATGAATGTTAATAACTCTACTATTCATTTTCATTTTATGTCCCTTGTTAATATTATGAGTCTACTATTCATTTTTTCTTTTATGTCCATTGTTAATATTATGAGTTTACAATTATATCCCTATGCAATTTTTATTTGTGTAAGAAAGTATAGGAAAAAAGGGCAAAGTTGTTAAATCACAATGAAAACTTTGTCCTTTGATCCATAGATTTATAGGAGTATAGATATAGATAGATTAGTAATTATGATGTACTAATTACGAAAATAATCTTGTAAATTCAAAGTGTGGATAATGAAGATGTGAGAATTTATATTATAGATTTTAATACATTATTAATTAATACCTAAATGAATGTTAACAACTCTACTATTTATTTTCCTTTTATGTCCCTTGTTAATATTATGAGTTTACAATTATATCCCTATGAAATTTTTATTTGTGTAAGAAAGTATAGGAAAAAAGGGCAAAGTTGTTAAATCACAATGGAAAACTTTGTCCTTTAATCCTGTGACGGCCCGCCCAGATGGGTCGCCCGCCGTATTCAATTTCTTGAATACAAGGCTTCACTCAATTCAAACTTAATTATCACTTTGAACTTATGTTTAGCGGAAACGTTTTTATTCTTATCGAATGTTGACTTAATAAATTTTTACCCGTGACTTTTATCTTAGAAAAATTTGGGCAGAGTCTCCTCTTAAAAATTGTGTCCCGTGATCTACCAGATCACTACAACCACAATACCAAAATCATAAAAATCAAAATACTAAACCCAATTGAAGTATCAATATCCAAAAACAACTAAAAACATAATAAAGTACTCAAGTCCTCAAAATATAAAGTTCTCAACATAATAATAATTAAACTTCCATTGCTTAACTAAATATTCTCCGCATCATCTAAATCTTCAACTCCATCTGTAATATGTCACATTACAGGTAAATGTAAGTTGCAGCATTTTTATAGTAAGCATAATAAACATTTGATAAAAGGTCAAAAACATCATTTTTCATAATGTGACGAAAAATAATACAATTTCATATCCAAAATAACTTTCACACATATATGGTTTAATCCGAGCAGTCAACGGAACTAAATTTCACAAAACGGAATCATAACGAAAATAACTGCACAGATAACCAACTAAATGTAACAGAAACGAATAACCATATCATATAATGTCTTAACATTATAGAATCAATCATTAAACATAGCCATGCTGTAATGAAACAAATGCATACTCAAATACGGATGTGACACAATGATATCATTCCAGACTATACCCGCTGGAAGGGTATCGACAGATATTATACCCCCTCTGTCTTCGGGCAAAACGAAATGCGTTTCTTTATTCTCGTCGCCAACGAGCCGAAAGTATGCGCGTTTTTATCCTCGTCGCAATGCGAGCCACAACGAAACAAAAATATCCACAGTTCACAAACTTCAAATCGTATTCACCGAATCAAGACAAACATGGCCTTTCAAAAGTAGCTTTTCACACACAATAAAATATTATTCAAAATTCTATTTTTCAACAAAATACATTTTTTTATCAAAAATCATCCTTCAAAATAAATCTTGCATGCTTACTATCCAAAAATCATTTCCAAGATAAACAATACGAAATACTTAAAATAATTTGCGTAAAATTGCAACTTCCTTTACGTACCTCAAAGCTTCCTAGCAACGTTCAATCTACAAACCTTCCCACAATCTCCAAGATATCAAGGATTTCCTATTACCCATTTCAACATTATCAAAACCATATTCATTTAACTTGATTCTATAATATCCTAACACAACCCTAACTTATGTTATTCAACATGCTTAAGGTATGAATACTAATTTATTTCAAAAAAAATCAATCACCATCTTTGAACAATATCTTCGAAAACCATCTCCATTTTCGAACTAAACTCATCTCAAATCTTCGAACAAAATATCAATCCAGTAACCATTTTTTTTTCGAAAAACCAATCTCAGTTCATCAAAATTCCATTAACATTTTCGGACTAAATTTCCAGACTAACCTTCGAATAATTCCAGTATCATTTTCTTAAAAAAAAACATCTTCATTTTCGAACCACAATACAGAACATCTTCAAAAATTTCCAGAAAATTTCTTCGAACAAAAGTCTTCGAATTCCCAGAAATTTTCGAAACACAATTCTTAAAATTGATGTTCTGGATAACAATACCCCAACATACTTCAATAATCCCACTTCACTAACCAAACCCTAAAATTCGAAACTAAAAAAAAATCAAAAATCAAAAACAGAGAAAATAAATTCGAAACATGTAATTTCATACCGATTTGCACTTTCTGTACAAAATCCGACTTCTTCTCGATGGCTCGCTCCTATTCGAAACTTGGGAATGATTTTCGAACAAAAATCGAATTTACAACAAAATCTGGAATTTTGCTCTTGTAACTCGGTACAGACAGGAATGGACTTGGGTTTTCTGTGGAAGGAACTTAAATAGATTGTTGGTTACCATGGTGAAGAGGTGAAGGAACGAGAGAGATGAAACGGACGAAATCAAGGTGGCGAAGTGAAGAGGCGAAACGGACGAAGAGAAACGAAGGGGACGAAGAGAAGCGATGCAGATTTTCTGAAGCTAAATGCTTCGGTTATCACTCTTTATTTCCCTTAATTACCATATTAATATTATTATATTATTAATTGTTATTATTATTATTATTATTATTATTATTATTATAATTAACAAACTTAAAAAAAAACGGGTCAATAATTTTTCTTTAAAAAATCGGACCATTACAAATCCACACTTTTATAGGAGTATAGATATAGATTATTATATAAATTTACTTGTGCTCTGAGTGCTGACCTGACTGGTGAAGGTAGCTGAGATCTCTTTAAACAACTGGGCACTCGTGATATTGGACATGACTTGATGCTTTGCAATTTGAAGAGATTCATGCTGATTTGCCATATCCTTAAATGGCAGGTCAGAGTGAGACTGGTCACGCTTCTGTACACTCGGTCTACAAACATCAATTTATGTATCTTGGTCTTACAAACATAAATACACATACAAACATATATGATACCCCTCGATGGAGGATCGATCTACCTAATGGATTTTAACTGACTCAATCTGATTAAGCAAGCTATAGCCCATTTACACTGCTTATTCAAATAAAACTCATCTAGTCTGGCCCATTGGCTGAGACTCATTTGCAATGGCCCATTTTCTTAAACAAAAAGGAGTTGTACTCTTTATCCTATGTTGATTGATACTCTACATCTATCTTGCCATATACAATACATTCCATATTGACTAGAACTTTTATCCTATGTTGATTGGGACTCTAGATCTATCTCTACATTTATAAATAGATGGCTCATAACCTTCATTCAGATACGAGATTACTTATGCAAATGTCTACAATTTCAATACTTTACTATTGAAACATATACTGACTTGAGCGTCGGAGTGGCTTCGCCTACGAGCGGAGTCATCTCACCATTTTTCTTTGATACACAGATATATTTTTGGAGCGATTCAATTCGGTTTAATTGAACAGTCAAACCTGCGGTTCTCAACCGTGGTCAAGTCTAACCCACAGAGTAAAATATTGTAATAAATTTAATCATCGTCCCTAACTACAATCATTCTAATTTAGAAAAAATGGATGTCAAATATATTTTAGTTATCTTGAAAAATTTAATTAAACAGATTTCAAATTCATCACGTATCAATTTAGTGTTAAATTTAATTTATTTCAAATATACCAACATTAACATCATCTGGGAATATATAATTCAAATCAATTTACTGATCAAATCATTCCATCTGAACACAACCTACAATAATGGAAATCATTCCATCTGAACACAACCTACAATAATAGTTGGCCTGGGTCGATTTTGGCTTGAAGCAACTTAAATAATTTGGATATTATTAAAAATAAAAATAAAAAATGTATCTACTCTAAAGAAGATTTATTTCTCAGTTTATCTTTTCCAAAAAATTAAATCACGTAACATTTATACAACTACCACCTTTACCGACACCATTACAAATCTCATTTCCTAATGAGGTGGGTCGGCTGTTCTAAGTTCTAACTACATACTTCTACATAAAATTGACCCAAAACGAAATACAAATCAAGACTCGTATGAAACTCAAACATGCAATTTTTCAGGGTAAAATGTAATTTTTTTAAAAAAAATTTAGGGTAATAAATAAATAAATATATATATATATATATATTTTTGCGAACTGGCACTTGTCTCCCGCTCGCGCCAAGGTGGCTCCGCCATCTGTATATATGCAATGTGTAGCATGCATAAGACATAAGATCAATCCTTGTGCCCAGAACATCGTGGGAAGGAATTGGCTCCTGCCCTTAGCATTGTGAGCTGAGAGCAAAATGCTTCGGCGTTTCCATCTTCTCCGTCTCTGCTCAGTTTCACATTTTCCAGAGAAAGATTTCTGCATGGAACTGATTCACTGCAGTTGAAATTTATGGCCACCTTTGTAGAACTTGTGCCTCTGATATTTCTGTACACTACGTTCTCTACTTGCACCGCCGAATTCTGCATTTTTTTATAGGTCAACAATTTGTTTAATTTTTTATATGAAACTGGAGATTTTTAAAGATTTTTGAGCCAACCTTCTCAAAACGGAACATGAGCATTTATCACATACTATATATATACTGCAAAATTTATTTATTAATTTTGGTCACAGTAGTACCTGTTTGAAACATTTTTTATTTTTGTCACAGTAATTTTGATTTATGATTATGGGATTGGAAACATTCTGCATCAGGATGTCTTCAAACTCGATGTTTCTTGCACTTCCACTCCCTCCCTGCACGATATATTAGCTTATTAAATTCCCTGTATCAGCGGTGGCGGACGAAAAAAAAGTATATTGGGAGCAAAAAATATTAACATAAAATGGAGCGCAAAAAAAGTTTAGCGGATCAAAATATAATTTTATGGGGGAAGATATAATTTTTGAGGGGCAAATTGTAATTTTTTTTAAAGTAATAATTTTTTTTTTTTGAAAGGGTGGGCATGTCCTCCCTTGCCTCAACGTAGCTCCGCTCCTTATTATTAGCAGAGCCTATTTTATGGAATATGATATTAGTTACCTGCCATGTTTTTATTCTGATTCCATTAGTTGCTCCTGTAATCTTAACACCCTTTACCAAAATATTTGATACATGGTTTTCCATATTATTTTCACCTAAGCTTCCAATGCTGAAAATCAAATAAATTAATTAAAGCCATATATATATATATATATATATATATATATATATATATAAGTATTATAGAATAAATGTTACCTGATTCCATGGCCTGGTCCACACAATATGTTCTGCACTTGAACGTTGCTTGTTCCATTCACTATTGAAATACAGTCATCACCTATACATAAAGAAGGAATTAGAAGATTTAATCAAAATCATAAAGACTAGCTATTAATTATGGAATATTAAAAGAAATTAACTGAATGAACCCATTTACCAGTTTTAATTATAGAGTCTAGAATATTGATATTTTGTGTTTTGGTGATATGGATTCCATCAGTGTTAGGGCTATCTCTTGGTGCCGTAATACTAAGGTTTGAAGCCTCAACATCGCGGCAATCCTCGAAAACGACATGCATCTGTTGTGCATTTTGTAGCTTCAAATCCGTCAATTTTAAATTCACACAATTTTGAAATGTCACAGCCTGTTGAAAAAGTATATATACAATTAATCTATTAATTAATATTCAATATTTTTGTTTAAAATTTGTATAAATTTTGAGGAATGAAAACAAAAGACATACCGTTGGTGCACTCTGCGTTTGGCAAGGCTTCAAATGGAATCAAAGATGGAGGAAAATGTCAGCACATATTTTTATGAAACAAACCGATTATATTGTGGAAGTAAATAATTAATATTTTTCATGAATTAGTTAAAATAATAAATTGAAACATATATATACCTTAGTTTTCTTTATTTTGCAAGAATTTTTCCACCATATTTCACCATTGCCATCAATAGTACCACCACCAAAAATATTCATATCTGTAACATCTTCAAACTTCATCCAAAGTCTCTTAGGTGTGTCGTAGATTTCAGATGTAGCCTTCATTGTACCTTGTATCTAAAATGACAGAATTGAATCGTCAAATTGCAATAACAATCTGCATATTTGTATATGATAGAATTAGGTGAGTGAGGTGGTTGACTATGAGCGTATTTGTAATTGCTTATTTAAAATACTTCTACATTAATTTTACTTAGAGTAGGGAAAAAATTATTTTTAAACAAAAGCATTGAGTGTTTGCTATTAAAAGAAACATCTTAATGAACTTCGGTTAATTACAAAATTGTCATCAGCATAAGTTAAAACGGCCAAAAGCATGACATGGCTCAGGTTCTCTGCTTCTGATTTTACCTGCTTTATTTAGAGAATTAGGGTGTCGTTTGCAATTGCTTATTCAAAGCATTTATATGTTGTTATTGCTTAAGTTGGAAAAAGTTGTTTTTTAAGCAAAATCATTGAGTGTTTGCTAACAGCTTAATAAACTTCAATTAATTACAAAATTGACACAAACAACTTAAAGCAGTCAAAAGCATGTCATGACCTGTTTCTCAGCTTCTTCTTTTTTCTGCTTATTTTAAAAAAACAAGGAAATAAAGCACTCAAAATCAGCTTTTGTGTGAAAAGCTGATAAGCAGTTGCAAAACCATTTGTAAACACACACTTAATAGCAGAAACAATGAAATCGTTACCAAAAATCCACTTTTTTTGTCTGAAAGTATATAATATTTATGAAAATCATTTGCAAACACCACATATATAAGCCGACTTCTCCCCTGATGATAAAATGTTATCTTTTTCTTCTTTTTTTTGTTGTAAAGTGATGTGTTTATCATGTAATGCATGCATGTAGAAAGCGCCATCCAGAAAACTCCGGACAATTACTTCCTCAAATAAAAAAAAAATCGTTAATTTAATCAATATAATTATTTTTTTCTGAAATTATAAAGATATATGTAAGTACACTTATTTATTTATTTTTAACTCTAAATATAGGTGCATAAGGGCTAAATTAATAAAATATTATAAAATAAAAAAAATTCAAAATTTTGTATGTTGAAGAAACCTGGTCTCGGACCACGTTTCTTAAGAGGCAAATTTTTTTTTTTTTATATTGAAGAAATGTGGTCTTGGACCGCGTTTCTTAAGAAACGCGATCCGAGACCACGTTTCACGCTATTTTCATAAAAAAAAATTAAACGTTATTTTTTGAATTTTTTTATTTTTATAATATTTAATTAATTTAGCCGTGCATAAGACGTAAGAACGTATGTGTAACTAACCTCCATTGAAACAGAGTTCTCACAAGGGCCTGAAAAGTTAACATGTTTAATGTAATAAGTTTTGCCTTTTGGAACCACAATCGTTGATGGATTCGAAGAATTACAGGCGTTATCCCAAGCTCTGCTGAATGCCTAGAAAAGAAACATAAGCTTAGAAACTAAATATATTAAGTTTATTGGTGAAGAACTGTTATAAACTTTTAATCATAACTACGATTTATCTAACTGTTTCCAGAAAATATCAGAAAATCGAGATTATAAAAATAGAAAAATATAAACGTGACACATGCAATATCTGATTACTATTAAGTGCAATAAAGTTTATAAAACTGCTGGAAATATGCTAGTGAATTGAATTAAGTATGTAGAAGTCGAAAAAATATAGAAACCACTCTACGGGCAAAATGCGGGCACAACACTGCCTGCTGACTGGGAATTCCCAAGCAGTGGGGTCAGCACTAGGGTGCTATCCCTGCAGGGCCCGGTGCTGCCTGTACGCAGCTCCCGTCGTTCATCCTGCCTGAAAAGTTCCCCGGCTCTGTTTTGAAGAATTGTGTACCCTTTGACTTATTGTTGCGATTTTTCATGAAAAGTTGCTATCAGATGATTTTTTTAGTGATGTCTATTGGTTACTATAAATAGAAAAATTCCTTTTGAATTAAAACACACAATTCCTACAGATTAAACACAAGAATAAAGAGAATTATGTGCATTTGCATTCCATTTCCTACAGAAATTTTATGAGAGTGTCTTAAGACTTTGTGGTTGAAGGACTCGTGATTTAAAGTGTTTTTCACATGAGTCATAGTCGTTATATCTTGGGAAAAAAAATTACTAAAATCGTAAACACCATTGCGGGCTAATAATGTTTCAAGGACAAAGATTAGAAATATCGCCTGGACATTCATCATTTTGAGTTATTGTTACTTTGCTTACTTATATCCTAGAGATACACATTCAAACAAGTTACCAACAAAACAAACCTGGGAATTGTCTGATTTTCCATCAGCTATGGCTCCAAAATCGTCGACATTGATCAGCACCTGTTGCGATATAAGTTGATGGATTTGATCTTTGGAAATCTTTCGATGCGTATGGGATTTTCTTCCATGACAAGAGGATGAATACAATAGAATTGTCAAAAGTGTGACAAATAAAATTCTGGGCATCGTTATTTTCTTCATTTCTTGATATAAAAGAAACCAATTTTTTATAAGTTGGTCTAAATATTAAAGACAGAATATGAAAAACTTAAACATATCTGTTTTTATGAGTGATATATAAGTAGAGTATATATATATACACAAAAAACAGCAAAACGAATGCTTAAAAAAGTAAAGAGGAAGACGAAATCTATTTTCTAAGAAGAGAATTAAGGAATGGTAATGATTACTTTCCTGGAGGAATTCATTGTTTGTAATGAAGAATCTCCATTGGTGTGCTGTGTTGACATGGTTAGTTACTGCAACATTAAGCTTGTTTTTTCAACCATTATGCTTTCCTACCAATAATTCAGTTCTTTGCCATGCGATCCCGATGCGTGCATATACAATATTTTTTTATTATCTTAAATTAAAAACTATGTAGATTTTTTTGTAATACTGTGTTTTTATAAAGATAAGGTTGAGATCGTTTGTGTGCTAATGAATTTACAATAATAGAGTATTTCTTCAATATAAATTTGGTCTATTATCTGAAATTTAATTAGGAAATAAATTCATAAATTTCTTCTTGTTTAACTTGGGTAGCATAATTAATTTTGAGGGTTACAAAACATTAAATTGAAGTTAATTAATTAGTTAGTTAATGCATAATTGGTGTTTTGAGGGTACAAGATAGCCAACGAAATAGGCGTTCACCCATCTTGGGGCTTTAAATTTTTTTTTTAATATTGGATTTAAAATTAGATATGTTATGAGGGTATAACTCAAAATCAATTGGTAATAAGTGAAGTAATTCATGTATCTTATAAAGAGCTAACATGACTTGTAAATTCTCAATGTTGGATAACCCTCAACACGTCCCCTCACCTGTGATATTATATAAGTCAAATATGTGGACTGATAATACTGGTGGTGATGAGCATTCGAACGGAATAACAAATCGCATGACAAGTCTGATCTGGTACAATGTTAAGAATACATAAGGTTTCAACTAAAAATAAATTGGTTTTTAATCAATGTTATTGATTGGTTTCAATTCCCATTAATATACTTGGATTATCTTGTGAGCTTGCTCTTTTGGCACTTTTGTATCAAACTCTTGTATCGTTTTGAGCACTCCTAGTGCTCCATTAATAATATTTTGGCTTATCTAAAAAAAAATCAAAACATATTGGTAATGAGTGAAATAATTGATGTATTTTATAAAAAAAAAACTAATATAGCTTGTAAATTCACACAACTGTTGTTGAGATATAATGGTAACATAATTCACACCAAATAATTTTGAAGCCTATATGCATTTTATCAATTTATAATTTTTTTATTTTTTCCCTTTCGAATTTGTTTAGAAAAATTCTAAGCTCGCCAAAGTCAATTTTTTTCCCATCTAGTTTCCTCTTCGTTTCAAATGTTTATGGACCAATTTCGATTTTTCTTCAGTCAACAACTTTCTTCACGTTAAAAACATACGAGCTTCGTCTTGAAATTGGCCGAACATAGACGGGTGGTAAGTCACATTGTCCCCCTTTGCGACCGATATATATAACATGTGTTCTAATGTTTGACATAATATGTCAACGTAGTTGGCGTCTTTGGTGGAGTGGAGTTGGGGGAAATTAGCTATATTACAAGTAATTGGTTGGCTATTTGACCACTTTGTGGCTAGTGAATGAAATGTGTGTGGCGTTTCAACAAGGAGAAAACTAAATAGGGGAGTGTTCCACTAATATTTTTATAAAAAAAAATTATTTTATATTGAACTTCATCCGATGGTTGCATCATGTAGTTATTGTTAAAATTATTGAGCTTGCCCCAATTTTCTAAAATTTATTACCTTATATACATAATTTTGCATTCATTCTTTGATTGTTCTAATTTTCTATCAAGTTGATGTTCCTAATTTTAATTGATTGGTAGAAGTATAACTCAATATTTTTTCAAATCATATACAACTATATATATCAAATATGTTGGGAGTGTTGTATCCAACAATTCTTCTGTACGCTCGTGGATGGAGGTAGAAGCATCTACCTTCTAAAGCATAACAAGTCGGGCTCATTGGACACACATGGTGTGATATCTATGTTCACATGTCGCTTAGTACGGTGCTTTGCACTGTCACTATATAAGAAAATAATGTTGTGTCTCTGCTAACACATCGATTTTGATCTAGTTATAAGCGTTTGATCCTTAAAAAAATTAAGATATCCTAGAATACCCAAAATGTATTTTCAAATACCCTTTATAAAATTGAAAATTTGATGTTTTTTTGTGCATCGATTTTCTTTCATAAAACAATTTTTTACTGAAATATTATATTCAAACCAGCATTCATGTCCGTAGTAATTACTTGGCAATATATTTGCAATTAACTAATTGACTCGTCGTGGTTGTTTGGACAAAAAAGCATTTTACTTTGACCTTTTGCTGGTAAACCAAAGTCTATGGTTTACAATTGCCTTTTTCGTTTCTACTTTATTGCAATTAAATGTCATCCCAAATTCCCAATAAGTTAAAGCAACACATAAAGAATTATATGCCAAACATTATCTTATTTTCTTAAATGATAATTTGGGATGATTATTAAATACTCTCCACTGCTTATATGAATGCTGTGCTTAGGACACGAAGACGAGAGCCTCGAGAACGGAGGACGAACCCGCGAAATAAGCACCTGAATTCCAGTTTACTTCACTCCATCAGATCGGTTCTTGATGGTGTGGATGCCACGTTGGGTATTATCTCAGGGAAATGCGCAGATCATCCTGTCCCTTGCTGGGTATAACACACCGCAATGTCAAAGACTCAGATAGGCTCTCAATCTTGAGATATAATATGATGTCATATGACATATTGATTTCTCGGGTAAAATCCATTTATGAAGACACAAACCCTAAAATTGCCGAGCAGAAACTATACCGAAGAGATGCTTGTCGAACCCAGGATACTGATCATCATATTCTCGAGCATCCTTTGCCCTCTTCGGGATTTTGGTCAAAGAGTAGCGGAAGACCCGGTCATAATTAAAACTGATTAACCGGCTGAGATGGAACGTGCTTTAATGGGGCGGATTTCTCGGACATGCTTGGCTCCCATCAAGCCACGATCAAAGGACATCATATGGCTGATTTTCCGCGAGTTAGTTACTAAGGGCAGTCCTATAAATACCCTCAGATAACTTCATAGAGGGGGTTGGATTTTTCTGGGCAAAAAGACTCCGAAGAGAGCAAGCTTGAGTCTGTTCGGTCTTTTTTATAATTTCTACAACATTAGTCGTGTAAGTCATTGAATAACTTTTTCTTGTGTCCAGATCATCTTGTAAATCAGTAATATTTATAGTGGAACTTTATACTGGACTGGGTCCCGTGGTTTTTCTCTCAATTCGAGGGTTTTCCACGTAAAAAATCTTGGTGTATTCCTTTTATTTTTCGTGCACATTTATTTCTACCAAACACGTAAAATAACGGATCACATCATTGGCGCCGTCTGTGGGAATTTTGATCTAAGGCGTTGAAGTAGGACGAATTTTCTAAACAAAAAATAAATCAAAGGGCAAGATGGCCAGAGGTAAAGGCAGGGGGCAAGCTTCTAGGGGAAACGGATCCAATTCTCACCCATACATGTTCACTGAACCCGGAGAAGGGCCAGAAGATGCAGGATCATCTCAACATGTTCCTCAGTCATTTCCTGTTGGGGGAATTCCCATGGAGCATTTGACGGAAATGATAACCAAAACTGTGGGAGAGATTATGAAGCAATTTATGCCCGCCCCCCCCCCCCCCAGAAACAAGAAAATGTACAAGACGAAGAGGGGGAAGAATTGGCTTCCCGGCAGGAACCTGAAAGAGAGCCTGAAAGAGAACCTGAAAAAGAGCCTAAGGAAGTTAGACCTGTTTCTAATCATTTGAATGAAGAAGCTGATAAAGCTTTAAATCGCCAAATGGAAGAGCTGAAAAGTGAGCTGCAGCAGATGCGTAATAGGATGGAAGGACGTCTGTATCCTCCGCAGAGGAGTACTCCATTTGCCTCCCATGTGGTTGATGATCCTTTGCCCCCAAATTTCAGGGCTTTAAATGTGGGAAATTACGATGGTGGTACAGATCCCGAAGAATATCTGTCTCGATTTGAAAACGCTTCGCTTCTTCATCAACTTACGGATGGAGTGAAATGTCGGGTTTTCCTGACCACATTATCGGGAGCAGCGCAAGCATGGTTTAATCAGTTGCCAGCAAGAATCATAGACTCTTTCCCGAAGTTTAGTTCTCTATTTTTGCACCAGTTTGCAAGCAGCCGGAGTTGCAAAAGAACAGCTCTTAGTCTATTCGGGATTAAGCAAGCGGAGAAGGAATCTCTTCGAGATTTTCTGAAAAGATTTAGTCATGCATGTCTTGACATTCCGCATGTCACCTCAGAAATACTAATCAGCGCGTTCACTCAAGGATTAAAAGAAGGAGACTTATTTCGATCTTTGGCAAAAAAGCCACCTTCTGATTATGATGAATTGTTGGGAAGAGCCTCTAAATACATTAACCTGGAAGAAGCCCAAAGGATGAAGCAAAGAAGAGATGGCAAAACTGGGGAAGAGGTAAACAGAAAGAATAAATCGGTGGAGCCAGTCAAAAGAAGTTTTGACCAATTTCTACCAATGAGACCCCATCGGGAAGTAGCAATGAATCAGAGTATGCCGAAGAGAGGGCGGGGTGGACCTCATAGGGGGGGACCTTTCCGAGGAACAATGATCCGAGGAGGGTCCTTCCGAGGAAGAGGATATCGAGGAGGGGGGTTTCGAGGTGGAAGATCTAACGAGTCTGATGGAGGGCGAGGATTTAACGAGGAGTTCAAAGACAATAATTTCACTCCTAGAATTAATATAAATCCTGGAAGAGGAGCACCGCAGCCAGTCCCTTGGTCAGCTCGAGGAGAAAGAGTAGAGGGAGAAGAGGAAACCTTGAACAATATTCCGAATCGGGGAACTATACACATGATAGCTGGAGGAACGTCGGGAGGAGATTCGAACAGAGCAAGAAGGAATCACGCCCGGAGGCTTCAAGTGCTATCTGTTGACCCCAGTCAAGTACATGAGGGTCCGTCTATATCTTTTGGGCCTGCAGATCTGCAAGGAGTTCATTTTCCTCACGATGATGCATTGGTTATCTCTGCCACGGTGGCTAATTATAATGTGCAGAGGATTTTCGTGGACACAGGAAGCTCGGCGGATGTACTTTTTCTTGGTACGTTAAGCCAAATGAACTTAGGAAGCTTACCTATATCGAAAGTGAATACGTCCTTGCACGGGTTTGCAGGGGAAGTCATAAACCCGATAGGGCAAGTGTCTTTACCAGTTACAATTGGTGAAGCATCAAGGATCAAAACAAAGATGATAAATTTCCTCATTGTGGATGCACCATCTTCTTACAATATAATATTGGGAAGACCAGCCCTAGCTGCTTTTGAAGCCGTTGCCTCCACCTATCATTTAATCATGAAATTTCCAGTAGGCGAGGAGGTGGGGCAAGTAAGTGATCAAAGCTCGTCTCGGAAATGTTATGTGCAAGAGTTAAAGCAAGAAAAAGAGCAGAATAACGAAGGAAGAGAACGAAGGGGAAATGAAAAGAGGAAACGGGGCGAGGAAGAACGAATAACACCCGAAGAGGAGTTCCTCAACATCGAGCTGGGTCACCCTACTCGAGTTACTAGGGTAGGATCCCAGCTTGATCCAGAATTACGAGAAAAAGTGATTAATTGTTTGAATCAGCATGTGGATGTATTTGCATGGAGCACATCTGATTTAAAGGGAGTTAAGCCTGAGATTGCCGAACACCGCCTCAATGTAGACCCTAATGTTCGAGTAATAAGGCAAAAGAGAAGGCATTTTGGACCAGAAAAAGACGCTGTCATTGCCAAGCAGGTAGAAGAGTTGTTAAAAGCAGGCCACATTCGTGAGATCGGCTTCCCTACATGGCTTTCGAATGTAGTGTTGGTACCTAAAGCTGGTGATAAATGGAGAATGTGTGTGGATTTTAGGGATGTGAATAAGGCATGTCCCAAGGATTGTTATCCCTTGCCCAGGATCGATCAGCTTGTAGATTCTACTGCTGGACACGAGCTGTTATGTCTCATGGATGCCTATCAGGGATATCATCAGATCCCTTTGGCACAGGAAGATCAATCAAAAGTAAGTTTTGTAACGGCAGGGGGAACTTTTTGTTATGTAGTAATGCCTTTTGGATTGAAAAATGCTGGGGCCACCTATCAAAGGTTGATGGATAAAATGTTTAAAGAACAAATTGGTCGGAATGTGGAAGTATATGTGGATGATGTCCTGATCAAAAGCCGAAAAGCCAAGGACTTGGTCAAAGATATGGAAGAAGTTTTCAACACTTTACGAAATTTTGGCATGAAATTGAATCCCGCAAAATGTACTTTCGGTATTCGTAGGGGCAAATTTCTAGGATACATGGTTACGGAAAGAGGTGTTGAAGCTAACCCGGAGAAAATCCAAGCCATACGAGAAATGAATCCTCCGAGGACATTGAATGAAGTGCAGAGATTGGCAGGAAGAATAGCGGCATTGAGCCGATTTATATCCCGATCAGCCGATAGAAGCTTGCCTTTCTTCAAAGCATTAAGGCAGGGAGTCAAGTTCGAGTGGAATGACCAGTGCCAAAAGGCCTTCGAGGATTTGAAGGATTATTTGGCTCAGTTACCATTAATAAATAAGCCTGAGCCCAAAGAAACACTTCTCGTGTATTTATCGGTGGCAGAAGAAGTCATTAGTTCCGTGCTAATCAGAGAAAAATCAGGACAACAGCAGCCTGTATATTATGTCAGCCGAGCCCTGCAAGGAGCCGAGCAGCGATACCCTGAAATTGAAAAGTTAAATGGGACTAAGTGATTGTGCTCGGGGTAGCGAGCAATGTTCGGGTTACTCGTTGGATCGGGATGTTTGGTCAACGTTTAAACTTGAAAATACCATCGTTTACTCGTTGGATCGGGATGTTTGGTCAACGTTTAAACTTGAAAATACCATCGTTTACTCGTTGGATCGGGATGTTTGGTCAACGTTTAAACTTGAAAACACCATCGTTTACTCGTTGGATCGGGATGTTTGGTCAACGTTTAAACTTGAAAACACCAAGTGATTGTGCTCGGGGTAGCGAGCTTATGTTGTTATAGTCCATTGTTGGCAGGTTAAATACAGGATCGGGAAGTTTGGTCTGTATTTGAACCTAAAATGGGACTAAGTGATTGTGCTCGGGGTAGCGAGCAATGTTCGGTTTACTCGTTGGATCGGGATGTTTGGTCAACGTTTAAACTTGAAAATACCATCGTTTACTCGTTGGATCGGGATGTTTGGTCAACGTTTAAACTTGAAAACACCATCGTTTACTCGTTGGATCGGGATGTTTGGTCAACGTTTAAACTTGAAAACACCAAGTGATTGTGCTCGGGGTAGCGAGCAATGTTCGGTTTACTCGTTGGATCGGGATGTTTGGTCAACGTTTAAACTTGAAAATACCATCGTTTACTCGTTGGATCGGGATGTTTGGTCAACGTTTAAACTTGAAAACACCATCGTTTACTCGTTGGATCGGGATGTTTGGTCAACGTTTAAACTTGAAAACACCATCGTTTACTCGTTGGATCGGGATGTTTGGTCAACGTTTAAACTTGAAAACACCAAGTGATTGTGCTCGGGGTAGCGAGCTTATGTTGTTATAGTCCATTGTTGGCAGGTTAAATACAGGATCGGGATGTTTGGTCTGTATTTGAACCTAAAATGGGACTAAGTGATTGTGCTCGGGGTAGCGAGCAATGTTCGGGTTACTCGTTGGATCGGGATGTTTGGTCAACGTTTAAACTTGAAAATACCATCGTTTACTCGTTGGATCGGGATGTTTGGTCAACGTTTAAACTTGAAAACACCATCGTTTACTCGTTGGATCGGGATGTTTGGTCAACGTTTAAACTTGAAAACACCATCGTTTACTCGTTGGATCGGGATGTTTGGTCAACGTTTAAACTTGAAAACACCAAGTGATTGTGCTCGGGGTAGCGAGCTTATGTTGTTATAGTCCATTGTTGGCAGGTTAAATACAGGATCGGGAAGTTTGGTCTGTATTTGAACCTAAAATGGGACTAAGTGATTGTGCTCGGGGTAGCGAGCAATGTTCGGGTTACTCGTTGGATCGGGATGTTTGGTCAACGTTTAAACTTGAAAATACCATCGTTTACTCGTTGGACCGGGATGTTTGGTCAACGTTTAAACTTGAAAATACCATCGTTTAGTCGTTGGATCGGGATGTTTGGTCAACGTTTAAACTTGAAAACACCATCGTTTACTCGTTGGATCGGGATGTTTGGTCAACGTTTAAACTTGAAATTACCATGTTATTGTGCTCGGGTTTGCGAGCTATGTTCGGTTTAATCGTTGGATCGGGATGTTTGGTCAACGTTTAACTTGAAATTACCATGTCATTGTGCTCGGGTTTGCGAGCTTATGTTCGGTTTAATCGTTGGATCGGGATGTTTGGTCAACGTTTAACTTGAAATTACCATGTTATTGTGCTCGGGTTTGCGAGCTTATGTTCGGTTTAATCGTTGGCTCGGGATGTCTTTTCCCCGAGTTCTGTTATATTCATTACTTTGAGATGTGTTCTAAAAAGTTTGCTTGTTGGAGAGACTAGTTTGCACAAGAGTGTAAGAAGACAGGGAAACTCATAATATCATAGTCCAAAGATTACAACTTTAAAACAAAAAGAGTACATTCCTAAATTTACAACTGGAGGAATTCATCGGGAACGGTATTCAGGGCCTCATCAACATTTATAAAATCTGTTGAAGTTCCTTCAGGAGGATAGCCAGCGGCTTTAAATTGACGAACAGACGCTTCAAAGCCATAGTTAAGGAACTTAGCAGCGCGTTCGCCCAGAATATCACCATACTCCTCAGACTTCATAAACTCTTCCTTTTTGATGAGCCAGGATTCCTCGATCTGAGTAACCCGAGATAGTTTCTCCTGATCAAGCTGTTCAGAAAGGGATTTGTTCTCTTCAGCTCGCAGTGATCTCTCTTGTGAAAGTTGTTCTAAGAGGGATTTATTCTCTTCAGTCACGGACCTGAATTGCCCGGATAAAGTGGTGTTAGCCTCCTCAAAGTCGGCTAATTTACCATGCGCTTCCTCGAGAGCTGCCACTGCCTTATCTCGAGTAACAACAGCAGCAGAGTATCGCTCTTCCAGTAGCTTTATGGATTTCTTCATCTCCTCACCAATACCTTCTAGCTGTTTAAGATGTTTCTGATTCTCCCCATCTGAGGATCGCATGGATTGGAAGCGAGTCATAATCTCGCCAGCCATCAGATTGGTCTGCAAGCAAATAAACGAAGTTAATATACCGAAGACCAAAAAGTTTATCAGATGGAAATGGATATAAGGTACCTGAGTGAGGGAGGTGGAAAAATCATTTATCAAATTGCTGAAGGCCAATCCTCCCAGGTATTTGCGGTCGGGAGAATTGGCCCAATTGCAAATAATAGAATGGGAAATTTTGGGGTCCGGTTTTCTCAGAATCGGGACGTTGGGGGGATAAATCCAATCAGGTATGTGATATCTGGAGGTTGGGCGAGAAGAGCTAGAACCACCAGGAGCAGGTTGAGAAGTAGCCCGAGTTTGAAGAGATGGATTAGCTCGGTGGGTAAGGGAGATTCGGGGGGGAGTTTTCTTGGCAGGAGGAAGTTTAGAGGAAGAACCTTGGCCCTCGGGGGCCGCCCTCTTCAGTGATCGAGGAATCAAGGCCTCCGTCTCCGGTACTTCAATCACCTCTTCGGGGGGAGCATGTGTAACAGAAGGGGGAGGATTTGTTTCAGTGGTCGGTTTGGTAGCCTTCTCTGGTGCGGCAATTTTCTTCAGGCTAGCAGCAATCTTGGCTTTCAGCATCTTGTTTTCTGCAAGAGAGAAACATCATAGCAATTATTCAAGCATGTTAATACAAAATACGCAAACAAAGCAAGATGCTCGGTAAATACTCACCGAGGGGCATTTTTAGGGAAACACCCTTAGGACTAAGCTGGAACAAGTACAGCAGTCCGTCGTCAATCAGCTCCCCAAGGTTAAAACACTGATCGCCAAGCTTACGACGAACCGATAGATATGTTTCTCCCTCAAGTAGCCCCTTGATTGACTTGCCCTTCGGTAAGTTTTCTTTCCACTCCATGGGACAGTCCCAAGGTTGGAGTGGGCGAGCAAAGAAGAAAAATCTTTTCCAATTTTTTATGGAAGAGGGGTAATTTTTAAGAAAACCCATCCCTGTTCGGGAAGAAAAATAAAAAAGCCCGATCTCTTTTCGGTTTAATTGAAAGAAGCAATGAAAGAGTTCGGGAGTCGGGGAAAAGCCAAGAAAGGATAGGACTATGTAGAAACCCGCCAACAATCGATAACTGTTGGGGAACAACTGACTTAGAGAAATGGCAAAGTAGGAAGCAACATCTACAAAGAAAGAAGGGATAGGAAAGCGAAGTCCCCCTCGAAGTTGGTCTAAGTAGAAGGGAAAATAACCCACGGGAGGCAAGTGGGGGCGAGATCCGGGAGGGGGAACAATAATAGATGTCCCCTCTGAAATCCCCCATTTAGTTTGGATACTGGATATGTGCCGTTGCGATTTAATCCCTGATTCAAATATCTCAAACCAAGGAACGCGGGCTTTTATCAGATCCTGCTCTGTCGCAGCCTGAAGCTCCTCTCCACGAGCGTCAGGGGTTGTCGACGAGCTGGAGGTCTCCTCACTATCAGAGGAAGAAGAGTGTCGAGGAGAGGGACCCAGGATACCCTCTTCCTCGAACATGTCTATAGTCTTCGAAATATCGTCAGAAGAAGACATACTCGATGAATGGAAAGAAAATAAGTATGGAGGAAAAGATTGGTCGGACGTCTAAAATGCTAGCTCGGAAGCAAACTGCAGTAAAGTAAGTTAAATCCGCAAAATGAACGAGTATTTATAGTGGGGTGCCACTGGAACAGTCGTTAAATCAGCACCGTTCAAATAAAAACCCATGAACGGTTATAGATGTGCTTTGGGAAACGAAACGTCGCGAGATTTTTGAAATTTTCAGGCGGGAAAATTAGGCGGTTAAAATATCCCGAGCATATCAGGATTTTACCCGAAGACAATAAACCAAGATTTCACTACTCTCATCTTGCTTTACTTTGGGGGGGTGAGGTGATGTCATATGACATATTGATTTCTCGGGTAAAATCCATTTATGAAGACACAAACCCTAAAATTGCCGAGCAGAAACTATACCGAAGAGATGCTTGTCGAACCCAGGATACTGCTCAGCATATTCTCGAGCATCCTTTGCCCTCTTCGGGATTTTGGTCAAAGAGTAGCGGAAGACCCGGTCATAATTAAAACTGATTAACCGGCTGAGATGGAACGTGCTTTAATGGGGCGGATTTCTCGGACACGCTTGGCTCCCATCAAGCCACGATCAAAGGACATCATATGGCTGATTTTCCGCGAGTTAGTTACTAAGGGCAGTCCTATAAATACCCTCAGATAACTTCATAGAGGGGGTTGGATTTTTCTGGGCAAAAAGACTCCGAAGAGAGCAAGCTTGAGTCTGTTCGGTCTTTTTTATAATTTCTACAACATTAGTCGTGTAAGTCATTGAATAACTTTTTCTTGTGTCCAGATCATCTTGTAAATCAGTAATATTTATAGTGGAACTTTATACTGGACTGGGTCCCGTGGTTTTTCTCTCAATTCGAGGGTTTTCCACGTAAAAAATCTTGGTGTATTCCTTTTATTTTTCGTGCACATTTATTTCTACCAAACACGTAAAATAACGGATCACATCAATATTAATTCATATGCTTGTATTGTTTAATTTACAAATAGTTCTAATAAATGAAGGCGTTTGCTAATTCTTGAAACTCAAGCCTTCACATATCAAGAAAGGCATGCACTTCAACAAGTTCAAAATTAATGGGCGGAAGCAAGTTCATTTGATAGTATTCTACCTGTTCAAGAAACAAGGCTAGCAGCATGCACTTCGTTAGGAAAACCATAATTACTGTTAAGAATACATGGAGTTCCAATTTAAAGTGGAGCAACTCATATATCTTATAAAGAGCTAAAATAGCTTATAAATTCTCAATATAGGACAACTCTTAACAATTCTTAACACGCTTCACGTGTAACATTATATAAGTCAAGCATGTGGATTGATAACGAATGTGATGGTGAGCATTCGGGCGAAATAATCAGTCACATCAAAAATCTACTCTGATGTCATGTTAAGAATACATGACGATCCAACTTAAAATCAATTGGTTCAAAAAAAAAATCAATTGCTAATTTTGAATAACTCATTTATCTTATAGAGAAGTTAACATAACTTATAAATTCTAATGTGGATAAATCTCAAACAATAACTTTATTATCTGTCCTTAAAAACATAAAATATTTGGCAACATTTTAGAGTTTTATTTTTCCTTTCATTTTTATATGAGATTGTGAAACTATATTTACTGCATCTTATCTCATTCCACAATTCTGCTCCAGAGTAAAATAGGCAGATTAAGATGATGGGTTAGGTGCTCGCACTCACTCCAAAACAACAAAACTCCCTTACCTAATACCCACCCTGGATTGTCATTTAGTAAGCATTCTTTGCAGGACAAATGGTGATCAGTTCATAGATCTGTATACGAGACTTGTTGTATTCGAAATTCATATTTGGATTCAACGCTGGTGTCACAGGACAAAACTCACACAGAAAACAGTAGCAAATTTCCAAGTTGCAAGTCACAAGAAGGTGAATGATCTTCTTTTCCGAAGTTTGACTACCAAGTGGATAAGGTCTCATGTTAATATGTTATGTCTCTGACATGTTGACATTTGAAGCTGACATTTCAAGCTCAATCAGAGACATCAAAATTTGCTAGAAAGTGGGTTCCTGTTGGCCCCAGGTGTGACAATATGAGATAGAAAATAGTGAAAATGAAGAATATAATGGACACCAGAATTTACGTGGAAAACCCCTAAAAATATTAGGGTAAAAACCACGGGTAAGATGAAAAGATTCCACTATAATATTTTGTGGGTTACAACATCTCTCTATCTTTCAAAGAGAACAACACTCTCAATATAGGAGAAAACTACCTCACAAATATTATAGAATACGCACTCAAATGTAGAGATATGAGAGAACACTCTGAAATGGAATGAATGAAATGAAATCAGAAGAGTTCTATTTATAGGGTTGGAGATATGCATTAAATACACATCTCCCAACTGCCATCTCCTCAACTCTCATCTACTAACCACCCACATTAATTGTGGGTGGACAAAGTCAACAGTTCCTTTCTGCAAAAAGTACAAAATCGAGCCACAGGCACCAGAATGCTAGTTTGCTCAGAAGATTGACTAATTAAAAGATAAAGTTTACCCTTCGTTTGTAGAAGATCGTAGGGCTATGAAGGTTGGTATTTTTCCGCGTCAAAAAATATAATTGGTTCTTTGCACTTGACCTAAGCATCAAATGTTTTTTTTTTTCTGCTGCTTGTCCTACAGAGAGTATGAAGAGTTCAAAGATTAATGCGCTTGTGGCCAAGGCTCCAAACGTTCCTGAAGAAGGTTGGATTATGCAAGATGGTTACACCGTGGCCCGGAAATAAATACAAGGGATCATCCAGGGATTATTTTTAATATGGAAAATAATATTAATTAATTAATTATGAAAGTTGACATATACTTTGGATTTTCCCAAATTCGTTTAAAATTCGAGTTATTGCAATGAAATTGTGCCCATCGGATTTTTTATTTCTATTTTGAAGAAGGTGTCCATCAGAGCTGTTAATTTGGATTTGGCTCGTTGAGTTGACCCAATCCATAGATTTGGTTAATATTTTATAACCCATTTGAAAATGGTCAAATGGTTGACTCGTTTGGGTTATAGGTTGGGTTAGGTTAGTCAACGGTTAAACTTAGTATTTTACATGTATAATAAAGATAATGTAGGTATTAAAATAACTTTATCCGATGAGGAATGAAATATTCTAGAGATTATTCTTGAAAATAAAGATGAAATAGATGAAAAAGAAGGAGATTATGAAATGATATGATGTTAATGATTGATGAATTTTGAATAATTTGTATTATTTATTTAGTTTTGTTAGATTTTGTTAAACTTTATGCACTTTAAATTTTTTATAGTAATGATATTGATCGTCAACTATTGGTCAAAAGTGTTATAGATGATATATTGATTATCAATAATTTAAAATCATTAAAACATAATAAATTTATTTTTGATGGGTTGGCTCGCTTAACCTGTAACCTACTTCAGATTGGGTCGAGTTGTGTTTTTCCAACCTACCTAAGGCGGACCTTAACAGGCCGACGTGTTTAGGTTGTGTGTTTGAACAGGATCCATCGGGTTAGATTTAGCTTGCCCAAATTAACAACTCTAAAGTGTTCATGAGGATTTAGTATGGAAGAAATGGCAGTGTAGTTTGCATATATCTCTCTTATTATTATAAACGTAATTATTCCTGCAATAAAATATAAGTATAATATAATAATATGTATAAGAAGGCAATATCTATAAAGACCCAAAAATTTGATGTCATCCAACAACTTAAGGTACTTTGTTCATATCAAACACATATTAGATAATTAAGTATTTTAGTATGATTAAAACTCTAAATAATAGATAGATAATTAAGTATTTTAGTATGATTAAAACTCTAAAGATGATTAAGAATTTTAGTAGGAATAGAAGTGCATCATATCATCATTATCTTGTTTAACATACACTTAATAAATAAGAACAACAACTCACCACTTGTTCAGCACATAAGAACCGAAAGCTGCAGCCTTTTAATTCCAACAATTACCAAATAAATAAGAGTAGCAAACTTCAAGCCTTTAAATACATCACCCGAGAAGATTTGTTCCAACCTCTAGTTTTCGAATCTCAAGCTATTAATTAAAGAAAAATCTGGCCACATCAGATTGGATTTTTTGAAAAGCTCAGCCTAAATTTTTGAGACTTCAACCCTCTATATTAGGAGCTTGAGCCAGTAATTTTCAGCATAATCATTGGACAAATTCCAGCTTTGAACTTTCGAAAATTCTAGTCCCTTAAATCTGAAAATTTCACATCGTAAAAACACAGTGCACAACAGTGAGGGTGTCAAACACTATTCAAGCCAAGGAAGGAAAGAATTCGTCGTTTTCACACCCTAAATCGTTCAAACACGTCTATAATCGCGGTAAGTGGGTTTTTGTTAATTATTCCTTTCGTTTTTGAAAAAAATCATAGTATGTTTGAAACTTCAATCGATATGCGAATTATGTTGAAAACTATCATGTTTCGATGAAAATTATTAATTTTTAAGCACTTTAAATTTCGAAATCTGATTGGGGGAATTCCTTTATGGCCCTGATGTGGTGTGATTATAACCGTTTACACGATCTGATACGGTGGTTAACCGTTGTTTCTGGGATGTCCAGACCATTTATTCGTGGGTGAGCCGATGTCATGACCTCATCTCTAGGAGAGTTAAGTCTAGAGACTGATATCAGTATCAAGAGAAAATTAGAGGATTTATTGTGCTTAATGTATATAAAAAAATATTGATGATATGATATGTTCTATTATGGCTCGATGTGAGCAATTATGATAATTCATAGCTCGATGAGAGCAATTATGTCACGCCCCGAGACCGGGTTCAATAACACCGGCATTGATTTCCACTACAACTAGGAAACCAATAAGCCTCGTAATATCATAACAACTGAAAAGCCAGTCTTTTTCCATAAAAATAAAAACCATTGTCCTTACAATGAATAAAGAAATACGGAATTAAAAACTTAACAACTGAATAATTAAAATTGTCTTAAAACTGGAAAACTTTAAAACATAAAATCTTGAACTACGCAGCGGACTTGATTCACCAACCCCAAAATTGGTGCTCTTCTTCTTGCTCTAATTCTTCTTCAGCTTTATCTGGGGATGTAGAGTAAGGGGTTGAGTGCTTTGGAAAACACTCAGCAAGTGGGGGACAATCGATATCATACATATACATAATTTTCATAAACTTGTATCATAAAACTTGCATAAACCGATATGAATGTATCTTAACATACTTGGTTGCCCTTACGAGCCATGACATAACATATCGTTTCATAATTTTCATATACTTAAGCACAATAAAGCATTCTACTCTCTTCTTGGTACTGATATCAGTCTCTAGACTTAACCCTCCTAGAGATGAGGTCATAACATCGGCTAACCCACGAATAAAGGGTCTGGATAATCCAGAAACAACGGATTACCACCGTATAAGGTTCTTTTAGCGGTTACATCCCACCGCATCAGGGTCATGGGGATCCAAATCCAATTAGATTTCGAGTTTAGCGTGCTTACAAAATAATACTTTCATAATTTCAACATAATACATATCGATTGGGAATTTTAAAACATACTATATGATTTTAGAAAACGAAACGAATATACATAACAAAAGCCCACTTACAGTGCTTTGTACTTGCTTGATTGATCAAAGGTATGACACAACGGATTCTAATCTTCCAAGATCAACAGAATCGGATGTCTACTTTTCGAACCAGAATATGGTTAACTTTCGGTGCAGAATTTGAATGCACAATTCGATGGCTTTTGCTCAATGTTTATCACAAAATCTGTTGGCACAAAATTGAACAAGGTGTTGCTGGATGAATTGGATTTAGGTATGGTTAGACCGTGATCAACTCTCGGGAGGTTCGGTTGATAAAACTTGCAAGGTTTAATGTTGAAACTTGACTCGTATGTATTAAGCTTGCTTCTCGCAAGCTTGCTGGGAACAGAGAAGACTTTGGACAGATTTATTTTGGAAGAACAGACGAGCAAGTCACGGCTTTGGTTGTGAATTTAATGGCTGAACCTTGATGGTTTACAAAATAGAATCTGCACGCTCCAACTTTTAACAGATTGAGCAGAAAACTATCGGCTTTGGTGGGGGAATTTCCGAAGAGTGTTGCTTGATCGATTCTGGAAAATAACCGTAGAAAGTATGGCTTGACCTCTGTGATGGTTTCTGGAATAACTCGATGAACAAGTCTGAAAAACAGACGGTGATTGGGCTGGAAAAACTCGAACAATTCAACTGCTAATGAATCGAAATTCCTTGCTGGTTGGACTGAAGAATTTCGAGAGTTGCTTGCTGGAACAATTCGACAGTTTGAGGCAGAATTAAAGAATGAATTTCGATGATTTCGGCTGATGAATGGAGGCTGAATGTATCGGTTGTTTGCTGTTGGTTAAAGGTGAGTTGGTGATTGAAAGTGAGGCTAGGACCTTGCTTTTATAGAGGCATAAACTGACCCAAAGGTGGAAGGACTCTTGGTTGGATCATATCAAATCCGAAGACTCCTACATGAGATGCAACTCTTCGGCTGGATGGACTCTTCTCGGTTGGATCTTTCTCAGATTGATATGCTACTATCATGAAGGAGTTTTGGCTTGGTTAAGGGATGAGTTTGAGATGGATGAGGACTCCTTGATGTATTGAAACTCTATGCTAGAGTTTAGAAATTTTTAAACTCTTTTTAATCATGTTTTAGTTATCCCATAACCAAAAAATCCGGGTCTTTACAAATTATGTTAAGATGCATTCATATCAATATCCGTTTGATTATGATATATGTTTTGGAAAATTATGAAAGCTATTATATTATCATATCGATTGGCCCAAACTTGCTGAGTGTTTTCCAAAACATTCACGCCTTACTCTATCTTCCCATATAAAGACGAGCAAGAAATTGAAGCTGAAGTAGAATACCGATTTTGGGGTTGGTGATCCGCTGCGTTTCTATGAACTAAAGACTTTAAAATTTTGTTTAAGAATTATTCAGTTATTTATTTCATTTTAAGACTTTTAAAAGTTAGTTTTGTAATTTAATTTCAGTTGTAAAGACAATTATTTATTTTTATGGAATATAGACTGATTTTTCATTGAATACGATATTACGATGTTTATTGATTTCAAATTGTTATTGGGAATCAATGTCGATACTATTGACCCGATCTCAAGACGTGACAATATCCACCCTAGAGCTGATGACCTTGGAAGAAGTGGCGGTGCCCAATATTCAATTTGTTCTACGTGTATTATGAAGTGTTCACTCATTATTCTGACACGTATCACCTAGAATATTTCTAGTACACGATCATATATAGCAATTATTATGATATATATATATATATATATATATATATATATATACAGCAAGTCGCAGATATAAGTGTAAATCGAGTCCGTTGCGGAAACAATCAAAATGACAGCTACGGAAGTACCCATGGTCTCTAGGCTTGATCGTGTAGATAATATTGTAAGTACGATCCATCTTTTTTAATCACTTCTTAATTGCTCCATCTCCAATATTTTCTATTTTTCCTGATTAATAATGATGGTTATGTGGTGTCTGTCAGAAGGGCACCGCCCTTCAATTCATCCCAGACAGTCGTCGATGTGCCATGTGATGTACTTATACTTTTTAAGGAGATTGGTTTTGATTATCCCGATAGGGGAAACATTGTTGCTGTCCTGAAGAGCACTGTCTTCAAGAGTATCATTCATCTGAAATCTTTTTTTTTTTTTTTAAAGATTTCAAATGAATGACGATGATGCCCCTAAAGGTATTACCCTTATGATGGTCAAAAGTTGATTACAGTTCATTTTTAATTTCTTCATCAAAAGGTTGGTTGTGGTTTTAAAAAAAAATTTGGAACAACTTTTTAAAAATATGTTGATATGTGGGAAATTTAAGATTAGTTGGTACAGTGGCTTATTGACCTATTGATTAATCACATATATTTTCCATAACTCGAATTCGAATGGGGAAGATCCCATTCCAAAAGCAATGCAATCGGGTTGGATTTAATAATTTTAGAGAGTATTCTAAACATTTTCAGATAAAACAATTGGAAGGCATTCGGAGTATTAATCATTCTCCAAAGAGCTCGAGTGATGGGCAGCCATCATCGGTTGAGTTCTCCCCAGAAAGCCATTGTCGTCCCATGGACGAGGTACTAATGGAAGTCGAACAAAAAGGAACCATCATTGAACGATTAGTTCGTGCAGAGGATCGTATCTTCAAGGTAAAAATATTTGTTTTTTGATTAAATAATATTCCTGGGCTCGAGCAAATTGAAGAGCAAAAACTTGTTGAGAATGCCTGGAGATAAAGAATTTAATAATCCCTTTTTGATGATGATGGATGCAGATATGTTTAATAATAGAGGAAGTGATGGAGGCGAGTTCAACGGAGAAGAAATCCCCTAGAAAGGGTTTTAAGCAGTTGGTAAAATCATGGGTTGGAGGAGATGTCAAGCACCAAACCAAAGAGTAAATCATGGGTTGGAGGAGATTGTAGGTATACCCCAGAGCAGTGTCATAGCGTCGATATTTTCTAGGATAGATGATGACGATTTTGGTTTTTGTTTATGAAATTTGAAATTGCTTTTTTGAGAGTTTATATATATAGTCGAAAGCATATTTTAATCACATTTGCTTAATTTGAACTTTGTTTTCTGTGTCTTTCTCTGTTGTTTTTCCAAATTTTTTATCTTAATTTTGGGACAAACTTTTAAGACCACTTCAGGAACCCTCTCGAATATGGAAAAAAAAATATTAATGTAGGTGTATGATAATACGTTTTTTAAGTTGAGCAACTTTAAATTGTGTTTGTTTTCGTGTTTGAAAACATGGATTCGAAGTTGCAAATTGTTTAGGGTGGATGTCCCATATTGCAAAAAGCTATATTTGCTTCTTATAAAAGATTCTGGGTTATTTTTATCACAACAAATTGATTATGAGTTGAAATCCCATGAATTATTAACATGCCAGAGCAGACTTTCCATATGATTGAGTACTCAGCTCACATGTTCATCGTCTCTGCGTTATCAGTTTATATGTTTGACTTATATAACCTCATACGTGAGGGGCATGTTGAGAGTTGTCCCACATTAGGAATTTGAAAGCTATATTTGCTCCTCTTTATAAAAGATTCTAGGTTATTGGTTATGAGTGCACCAAACAGAACCAAGAGTTGATTACAAATTCCGCCACACTCAATATCTTATCCGTTTTTCTTCATCGTAGTACTTGATACAAGAAATTACAAGATATCCATATAATTGTGTGCTCTCAAGAAAAGGGAAGAGCATTAGCTTTCTTATAATCAAGAAATGATAGGATATTTAGATCGAGATGGAGCTTCGAGGGTAAGATTAAAGCCGAGAGAGACTGCGGATCCTTGGTGGAATGAGTAGTAGGCTTCAATCTTAGATACGCATCGTGCCATCGGTTGTTCCGGAGCTTGATCATCGGATGTGCAGTTGTTTGAACCAGGTGCAGCGCCGATATTCAAAGGATAATTGGTTGAGGATATGTATGGAGGATTGAATTAGTTAAGGTGGAGATTTGTTGAATAATTATCAACAAATTCAATCATTTCAATCACATACATAAAGTTTTGCACAAGCAAACTGGTTTAGTGCATTGGTCCACCAGAAGGTGTTCCAAATGGTAGTTTGTAGCAGTTACAAACTAATTATCGGTTGAATGGCTTGGGGGCAGTTGAAAACCTGTTGAACAAGTGACAATTAACCTCTATATAAAGGCGCACAAATGCACGGCTGAAGAGAAGAGGAAAGGCGCACAGAGTAATACATAGAAGTGGATTAGACGAGTAATTAGCGAGGAAGTGTCTAGGCATTCTGAGTGTTTTTTTGAGAGGCAAAGATGAGTGAATTCATGATATCCACTATAATATATAGAAGTGGATTAGACGTGTGAATTCATGTGTTGTATACTCAAAGAATTGCAATGAGATCTCCTCCTGCGGAGTAGGCCGACGTTGAGGTCGAACCACGTAAAAATCTTGTGTTGTGTTCTTATTACTCTTGTATCTTGGTGTGATTTCATTGTTGATTATTGCCTTGCATTCTTCTTGTGTGTGCTGATTTTTTTGTGCCTTGAACTATGTTGTCATTGCTCATCTTTTAAACTGTCAGTAAATTTAGTTGTTCTCGCAAGATCCTGTCATATTTGATCAAGTTTGATCAAGTTCAGTAATTGCTCGATTGGTAAAGTTTATGTCCAGAAACTGTGGGTTTAGTGCATACGGTGATGTATATTAATAGCCAAAGTAAATACAAAGAAGCCAAGAAAGAGCAGTTGATAGCAGTTAGTTTGTCACCTGTTATTGCTCGTTAAAAAGGCTTTACCTGCTGTACAGGTGAACAACAACAACTACTATAAAAGGGACATGAAGGCTTCAATTGCAGATTGAGGGAGTCATTTCAGCACGGCATTAGAATCACAGCGAGAGGAAAAAATACAAAGAGAAAATTGAGAGCCACGGAATTTTTGAGAAGCAATTGAGAGTGTAGAATTCTTGGTGTTTATATTGTAAGGCATAGGAGTGAAGCAAAGAATTCTTGAGATTCTTCTATTGTTTTGTATTATTCAATGGTGATCAGTGAGATAGCAACTATTGTGGAATAGGATGTTTATATCCGAACCACGTAAAATCGTTGTCTTGTTTTCTTTGTGATTTCTTTCTTTCTGTGTTTTCTGTCTCGTGTTCTTGCTTGATTTCTATTTCCAATTGTCTACTGTATTGCTTTATTAATATGTTCTTGATCAGTACTGATGCATGCGATCATTATGTGAGTTGTGCAATTGGTTTTACGGTAATTTGCGGCAATGATTCTTGGCTTACGGCAATTGTATAGATAATCTTTGAGTTATAGAATCTGTCTTGTTTTCGAATGTCCTAACAATTGGAATCGTATGTGGGAATGACCAAGACAAAGGAAAAACAATCAAGAATGGTGCAATCAAAGATTGATGAAAGATCGTCTTTGACGGTAAGAAAATCTCGTATGGATGTGCGGCTTTCTTGAAGAACAGAGAGGTTGATTTTTTTTTTATTTTTTTGTGGAAAGAAGAGAGGGCACCAAAGAGATTGTTGTTGGGCTAATTGTGTAGCCAAGATTGAGAGGGAACAAAGCTTGTGTAAACATGAAAGTCTTCAGTCAAGAAACAAGAAAGGGGCGTGCATATTTTGCCCTCAAGGAAATTGCAGTCTACGGCTTTTAGAAAAGAAAAAAAAATGTGGTGTGTGTGGTTTTCTTCTTGAAGAACAAGAGGATTGGTGCAAGTTCTTTCTTGGGAAAATGGAGTGTACAAATAGAATCCTAATTGGTTAACAGAAGAACAAGAACCACATCAAGCGAATGAAGACAGAACGATGACTTGAAGATGATGGCTTAAAGATTTCAACGTGTAAAATGATGATTCAAGGAAGAACATGGGGATCCATATTCGATTTTGAAAGGACTCAGTAGATTGACAAAGGTATTTATTGGGAAGTTCTTAGGCATCATTGGATGATGGGAAAGAATTCAAGAAGAAATGATCTCTATAATCTATTAGAGTGTTGTGAATGATATATGGATCGAGATGGGGCTACGAGAGTGAGATTAAAGCCGAGAGAGACTACGGATTCTTGGTGGAATGGGTAGTAGGCTTCAATCTCGGTTACACCTCAATGCAATTGGTTGCTCCGGAGCTTGATCATCAAGAGGGTTCGGTTGAATGAACATCGAGTGGATTCAATACATGAGGTGTAACGGCCCGCCCAGACGGGTCGCCCGCCGTGCTCAATTGCTTGAACACAAGGCTTCACTCATTTCAAAATCTTGTTATCACTTTGAACTTTTGTTTAGCGGAAACGTTTTTATTCTTATCGAATATTTGACTTAGTAATTTTTACCCGTGACTTTTATCTTAGAAAAATTTGGGCAGAGTCTCCTCTTAAAAATTGTGCCCTGTGATCTACCAGATCACTACAACCACAATAACAAAACCATAAAATCAAAATAACTAAACCCAATAAAAGTCTCAATATCCAAAAACAACTATAATCAAAATGCAGTACTTCATGTCCTCAAAATAACACATAACCTCTCAACATAATTAACTTTCATTGCATAACTAAATACCCTCTGCATCATCTAAGTCTTCAACTCCATCTGTAATATGTCACATTACAGGTAAAGGTAAGTTGCAGCAGTTTATAGTAAGCATAATAAACATTTGATAAAAGGTCAAAAACATCATTTTTCATAATGTGACGAAAAATAATACGATTTCATATCAAAATAACTTTCACAAATATATGGTATAATCCGAGCAGTTAACGGAACTAAATTTCACAAAACGGAATCATAACGGAAATAACTGCACAAATAACCAACGAAACATAACGGAAATGAATATCAATATCATATAATGTCTTAACATTATAGAATTAATCATTAAATATAGCCATGCTGTAATGAAACAAATGCATACTCAAATACGGATTTGACACAATGATATCATTCCAGACTATACCCGCTGGAAGGGTATCGACAGATATTATACCCCATCTGTCTTCGGGCAAAACGAAATGCGTTTCTTTATTCTCGTCGCCAACGAGCCGAAAGTATGCGCGTTTTTTTCCTCGTCGCAATGCGAGACACAACGAAACGAAAATATCCACAGTTCACAAGCCTCAAATCGTATTCACCGAATCAAGACAAGCATGGCCTTTCAAAATAGTTTTTCACACACAATAAAATGTTATTCAAAATTCTATTTTTCAACAAAATACATTTCTTATCAAAAATCATCTTTCAAAATAATTCTTGCATGCTTACTATCCGAAAATCATTTCAAAAATAAACAATACGAAATACTTAAAATAATTTACGAAAAATTGCAACTTCCTTTACGTACCTCAAAGCTTCCTAACAATGTCAAGCTACAAACCTTCCCAAAATCTCCAAGATATCAAGTATTTCCTATTATTCATTTCAACATTATCAAAACCATATTCATTTATCTTGGTTCTATAACATCCTAACTTAATCCTAACTTATGTTATTCATCCTGCTTATGGAATGAACACCGATTTGTTTTCGAAAAAATCTCATCATCTTCTAACAAAATTCTATTCCATTAACATTTTCGGACTAAAATTTTCCAGTAACATCTTCGAATTCATCCTCCAATTCACACAACATTTTCGAATTGAAATTTCCTAACCTTCGAGCAAAGACATCCAGTTTTCAAATTCCAGAACAAAATTTCGAACTCAAACCATATAAATCTTTTGAACTTTAATTCTGAAAAATATGATGTTCTTGACAAATTATTAACCAACACACTTCAATCTAACCCAATCCACTAACCTAACCAATTTCAGAACCAAAAATCGAAACAGAGAAATAAATTCGAAACATCAACATCAAATTTCCATACCAGTTTTCTGCCCAAATCCGATTTTCTCGCTGTTACTTGATACCACTCGAATCTGGAAATGATTTCCAAACTAAAATCGAAAATTTAGAGAATCTGAAATTTTCTGAAATGAAAACCGATGAAACTTTCTTCGGATTTTCCATGGTTCTTGTGGGTAGGAAATTAAATAGAGGTTTATGGTTCATATCAGTTACCAACATGTATGTGAAGGGTTGGAAGATCGATTGTTTTTATGGAGAATGAAACGGACGAATGACGACAAAACGGACGAAGAGAAGCGATGCAGATTTCTGAAGCTAAATGCTTCGGTTATCACTCTTTATTTCCCTTAATTACCATATTAATATTATTATATTATTAATTATTAATAATTTTATTATTAATTGTTATTATTATTATTATTAATATTATAATTTACAAACTTTATAAAAAAAATGGGTCAATAATTTTCCTTTAAAAATCAGACCATTACAATCTCCATACATTCTAAAAAGTTTCGTCCTCGAAACTTGTACCACGTTTCATATCTGGATACTTAGCATATAATTCTTCTTCTTTTTCCCATGTTGCTTCATCAGGTGAATGATTGCTCCATTGAACTTTAACAAAAGGAATTGTCTTAGTTCGTAGAATTCTCTCTTGACGATCGAGTATCTTGATTGGATATTCTGAATATGTACACTCATTGGATACCTCAATCTCTGTGACTCTGTTGCCTGAAGCACATGACTTTCATATGGAACATACTTCCTGAGCATGGACACATGAAATACATTATGTACTCGGTCTAGTTCCGGTGGTAGAGCAAGTCGATAAGCCAAAGTTCCTATTCTTTCCAAAATTTCATATGGTCATATGAATCTCGGACTTAACTTCCCATGCTTGCCAAATCTCATTACTCCTCTGAATGGTGATACTTTCAAGTATACCTTATCCCTTTGCTGAAATTCTAAATCTCTTCTGCGATTATCAGCCCAACTTTTCTGTCGACTCTGAGCTGTAAGTAACCTCTGTTTGATGATGGAAACATTTTCATTCGTGAGTTTGATCAACTCTGGTCCTTCCAATACTTTCTCTCCAACATCAAACCAACATTGTGGTGTTCGACATTTCCTTCCATACAAAGCTTCGAATGGTGCCATTTGAATACTGGATTGATAACTATTATTGTACACAAACTCTGCCAGTTTCAGATGACGATCCCACTGTCCTTGAAAATCCAAAATACATGTTCTAAGTAAATCCTCGAGGATCTGAATCGTTCTCTCAGACTGTCCATCTGTCTGTGGATGGAAAGTTGTGATGTATTTCAAGTTCGTTCCCAACACAGATTGTAAACTCTTCCAGAATTGTGATGTGAATCGAGCATCTCGATCTGATATGATACTGACTGGTATCCCGTGCAAACACACCACTTGATCAATGTAAAGCTTTGCTAAATCATTCATTGATGTAGTCTTCTTCATCGGTATAAAGTGAGCACACTTAGTAAGTCGATCTACAATAACCCAAACTGAATCTTTTTGTGTCGTAGTCTTGGGTAATCCGGTCACAAAGTCCATAGTAATATGCTCCCATTTCCAGTTTGGTATGTCCAAGTTTCTCAGTGTTCCTGTTGGCTTTTGTCTTCCAACTTTCACTTGTTGACACACTAAACACTTGGACACAAACTTCACAACATCTTGTTTCATTCCTGGCCACCAAAATAACTGCTTCATATCTTGATACATTTTATTCTGTCCTGGATGCATGGCCAATAATGTCTGATGTGAATCCTGTAAGACTTCGCCCCTGAGTGTTGATACAGCTGGAACGAATAGTCTATCATTGAATCTCAAAGTCCCATCTTCATGCATTCTAAAACTTTCTTGGTTTGTTTGAGCCTTTTGTGATAAAGTCTGCCACAGAGGATCCTTTGATTGTGCTTCCTTAATCCTGAGAATAAGATCAGGTTGCACCATGAGATTACACAACATCGTCGTCCTATTTTGGTCGTCTCTTAATTCGACATTCAGATTTAACTTTGACATCTCATCAACTAGTTTCTGTTGCGTAGTCAATAGTATTGATCCATGACTCTTCCTGCTTAATGCATCTGCTACCGCATTACTCTTTCCAGGATGATAGTGTAATTTCACATCATAGTCCTTGATCAGCTCTAACCATCTTCTATGTCTCATATTCAACTCCTTTTGAGTAAAAATATACTTTAAGCTCTTGTGATCAGTGTAGATATCACATGTGGTTCCGTACAAGTAGTGTCGCCATAATTTCAGTGCAAAAACAACCGCTGCCAATTCCAGATCATGAGTGGGGTACCTTATTTCGTGTTCTTTCAACTGTCGTGAAGCATATGCAATCACCTTTCCATTTTGCATAAGTACACAACCTAACCCCTCCTTTGATGCATCACTGTAGATAGAAAATCCTTCATGTCCATCCGGCAATGTAAGAATAGGTGTCGACACAAGTAAATCTTTCAACTTCTCAAAACTTGTCTGACACTTAGAATCTCATTCAAACTTTACTCCCTTTCTAGTTAACTTTGTAAGGGGTAATGCAACTCGAGAAAATCCTTCCACAAATTTTCGGTAATAACCAGCCAATCCCAGAAAACTTCGAATTTCTGTTACTGATGTCGGAACTTTCCAATTGGTAATGGCTTGAATCTTTGCTGAGTCTACTCGGATTCCTTGAGTATCAATGATGTGTCCAAGAAATGATACAGAATCCAACCTGAAATCACATTTCTCGAACTTTGCAAATAATTGATGTTGTCGAAGTCTCTCCAATGCCATCTTCAAATGTTTTTCATGTTCTTCCTTTGATTTGGAATAAATCAATATATCATCAATGAATACTATGATGAATTTGTCGAGCCATTCTCGGAATACATGATTTATTAATGCCATAAATGTTGCAGGTGCATTCGTAAGTCCGAAAGGCATCACTAGGAATTCATAATGTCCGTATCTGGTTCGAAATGCAGTTTTATGAATATCTTGCTCTTTAATTCTGAGTTGATGATACACAGATCTCAAATCAATCTTTGAGAATATTTGTGCACCTTGTAATTGATCGAACAAATCGTCAATCCTTGGTAGCGGATATTTATTCTTCATCGTGATTATATTCAACTCCCTGTAGTCAATGCACATTCTCATGCTGTCGTCCTTTTTCTTTGCAAACAGTACCGGTGCTCCCCAAGGTGACACACTAGGCCTTATGAAACCTTTATCTTGTAGTTCCTTCAATTGTCCTTTCAATTCTTTTAGCTCTGTTGGTGCCATCCTGTAAGGTGCTTTGGATATCGGTTCTGATCCCGGAATAATATCAATAGAAAATTCCGTGCTTCGAACTGGTGGCAATCCTGGCAAATCCTCTGGAAAAACATCTGAGAATTCTTTCACCGTGCAAATCTTATTTATTTTTGCTTCCACTTCAGAGACATTGCCACAAAATCGTTCATGCAAGCTCACGCCTTCATAACAGATCTCTTTACCCGAATTCGTTTGTAGGGTTATGATCTTTCGGTAACAGTCAATGCGAGCCTTTGCACTACTCAACCAATCCATTCCAAGAATTATGTCAAATTCTTTCATGTTGATGATGAGCAGGTTGGCTTTGAATTCTTCGCTTTCCACGATCAGTGTTACATCATTGCATACATATTTAATTGTGACCGTCTTTCCTAATGGACTCAATACTTGCATTAAATATAACAGTGGACTGAAGTGCAAATCAAGTTTCTCCACACAAGATTCAGAGATAAAGGAATTTGAAGCGCCAGAATCAAATAACACATAAACATCTTGATTCAAGAATTTAAATTTACCTCCAATCAACTCATGATCCTCTTCAGCACGGACAACATACAATCTAGTTGGATTGCGCTGTTGTTATCCACGTGGTTGATTTGTCCCAGAGGTTTGCTTCAAACTGGGACGATCTCTAATCCGATGTTCTTTAGATCCACATTTAAAGCAACCTCCAGAGTTCCAGTAACATTCTCCAGTATGACTCCGATTACACTTGGCACAAACTTCATTCTTAGTTTCAACGATCATCTGTCTGCGAGCTGGCGGTCTCTGATCTCTGTTTCTGAATTCAGACTTTCTCTTTCGAGTTTGAGGAGTCTCTAGATTCCTCAAGTCAGATTCCACGAACAATGCCCTCTCCATGAGTATATCAAATTTTATATCCATGAGAGGTGCTACTTTGAGCCTGATGCCAGTGCGAAGACCTTGTCTGAACCTTGTAATCTTGCTGTTCTCAAACTGCAAATACAAAGGACAGAATCTGCCCAGCTCTTGGAACTCAGTCATATTCTCAGTTTGCCTCAGCCTCAAAAATTCATCTTCTTTAGCCATTCGGACAGCGTCAGGAAAATATTGTTGCATAAATTTCTCTCTAAAAATCGTCCAGGTAATGGAGTTTCGTTCCATACTTACTTCCACTGAGGCCCACCAATGCTTTGCATTCCTTCCAGAAATGGTGTCACCACTGTAACTTTTTCTCCATCGGCAATGCTTATGGCTTTCAGTAATTCTTCAATCTTGGTCAGCCATTCTTCAGCTTTCATTGGATCAGTCTCGTTTCCAAAGTACGGTGGTCGGGGTGCCCGAAATCTCTCAAATTCAGTCATTCTCTGTGTTTCCGGCTGTAGTGGTGCCGAAACAACATTTTGTTGTAACACTCCAGCTATGATGCGACATATGTTCGTGATATCCACCTCATTCATTGATCCCACGTTTATATTTGGGACTCCATCTAAACCTTGATTCACATTCCTATCCTGACCATCTCCTGAGTCGCGATTCGAGTCCTATTCTTGGCTACCACTCTGATTGCTACTGGTTCTTCCTCTAGCCATTTGAAATCTTAAAATGAAAGTGAAATTTATCCTAAGATTCGTAAACAAAAAAGATAGATAGTCAAACCTAAATAACTTCATTCTTAAGTTCAAAAGTCTAATCCCAAACATATAACAAAGATCTAATCCAAACAAATAACAAAGATCTAATACAAACTTATAAACTAGGGCTCTGATACCAACTGTAACGGCCCGCCCAGACGGGTCGCCCGCCGTGCTCAATTGCTTGAACACAAGGCTTCACTCATTTCAAAATCTTGTTATCACTTTGAACTTTTGTTTAGCGGAAACATTTTTATTCTTATCGAATATTTGACTTAGTAATTTTTACCCGTGACTTTTATCTTAGAAAAATTTGGGCAGAGTCTCCTCTTAAAAATTGTGCCCTGTGATCTACCAGATCACTACAACCACAATAACAAAATCATAAAATCAAAATAACTACACCCAATAGAAGTCTCAATATCCAAAAACAACTATAATCAAAATGCAGTACTTCATGTCCTCAAAATAACACATAATCTCTCAACATAATTAACTTTCATTGCATAACTAAATACCCTATGCATCATCTAAGTCTTCAACTCCATCTGTAATATGTCACATTACAGGTAAAGGTAAGTTGCAGCAGTTTATAGTAAGCATAATAAACATTTGATAAAAGGTCAAAAACATCATTTTTCATAATGTGACGAAAAATAATACGATTCCATATCAAAATAACTTTCACACATATATGGTATAATCCGAGCAGTTAACGGAACTAAATTTCACAAAACGGAATCATAACGGAAATAACTGCACAAATAACCAACGAAACATAACGGAAACGAATATCAATATCATATAATGTCTTAACATTATAGAATTAATCATTAAACATAGTCATGCTGTAATGAAACAAATGCATACTCAAATACGGATGTAACACAGTGATATCATTCCAGACTATACCCGCTGGAAGGGTATCGACAGATATTATACCCCCTCTGTCTTCGGGCAAAACGAAATGCGTTTCTTTATTCTCGTCGCCAACGAGCCGAAAGTATGCGCGTTTTTATCCTCGTCGCAATGCGAGACACAACGAAACTAAAATATCCACAGTTCACAAGCCTCAAATCGTATTCACCGAATCAAGACAAATATGGCCTTTCAAAATAGTTTTTCACACACAATAAAATGTTATTCAAAATTCTATTTTTCAACAAAATACATTTCTTATCAAAAATCATCTTTCAAAATAATTCTTGCATGCTTACTATCCGAAAATCATTTCAAAAATAAACAATACGAAATACTTAAAATAATTTGCGAAAAATTACAACTTCATTTACGTACCTCAAAGCTTCCTAACAACGTCAAGCTACAAACCTTCCCAAAATCTCCAAGATATCAAGTATTTCCTATTATTCATTTCAACATTATCAAAACCATATTCATTTATCTTGGTTCTGTAACATCCTAACTTAATCCTAACTTATGTTATTCAACCTGCTTATGGAATGAACACCGATTTGTTTTCGAAAAAATCTCATCATCTTCTAACAAAATTCTATTCCATTAACATTTTCGGACTAAAATTTTCCAGTAACATCTTCGAATTCATCCTCCAATTCACACAACATTTTCGAATTGAAATTTCCTAACCTTCGAGCAAAGACATCCAGTTTTCAAATTCCAGAACAAAATTTCGAACTCAAACCATATAAATCTTTCGAACTTTAATTCTGAAAAATATGATGTTCTTGACAAATTATTAACCAACACACTTCAATCTAACCCAATCCACTAACCTAACCAATTTCAGAACCAAAAATCGAAACAAAGAAATAAATTCGAAACATCAACATCAAATTTTCATACCAGTTTTCTGCCCAAATCTGATTTTTCTCGCTGTTACTTGATACCACTCGAATCTGGAAATGATTTCCGAACTAAAATAAAAAATTTAGAGAATCTGAAATTTTCTGAAATGAAAACCGATGAAACTTTCTTCGGATTTTCCATGGTTCTTGTGGGTAGGATATTAAATAGAGGTTTTTGGTTCATATCAGTTACCAACATGTATGTGAAGGGTTGGAAGATCGATTGTTTTTATGGAGAATGAAATAGACGAATGACGAAGAAACGGACGAAGAGAAACGAAGGGGACGAAGAGAAGCGATGCAGATTTCTGAAGCTAAATGCTTCGGTTATCACTCTTTATTTCCCTTAATTACCATATTAATATTATTATATTATTAATTATTAATAATTTTATTATTAATTGTTATTATTATTATTATCAATATTATAATTAACAAACTTTATAAAAAAAAATGGGTCAATAATTTTCCTTTAAAAATCGGACCATTACATGAGAGGATATGGAATGGATGATTGAATAAGTTGATAAGGTGGAGATTTGAAAGATTTGTATACTCATTCTATCCTATTCCACCACATTCGTGAAAGGTTGCACAAGCAGCTGTTATACAGTGCAAACGAAAGCTTCCAAACGGTAGTTAGAAGGCAGTTACAAGACTGATCTATTGGCTGGCTATGTGGGAGTTGATTACCTGCTAAAGTATTAACACACATAGACCTCTATATAAGGACATCTGGTCATGATAGAATAGTGAGAGAGGAAGCACGAAAAGGCAAAAGAAAAGATAGGCACAAGAGTGATTTTGAGGTAGTGGGTTGATACCGACTGAGAGTTTTTTTTTAGAGTAATTGTATGAGTGATGTGATGTAATTGTTTGGTATACTCGAAGAAAATCAATGAAAACACATCTCATAATAATAGGTTATTGTTTGCCGTTATATTGCTTGTGTTTATTTTTCTGTTTTTCATTGATGTATCTTGTTGCGATAAAAATACCATGTATTTTTTAGAAATTAGACATTATTTGTGAGAATCCTATGATATAAAATACCACTTTGGGAATTAGGATATTTTGTGACTTTTCAAGATCTCATCACAAATCACAATCACATAAGGATTTCAAAAACCAAATACGAAGATATCCGAAAATGGAAAATTTGGTAAATTCAAAATAATAATAATAATAATAATAATGTTGCCTGGAGATTTAACCTATACAAGGGGGTACATTGGACATTTACTATTGTACATTATTTATCGTTCATTTGTTCGTGGGAGGTGGACAGACTCCGTGAAAAATATAGAAGAATGCCTTACGGCTGAGATGCTATCATGATATTAATATCTTTAAAATAAGTTTAAGACTCCAATTTGAAATGTATGGGACCATACTCGTATATCTAAATCAAATTTGGATCATTGATTTTGTTGTACAAATTTATGTGTGTATCGTCTTAGGAAAGTAGCAAGTAAAAAAAACAAATGGCTTTGTAGTAGAAATGTCGAGGCGAGATTTGAAATCTCCGTCCTTAAGAAAATATTGTCCCGCTACGGGCTAACGGTTCAATTGACAATTTGTCTCCCAAGATACAACGATTATGATTTGTGATAGGAGCACTCCAAATCACAAATCCTTTAAACCACAAAGGTTTAAAAGCACTCAATATTAAACAATGAAGATCCACAAAATTACTCAAATTTTGATCTTCAATATTATGTGAATTTCAAAAATTTTATGTTAAACAAGTGAGGGAATTGTTAAATTTATAGTAAACAAAGATATATGTTCAAATGGATACCATTTGGAGGCACCACGTCGCAAAAAATCACACCCGAACATTAATGAGCACATCATTCTGCGCAACAGACACATGGCTCGATCGATCGGCGCCTGGTGCTCGATCGATCGAGCCCCTTTTTCCAACAAATGGAATTTTAATGTCGGGCTCGATCGATCGAGCCAATGGTCTCGATCGGTCGAGCTTATTATTTTTTTTTCTTTTCCTTTGATTTAATTCAAATTTCAAACAATCCCCCACATGAATTAAATTAATGCATGTATGCAATTAAGTGCTTTTAAGGAAATATTATGGCATCTGGAGAGATAGCTTGCGGCTTTGAATCTTTCGTAGTAGTATTCAATTGGACTTATTTGACTTAATAGTGGATTTATAGCCTTGAACTATTTAGTCGTTGGTGTAAACCTAGACAATTGAACACACACCATAACAATTCTAACATTCGTATTGATTTCTTACGATTGTGTCTATTCCGGTCTTGGACCACGTTTGGTTTCATAAGTGCTTTCCACTTTTGAAGCGACCACACTTCACACTTACGTAGGTGATCTCCTATAAGGATCTTAATATCCTTAAAATAAGTTTAAGACTCCTATTTGAAATGTATGGGTCCATTTCTTAAATTGACTTATATATCCAAATCAAATTTGGACAATTGATTTAATTATTAGTGTATTATCCTTATGCTAACAATAACTCAAAAAAATAGATCTCATATATACAAATCAGATTTGGAGTACTGATCTAAGCATTAGTGCATTGTTCTTATATTAGCAAGAATCCACCCAACTACTTACGAGGTTGTGAAGCCGTTATTAAACTAGTACTAATTGGGTTTAACATATTTTATATTTGATACTATTATATTAACATATCTTTTAGTTTTTATAGATTATTAAAATGTAAATGTATAATTCGAACTCAAATAAAAAAAAATGATGATTCATTCATATCTTGTCCATTTATACATAAGATTTCTCAGCTACATTTTTAATTTTTTAATTTTATTTTATATGTGCTCTATTACACGAGCTGACTTAGTGAACTTAATTAAAAAAATACATTAAATCAATCGTTTAAATTACATTTCTAATTTAATATGACAATATTTTAAAATAATAGAAATCATTTAATAATAATGTGATGGAGTTGAGCAGGCTTTTACTGCATAGTCAACTTGATTAGGTAATTTTTTTATTTTTTATAGCAAGATTAGGTAAATTGTTGTCTTGCAATCTTGTTTAAAGATGGAATCAACATATAGTGGTTACATGATATGCCAAATATTTTGTATGCGTGAAGTAGAGTTTTTGTTTAGAATGAACAAAAACATATTAAAGGTGCGTTTGCGATTGCTTATTTCAAAGCATTTCTATGTTGTTTTTGCCTAAAGTTGAAAAAAGTTGATTTTAAGCAAAAGTATTGAGTGTTTATTATTTAAATAAAAAACAGCTTAATAAACTTAAATTAATTACAAAATTGCCACAAAATAACTTAAAGCAGTCAAAAGCATGTCGTGACCTGCTTCTGCTTATTTTTAGAGAAACAATAGCAGAAGCAAACAAATAAAACACCCAAAAACTACTTTTTTATCTGAAAAGCAGATAAGCAGTTTTCATAAGCAATTGCAAACACCTACTAAAGGACAAATTATAATTTTAGAGAGTGAAATGCAATATTTTTTTTAGGTTGATAAACAGTGGCAGACCCAGAAAAAGCATTTTCGGGAGGCGAAAACTATTTTTGAAAAAACTAGAGAGTAAAAAAAATTGGGGGTGGGTGAAATTATTATTTTTAAAAATTAAGGGTACAAATTTGTTTTTTTTTTAAAAAGATTTGTATATTAAATTTTTTTTTTGGGATGTGGGTCTCCTATGTCCGCCTTGGATGACAAAATTCATTTGTTTTTAGCAAATGGTCGCTTGCCCCAATGTTGCTCCGTCCTCGAGTGAAACCCATACATTTTTAATTAGCTAAATCAGGGGATTATATATTCAAATCAGTATATTTTTCTCTAAAAATAATAAATAATAATTAGCGTTTTTTAAATGGTAACTTTCATGATTTATATTATTTTCCCCAAATAAGATATTCGTAATTAACCAAAAAAGTGACTAATGCCTGCGGTTCGCACCTTCCACTACGCGTCATGGCGGACTCCAACACCCAATTATTGAACAATTTAATGTTCAACTCAAATCCGGGACCCTCCCCCTCTATCATTTTGACTTGACCAATAAAATTTTGGATTTTATTTAATACTCTGTTTCTAATAAATTTAGTAAATTATTATAATAAATATAATATTTAGCATGCGCGACTCAGTACCTTACATTATATTTTAAATTTAAATAATATTAGCTTGATTTTATAAAAAAATATAATATAGTAAATTTTAATTTTTGAAAAATAAAACAATCCCAATTCCCAAGTCAGCTGTAAAAAATTATGGATCCACCATGGCGTATGGTTTTATATTTTCTACCATTGTGTTGTCATTTGAAAAAAACCTTATTTATTGAGTTTATTTAATAATTAATTTTAAATATAAGACCTGTAGTATAATCACCATAAATAGATATTCGATAAATTAATAAACTACGTTGTATAACAATTTTTAATCATAAGTTTTGTGTCAATATTATTTTGGGTAAATTGTATAAAACCCCCATATATTGTAGTAAAAATGTACGAAACTCTCATATGTTAAAAAAATAGGTAAAAAAAATCATATGTTTTCTTAAACTTGACATGAAACACCATATTATTATATAAATGGCAAAAGCATCCTGATTTTTTTGAAACCCTGCACGAAACCTCCCGTGTTAAACAAAATAGGCCAAAAAAACCCTTTAGTTTCATATATCCTGCACAAACTCTCTCGACTGTTCAATATGCTCTCCAATTTTTCTTCACATACATTATTTCTTCTTTTTTGTAATGATTTATTCTTTGGTTCTAAAACGAACAATATTCATAATTTTAAAGTTTATAATTTAAGGCGTAATTTTAAAATAGATTATGAATAATATTCTGATTTTTTTCTTTTAGTGTATGGATGTTTATTGACCAATTCAAATTTTTTTTCTTTCAAATTTTGGATATATTGAGTAAGCAACAATTGCACATATAAAAAATATGTATATTTTCAAAAAAATTATAAAAATATGTTTTCACAATAATAAATATGTATATATAAAAAATAAGTTATACATAACTATATAATATATATGAACTTTTATAAACTTGTTTCCACAAAACCTGCATATAGTTCAACGAGATTAAATAAAATCTATTTTATTGTAAAATCAAAATGGTTTGTACAGGATTTAAGAAAATAGAGGGGGTTTTTTGGCTATTTTGTTTAACACGTAGAGTTTTTTTCAAGGTTTCAAAAAAAGATAGGTTTTTATTAATAACACAAGAGGGTTTCATGATGAGTTTAAGAAAAAAGAGATATTTTTTTTGTCTATTTTGCTAACATAAATTGTTTCGTGTATATTTACTATAACACAATGAGTTTTTATGCAATTACCTTATAAATTTATTGATATTGTTAATTAGTTATTCGGAGTAAAAAAAAACATTAAAAAATAGTAAATGAATGGACGTCCTTTTTCCAAATTATAAAGTTAAAGAACTTTCGAAAAGACTAAGAAATATAAATCTTGCTTGGATAAATTATGAAAAAAACATAAATATTATCGAAAGCTTCAAATAAAACTTTATACTTATCTCAACCGTAGATATTTATATGTGCTAGATTTATATAAATAACACAACTGACAATGATGATAATTCATAATTATTAACTAATGCTCCATTGCACACGATATTTATTTTGTAAAATAAGATGGTAATTATAACCTATTTGACATAAATGATCGTGATCGAGTCTCCATCACCCATCTCAATAATTATAATTGTTGCTAAAAATATATTTATCGCTCACCGGCCCCACATTCTCACCTCCCCCGAATGACTCTCATTTCGCATGAATTTCAATACCATTCTGGATTTCGATTTCAATTTCAATTTCAATTTCAATTTCATTTCGATCTCAAAACCGCTCATCTCGATTCTAGACGCCTTAATGCAACGCATTCTTTCAGTACTCTCTATTACATGCCTCCCTCCTGTCGCTCTCTCTATATTTTCTCGTTTTCCCCACATATACATAAATAATAACTAGTACTGTAACTATTCATGGCTACGATGCAAAAGACTTCTCTTACTTTCCTTTAGTGTTGCAAATCTGTACGATGAAGATCGCATCTCTCGAAACTTCGGCTTTCCTTGATTAGTTTTTTGTCATTATTTTTTTCTCTTCAGCAAATAGATTATAGAAGGTTGATTGACACCACCCATCTGTAGATCTTTGCAAAAGCTCTGTTTTTGGGATCATCTGTGAGTTTTGCGTACTGGGCTTGCTTATTTATTTAATTTTTTGGGTGTTCCTCTGACTGTTGTTGAGCTGATTTGTTGAGTTGGGTTGACTCCAATTTGCTTTTTGATGTGATAAATCTTTTATTATTCAGTTCGACCTGACATAGATTCTCGGATTCTCCCGTTAACGAATATGTTTGATTTTCCTATAAAATTCTACTGCATGAAAGTGTGTTGTTATTTTTGCAATCTATTTCGCTGCTTTGCTTGTATATTCAATGATTTGATGGCGTTTTTTCCTGAATTAATTACGGATAGTTCTGGAATCATTATTTAAATGAATCAGGGATGTATGTATTAGGTTCGAATGTACATTTTAGGACTGAGGATTAGATTTTCTTGGGGTATTTTTTGTTATGAAAGTAAAATATTTTCGCTCTTCAAAGCGTGGTTTAATCTTTCGAAGGGAAGATGCTTAATTTGACCATGTTTTGCATCTTTTTGTTTGTGGTATATTGCCTCTTGCTTCTTTGTTCGATAATTCCTCTTGTATTTTCTAAATAAATAAAGAGATAGTCTTCAAGATCATAGGTACCTGTTTATGAAAATGTAAAGAATAGCGCCTAACTCAAAATTCTTGGGTCGGGTATGAAACTTGTTACTTCCTTGCACCGGGTTTGAAGTAAAACTTTTGTTTCCTACTTTGTACATTTAGCAATACTGATAGAGCTGTTTATGCGCAAAAAATACAAGATTTTCTGATTCAAATGTATATCGTGTGATGAATGGTTATCAGATTGTCTCAGAGAGAGTTGTCGAGTTCTCAATCATGTGGAGCATAATATGAAGACCATTTGGAATGAAAAATTATGACCGATACATAATAAGGAACCTTGTACCTCATTTTTAAATCAGTGTATTACATTTACTCTTTTTAGGGTGGGGGCCATTGATATCTGTTTATTCATTTGATTCATATAGTTCTTGGTTGTTCTGTAGTTGATTGGACTATCTGCAGTGGGCAGGAGCAATCAAATTCAAGTTCCTCTACTACCCAAAAGGCTGCTGATTTACAATCGAATAGAATGAAGGACATGAGTAATTTATCTGTGGAGACTGAAGATTCCTTTTCCAGTGTACTTGAATTTTCTGCCAACAATGATCTCGAATCTTTCAAGAGGTACATTGAGTTTGATTTGTCCGCAGTTGATGAAATTGGGCATTGGTTTGTTCGAAAGAAAGGATCAAAGCTAATTAGCAAGGAAGAAAGAACTCCGCTGATGGTAGCAGCTACTTATGGCAGTGTGGATGTGTTGAAGTTGATAGTTGCTTTACCAGAGGTTGATTTGAACAAATCATGTGGTAAAGACAAGTGGACTGCTCTTCATTGTGCTGCTCATGGAGGCTCTATCCATGGATTTGATGTTGTGAAACTACTATTATCTGCTGGTGCTGATCCTAATGTCGAGGATATTGATGGCTGCCGCGCAATTGATGTGATTGTTACCCCTCCAAAGTTTCGTGGTGCCAGGGTTGCGCTCGAGGAATTGCTCTTGAACAATATTTCTGATGGATCAGTTGGCATACGCAACAATGGTGTCTCTGTATGTAGTTCGAATGCATCCTCACCTATTTTATCATCAAACCAAGAAAGCACTTCTCCATCATCGCCATCCAACCATATATCAACTCCTACAGCCTTGAAATCCAGCGATATCCCTGCTAATTCTGTGTCTGAGAAGAAACAATATCCAGTGGACCCATCTCAGCCCGACATTCGGAATACTATCTATTCAACTGATGAGTTCCGCATGTTCTCATTTAAGGTCAGGCCTTGTTCGAGAGCCTATTCTCATGATTGGACCGAGTGCCCTTTTGTTCACCCTGGAGAAAATGCTCGCAGAAGGGATCCTCGGAAGTTCCATTACAGTTGTGTTTCTTGTCCTGATTTTCGGAAGGGTGCTTGTCGGCGAGGAGACATGTGCGAGTATGCACATGGTGTATTCGAATGTTGGCTGCATCCTGCTCAGTATCGGACAAGACTCTGTAAAGATGGCACTAGCTGTGCCAGACAGGTGTGTTTTTTTGCGCACACTCAAGAGGAGCTTCGTCCTTTGTATGGCTCTACTGGATCTGGTGTTCCTTCACCCATATCAGCTGCCTATGCAGCTAGTTTCATGGACATGCCTACAGCTTTAAGCCTTTTGCCCGGTTCACCTTCGTCACAATCTGTGATGTCTCCTGTATTTAATCCGAGCATGTCCCCTACAGCAAATGAAATGTCTCATTCATCTGCACCTTGGCCTCAGCCAAATGTCCCGACCCTTAATCTTCCCGGTAGCAATCTGCAGTCCAGTCGCCTAAGATCTTCCCTTAGCGCCCGAGATATTCCACCCGAGCATCTTAATCTGTTACATGACTTTGATGCGCAGCAACTTGTTATGAATGATTTGACATGTTTTTTGCAGCCACATCCCAATTCTGCTGTGTTGAATCGGTCTGTGAGATCTAAGTCATCTCTTAGTCCTTCAAATCTTGAAGATCTCTTTATGGCCGAGCTTGCGTTGTCCCCTAGATTTTCTTCTGACCAGGCAGCTACTTCTGGTGTTTTTTCTCCCACCCGCAAATCAGCTGTTCTTAATCAGTTTCAACAGCAGCAGAACATTTTATCACCTATTATTACTAAAGCATTTCCTCCTAGAAATATTGAACACCCTCTATTTCAGGGTTCTCTTGGTGTCTCGTCCCCAAGAATGTCACCAAGAAGCTTGGAATCTGCATCACCAATGAGTGCCCGTTTCTCGGCTTTTGCACATCGTGAGAAGCAGCAGCTACAGATGCGTAGCCTCAGCTCCCGGGATCTTGGTTCCAACCGTGCCCCCACTGTTGGATCTCGTATAGCTGCTTTGTCTGAATGGGGATCCCCCAATGAAAAAGCTAATTGGTCCCTGAATGAAAACAATCATGTTTTCTTAAAGAGATCATCTTCTTTTGAACTCGGCAAGGACGGGGAGGAGCCCGACTTGTCATGGGTGCAGTCTCTTGTCAAAGAATCACCACCTGAGATGATGGAAAAGCCTGTTGCAGCTTCCATTTCTGGTTCTGCCCTGGCATCCGGTGAGTGTTTGAAATCAAATTCTGAAATTGATTCAATTGATCATTCAGTTATAGGAGCCTGGCTCGAGCAGATGCAACACGATCAGCTTGTTGCCTAGTAAACAGGATCAAGAATTGGTCCAGTTAGACAACAAACTCTATTTTATTAGGAAATATAAAATATCTCCTCTTTTTTCAACGGTGTAGAGGTGCAAGTCTAATGATAATCACAGCGATTCTAAAGATTCGCTGTTTGTGGGTATAATCGATTTGTATTACTATTATTTTTTGAAAGATGTATTCTGCACTAATCATTTGTTGACTGTCACATGAGTTTTCAATTTGTTACCTGGGCTGTGTACTGAAGAAAACCCCCAGCCCAGTTTAGACAATGTTCCTTTGTATTTGATTTGATATTTGATAATATCATAAGATAATCCTTCATGTATTACAATCTTCAAGGAATTTTTGAAATATATTAATTTAAAACATGCGAGGTTCTCTTAAGTAATTGACTAGTTCGTTGGATTTGGTCTTGGTTTGCTAGGTGTAGTCGAAATTGTTGCTTCAAGTTTGAACATTATTTTTCCAAAGGTTTTATAAAATTCTATAGATTTGAGATGAGTTAGTGGCGGATTATTCCATGTGGTTTTGAAAATATGCAGATTATTCCCATGTGGTTTGAAAATATGTATTTTACACTATTGTAGTTTTGAAAAAGGGAAACTCAAAAAAAATCATCATAGTCAAGCTTAATTATGAAATCAGTCCCCATGTCAGAAAAACTTAATTCAAACTCCCTACTGCAACTTGAAATTTTGTTCTAACTCCCTATCTTATTAAGATGACTATGATACCTTTTTTAATTTTGAGAAATCATTACAGTCGGTACGAAACCTATACAATTTTCATACACGTTACACATAAAATCAGTATGAAATTTTCTCTGGGTCATCTTCTTCGTTGCAATATCTTGCTGTCAGACTGTAAATTTTGGAAATGAGCAAACAAGCACGGACGACAATGCATACCTTACTTCTTCATACATATGCATCAGTCAAAGCCATGAGAGATTTTTTTTTTTGAAAAAAAATATATTAACATACTTTCGCTATTTATAATTAGCATCGGTATTCAAATTTATAATTCACGTACACACACACACACGATGGAATGCATAGAGTAGATCCGAAAAGTATATGTGCAAAGTAGTCCGAGATCTTCTTCGATTCAAAAAGATTCCAAATGCTACGAAAATTTAGATGCTTCGATTCAAACATATTTCATGTACAAAACATTTTAGCAAATAATTTTTAGGGATGAGGCGACGAGATGAGACGACGAGATGATAAAGAAAATAATGATATCAGAATAGCCAAAAAAATTTAACAGAAAATTTAATGTCACGCCCCGAGACCGGGGTCAATAACAGCGGCATTGATTTCCATTACAACTAGGAAACCAATAAGCCTCGTAATATCATAACAACTGAAAAGCCAGTCTTTTTCCATAAAAATAAAAACCATTGTCTTTACAATGAATAAAGAAATGCGGAATTAAAAACTTAACAAACGAATAATTAAAATTGTCTTAAAACTGGAAAACTTTAAAACATAAAAGATCTCGATCCACGCAGCGGACTTGGTTCACCAACCCCAAAATTGGTGACCTTCTTCGGCTTCAACTTCTTCCTCAGCTTTATCTGGGGATGTAGAGTAAGGGGTTGAGTGCTTTGGAAAACACTCAGCAAGTGGGGGACAATCGATATCATACATATACATAATTTTCATAAACTTGGATCATAAAACTTTCATAAACCGATATGAATGTATCTTAACATACTTGATTTGCCCTTACGAGCCATGACATAACATATCGTTTCATAATTTTCATATACTTAAGCACAGTAAAGCATTCTACTCTCTTCTTGGTACTGATATCAGTCTCTAGACTTATCCATCCTAGAGATGAGGTCATAACATCGGCTAACCCACGAATAAAGGGTCTGGATAATCCAGAAACAACGGATTACCACCGTATAAGGTTCTTTTAGCGGTTACACCCCACCGCATCAGGGTCATGGGGATCCAAATCCAATTAGATTTCGAGTTTAACGTGCTTACAAAATAATACTTTCATAATTTCAACATAATACATATCGATTGGGAATTTAAAACATACTATATGATTTTTATGAAAACGAAACGAATATACATAACAAAAGCCCACTTACAGTGCTTGGTATCGTGCTTGATTGATCAAAGGTATGACACACTTGAATTCTTATCTCCTTGGCTCTTGAACAACACGAAAAGGGTGTCCAATACTTGAACCAATTTCTGGAATTCGAACAGATTTCTTAAACAGAATCTTGGTTGCACTTCGATGGTTTAAATGTTGAAACTTGGCTCGGTTATAGTTGCTTTCAATCGAACAGAAACTGGAAAAGCGAGTAACGGCTTTGGTTGAAGGAATATCGAAGTAAGGGACGCAGCAACTATGGCTTGATCTCTCGGTGATTGTTTGCTGGACTAACTCGGACAGATTCTGGAAACAGACGAGCAAGTCACGGCTTGGGAGTGAGGGTTATCGTCGAATTTATAGGCTGGAACACTATCGAACTTTGGTAACAAAATCTGGACAGATTGATGACAGAAAGGGACTGAAACAGATGCTGGAAATTTTCGAATTGTTGGACAGAAACAGATGACAGAAGCCGTGGGTTTATCTTCTCGGTTTTTATGGCTGGAAGGAGATGGCTTGTTCTCGATTTTAAAGGCTGAGAAGGGTTGGCTTGTGATGTGAAAGTGCTGCCAAAGCTGGCTCTATTTATAGGCAAAAGTGGAGGCCAAGTTGAGGTGTTTGGGTTGGACTCTAACTCAAAATATAGGGGATCAAATCTGTGCAGATTGTGTTCAATAAATTCAGATTTTTTTCGAAGGCCATATCTTGTAAATCTCGAGTTGTATGGCAACGGAATCCTTAACTTACAAGGGTTGATTTGGTTCGAACCAAATCATGATGGTTTGGGACTCTTGGTAGTCATCGAAAAATCAGGAATCATGGTGTACTCTATCGGTTATAACTCCCAAATTTGGCTTGATCGAGTTTGCTTGATAAAGGGTGTTATTGATTGGGTTTGTGATGGCTAGGACTCCTTGGTAGTCATTAGAAAATCTTGGTATCCCTTGGCTAGAGTTTTGAAGAAGTGGGACATCATCTACCAAGAATTGGACATCCACTAAAACACTTAGTTATTCTATTTAAATTAATTGGAGTTCTAGTTAAACTCTAATCCAATATAATTTTAGTTAATTAAAAAAAAGAGTTTGACTTGCCACAATTACCTCCAATGTTGGATAACCTCAAATCCGGGTTTTTACATCCCTCCTCCTTATTGGAAGTTTCGTCCTCGAAACTCGAGTCAGCTTGATCATGAAAAAGATAGGGATATTTCTCCCGCATTGATTCTTCCATTTCCCAAGTAGCTTCTCTTTCCGTATGGTTTGACCATTGGACTTTGACGTATGGAATTGTCCTTCTTCTCAGAACATGGTCCTTGGTATCCAGAATACGGATTTCTTCGTAATTCAATGTCTCATCTAAGTTCCCTTGAGTTACTAGGGGTTCTGCTTCAAGTACATGACTTGGGTCGGCAATGTACTTCCTTAGTTGTGATACGTGGAAGACATTGTGAATTCTCGACAGATTTGGCGGTAGTGCTATTTTATATGCTAGCGTTCCCACCTTTTCTAGAACTTCAAATGGTCCCACATATCTTGGGTTCAACTTTCCCTTTTTGTCAAATCTGATCACTCCTTTCATTGGTGAAATCTTTACGTAGACCTTTTCACCGATCTCGATATCCACTGGTCTCCTTTTCAAATCAGCCCAACTTTTCTGTCGGTCCTGGGCTGTCTTGAGCCTATCTCTGATGATGGCTATCTTGTCAGTAGTAGCTTGTACTAACTCTGGTCCTGTGATTGCTCTTTCTCCTACTTCATCCCAGTATAAGGGTGATCGGCATTTGCGCCCATAGAGTGCTTCGTATGGCGCCATCCCAATGCTACTATGATAGCTGTTATTGTAAGCAAACTCGACTAGAGGTAATAGTTCGCTCCAATTTGCAGTAAAATCCAATACACAAGCTCTTAGCATGTCTTCGAGGGTTTGGATAGTCCTCTCCGTCTGGCCATCAGTTTGTGGGTGATAAGCCGTGCTAAGAGTTACCTTACTTCCCATAGCTTGCTGAAAGCTTTTCCAGAAACGCGACACGAATCTGGGATCTCGGTCCGATAGTATGCTCACTGGGACTCCATGCAATCTCACTATATTGTCCATATATAGAGTTGCCAATTTTTCCAAGTTGTAGTTCATACGGACAGGTAGAAAGTGTGCTGATTTGGTTAGTCTATCAACAATTACCCATATTCCGTCATGGCTCTGCTTGGACTTTGGTAGTCCCACGACAAAATCCATGGAGATGTGATCCCATTTCCATTCCGGGATTTCCAGAGGTTGGAGAAGTCCTCCGGGTCTCTGATGCTCAGCTTTCACTTGTTGACATACTAAGCATCGGGTAACAAATTCAGCTACGTCCTTTTTCATTGCGTTCCACCAAAAACTTTCCTTCAGATCCTTGTACATCTTTGTACTCCCAGGGTGGACTGAAAACTTTGACTTGTGCGCTTCAGACATTACTTCTTGTCTTATGTTGTTCACATCTGGCACGCACAATCGTCCTTTCATCCACATAATTCCATTGTTATCGATCTCAAAGTCAGTAATTTTCTTCTCCTTGACTTGTTCTTTTAGCTTGGTTAGGCTCGGATCTTGATCTTGGCTTAGCTTGATGGTCTCTCGAAGACAAGGTTGAGCTGAGACCGTAGCTAAGATTATTTTTCCTTTGCCTTTCCGGCTCAAAGCATCTGCTACTCTGTTTGCCTTGCCGGGGTGGTAGCTAATAGTGAGATCGTAGTCTTTTAGAAGTTCGATCCATCGTCTCTGTCTCATGTTGAGTTCCTTTTGAGTGAACAATTACTTGAGGCTTTGATGGTCCGTGAACACTTCGCACTTGGCGCCATACAGATAGTGTCTCCAAATCTTTAAGGCGAACACCACTGCGGCTAATTCGAGGTCATGCGTAGGGTAGTTTTGCTCATGGAGCTTGAGCTGTCTTGAAGCATAAGCAATCACTCTTCCTTTCTGCATGAGTACACATCCTAGTCCTTCTTTAGATGCATCACTATAAATAGTGAAACGCATGTCTTCCGTTGGTAATACCAGTACAGGTGCAGATGAGAGCTTTTCCTTTAAAGTCTCAAAGCTCTTCTCACATTCTTCACTCCATATGAACTTTGCGTTCTTTTGTGTGAGCCTGGTAAGAGGTACTGCTATTGACGAAAATCCTTCGACAAACTTCCGTTAGTAACCAGCTAATCCCAAGAAGCTTCGGATTTCAGTCACTGTCGTTGGTCTAGGCCAATCTAAAACTGCCTCTACCTTTTTAGGATCCACTGACACGCCTTCTTTTGATATGATGTGTCCTAGGAAAGATACGCTTTCTAGCCAGAATTCACATTTATTAAATTTGGCATAGAGTTCTTTCTCTCTCAATGTCTGTACAGTGAGGCGAAGATGTTGTTCGTGTTCCTCATTGCTCGACGAATAAATGAGGATATCGTCGATGAACACCACAACAAAGTCATCCAAGAATGGCTTGAATACTCGATTCATCAAGTCCATGAATACTGCTGGCGCGTTTGTCAAGCCAAATGGCATCACCGTGAATTCGTAATGCCCATACCTCGTTCTGAATGCTGTTTTCGGTATGTCATCAGCTTTTATCTTTAGTTGGTGATAGCCTGACCTTAGATCGAGCTTAGAAAAGACTTTAGCTCATTTGAGTTGATCGAATAGGTCATCTATCCTTGGAAGATGGTACTTGTTCTTGATTGTGATCTTATTCAGCTCCCTGTAGTCGATGCACAATCTCATGCTCCCGTCTTTCTTCTTTACAAACAACACTGGAGCTCCCCATGGGGATACACTTGGTCTGATTTGTTTCTTGTCTAAGAGATCCTGAAGTTGTTCCTTGAGTTCTTTCAATTCGGCTGGAGCCATTCGATATGGTGCCTTTGAGACTGGTGCAGCGCCTGGCACCAAGTTGATTTCAAACTCCAATTCTCGGTTTGGAACAGAACCGGGCAGTTCTTCAGGAAAGACATCCGGAAATTCTTGTACAACGGCTATGTCTTCTATCCTGGGTCCATCTTCCTCTTTTACTTCGCTTATTGTAGCTAGGTAAACTTCTTCACCGTTCTTTACGGCTTTCCAGGTTTGGGCTGCCGTTAGCAGAAATTTTCGTTCCTTGGTCTTGCCGTGATACACGATCTCTCCATCGTCTGGAGTTTGTAGTTTAACATTCTTGTTACGGCAGTCTACTACTCCATGATGTTTGGATAGCCAATCCATTCCCAATATAACATCAAAATCCATCATTTTGAGTTGAATTAGCTCAGCATTAAACTTGATTTCATTAATACTAAGATTACAATCTCGATGTATGCTATGTGCTATAAGGGTCTTATTGGCTGGTGTTGCTACGTTATATAGTTCACTAAGCAGTTCAGGTTTAAGGGCTAGTTTCTTAGCAAACCTTTTGGACATAAACGAATGTGTGGCACCACAATCAAACAATGTATACGCAGGTAATTCGTTTAAATAAATGGTACCTGCCACAACGTCGTTTGCGTCCTCGGCCTCTTCTCGCGTTATAGCAAACACTCTGGCGTTCGGCTTAGTCTCATTTGGTTTACTAGGAGGGCCGTTATTCCTTACAGTCGTCCCCCTCATATCAGGTTCGGGACACTCAGCAATTCGGTGACCTGTCTTCCCAAATCGGAAACATGCACCTCTTCCTCTGAGACATTCTCCTAGATGGTTGAATCCACAGTTCGAGCACTTAGGGTACCTCTGTTGAGTTGGGCCTACTGTGGGTCCCCTTTGCTGGTTGCTGGACGGACTAGGCCTCTTGAAGTTTTGACTGCTAGAGGTATGCTGACTGGTGGAGGGTCGCTTGCGTTTAAACTCTTCCTCGCGACGCTTGATATCTGCTTCAGCCCTGATGGCGGCTCCCATTAGATCTCCGAAATTGGTTGTCTCGAAAATTGCCAGGGCGGATTGGATTCGACTGTTTAGTCCAATCCTGAAGCGATGTAGCTTAAGGGACTCGTCTGCCATGATACTCGGTGCATACGTTCCCAGCGAGTTAAACCTTGCGGTATAATCCACCACTGTCATATCTGTAGTCTGTGTCAGGTTTTCAAACTCTCGCAACTTCTGGTTCTGGACCGCAGTTGGAAAGTACTGCTTCAGAAATGTGCTCCGGAACCTTTGCCATGCGATTGGTCCCGCTTCTAGCATAAGTGGTGACACGTTTTCCTACCATTTTCCCGCTTGATCAAAGAGAAATGACGTGGTGACTTCCACTTTAATGTTTTCAGGCACTTCAAGTAATCTGTGGTGGTTTTCCACTTGCTTCAGCCAGTTCTGGGCCATCTCCGAGTCTGAGTTGCCATCAAAGGTTGGAACTCTGTTCTTCCGCAACGATTCATAGTGGTACTTTACACCTTGCGGATGTGCTGGTTGTGCTTGAGGTTGATTAACAGCAGGGTTATTCAAACCTTGAAGTGTTGTGGCCACAATGGTGGCTATTGCTGCCAAGTCCTCACGACTCAGTCCCACCCTCGGGGGTTGTGGCGGTGCAGGTGGAGGATTCTGATTTCCATTAGTTCTCTCCTCATTAGAGTTGGGAGGAACAGCATAGTTTGGATTACGGTTGTTGCGGGTTGGACGTCCGGCCATTTCCTACAATAACATGAATCTAAAATCTTTGCGCGGAAATAAAACGATAGCGGAAAGATAAAGAAGACATGATAAACAAAAATGATACTTTTATTACTCACTGGAAAAATGTTTATCACAACTACTGGAAAGGAAAATGCTGAACATTGAAATAAAATGAAAACAAAACTCCTAAACAAAGCTTCTAAGAACTATGGATCTATCACTTCTCCATTTTCTAGTTCTTCTACGACATCTTCCTGCATGGGTTCTTCCTCAGGGTCTTCGTCTGAATCTTCATCTGAATCGACAACATCCAGAAGATTTCTCATGTGATCATTGGCTTCCCTTAGATCACTGCTGACATTCAGGAGATGAGTGACTATACCCCAGTAACCATTGCTTCTTATAGACAGGCGATGGTTCGTATTTTGAAGTGAGAGAATATGATCAGCCATTTGATCAAGCTGCTGTCTTTGGACTACGCATTTTTCCTCTGCAGTCCTATGGAGTTCGTCTATTCTAGCTACTTCTTCCTTAGTTCCCTCAAGCTGCTCATTAGCTTGATGATGATAGTAGCTAATTCTATGGGCATCGCCTCTCAGATGTTCCGCAACTTCTATCACTTCAGCTTTGGCTTCCTTGAGCTTCTCAATTTCTTGCTCCATACTGAGAATCTGGACATATTGCGCTCGGGTTGTCATCACCTAAACCCAAACACGGAATTAAATACTTGACAAATCATAAAATCAAGTATCATTCTGGAAATTTTTTTTTTTTTTTTTTATATTATATTCGAAAATTAGGGTTCTAAAATTCGAAATAATAGGGGTTTTGAATTAATCCATAATCGAAGCTTGAAATCTGAAATTGGCAGAGGGTTAATGATCGACTTGCTTGGAAGATCTCACGAAAATTTTTAATTTCAAAAACGATCAAGGTACGATCGGTAAATCGGGGAAACGAAATAATTTGGGGGTTAGGGTTCTTGAGCTTCGAATGAGGAATTGATCGGGCAAACAAAGTCCGATCGACATGAAATTTTGGCAGAAGAATCGACTGGAAGAGGCGGTCCCAATGGTATACTCGTCGACTGCTATCGTGGCGGCAGGCGGCGGAGACGGCTTGAAGCTAGGGTTTACTGTACGAAAATCGAAAAAATTTCCGAAAATAATTCTTAAAAATCGATTTTTTTTTTCGAAAATAAAATTTTAAAAACAGAAACTGGAAATTTTAAGAATTCAAAAATTTTCGTATTCATGTGATTAATCAGATTGGACTTCTGATTATCGTAATTATCATGAAACGACAATTTTCACCCAACTGTATTTATTTCTCCAGTTGGTCTATTTCAACCGGAATTTTCTTCTAGTTATTTCCTTAACTAGAATACTTTTCCCAGCGGGATTATGGAACCTGGCTAGCTCTGATACCACTAAAATGTCACGCCCCGAGACCGGGGTCAATAACACCGGCATTGATTTCCATTACAACTAGGAAACCAATAAGCCTCGTAATATCATAACAATGAAAAGCCAGTCTTTTTCCATAAAAATAAAAAACATTGTCTTTACAATGAATAAAGAAATGCGGAATTAAAAACTTAACAAACGAATAATTAAAATTGTCTTAAAACTGGAAAACTTTAAAACATAAAAGATCTCGATCCACGCAGCGGACTTGATTCACCAACCCCAAAATTGGTGACCTTCTTCGGCTTCAACTTCTTCCTCAGCTTTATCTGGGGATGTAGAGTAAGGGGTTGAGTGCTTTGGAAAACACTCAGCAAGTGGGGGACAATCGATATCATACATATACATAATTTTCATAAACTTGGATCATAAAACTTTCATAAACCGATATGAATGTATCTTAACATACTTGATTTGCCCTTACGAGCCATGACGTAACATATCGTTTCATAATTTTCATATACTTAAGCACAGTAAAGCATTCTACTCTCTTCTTGGTACTGATATCAGTCTCTAGACTTATCCATCCTAGAGATGAGGTCATAACATCGGCTAACCCACGAATAAAGGGTCTGGATAATCCAGAAACAACGGATTACCACCGTATAAGGTTCTTTTAGCGGTTACACCCCACCGCATCAGGGTCATGGGGATCCAAATCCAATTAGATTTCGAGTTTAACGTGCTTATAAAATAATACTTTCATAATTTCAACATAATACATATCGATTGGGAATTTAAAACATACTATATGATTTTTATGAAAACGAAACGAATATACATAACAAAAGCCCACTTACAGTGCTTGGTATCGTGCTTGATTGATCAAAGGTATGACACACTTGAATTCTTATCTCCTTGGCTCTTGAACAACACGAAAAGGGTGTCCAATACTTGAACCAATTTCTGGAATTCGAACAGATTTCTTAAACAGAATCTTGGTTGCACTTCGATGGTTTAAATGTTGAAACTTGGCTCGGTTATAGTTGCTTTCAATCGAACAGAAACTGGAAAAGCGAGTAACGGCTTTGGTTGAAGGAATATCGAAGTAAGGGACGCAGCAACTATGGCTTGATCTCTCGGTGATTGTTTGCTGGACTAACTCGGACAGATTCTGGAAACAGACGAGCAAGTCACGGCTTGGGAGTGAGGGTTATCGTCGAATTTATAGGCTGGAACACTATCGAACTTTGGTAACAAAATCTGGGCAGATTGATGACAGAAAGGGACTGAAACAGATGCTGGAAATTTTCGAATTGTTGGACAGAAACAGATGACAGAAGCCGTGGGTTTATCTTCTCGATTTTATGGCTGGAAGGAGATGGCTTGTTCTCGATTTTAAAGGCTGAGAAGGGTTGGCTTGTGATGTGAAAGTGCTGCCAAAGCTGGCTCTATTTATAGGCAAAAGTGGAGGCCAAGTTGAGGTGTTTGGGTTGGACTCTAACTCAAAATATAGGGGATCAAATCTGTGCAGATTGTGTTCAATAAATTCAGATTTTTTTCGAAGGCCATATCTTGTAAATCTCGAGTTGTATGGCAACGGAATCCTTAACTTACAAGGGTTGATTTGGTTCGAACCAAATCATGATGGTTTGGGACTCTTGGTAGTCATCGAAAAATCAGGAATCATGGTGTACTCTATCGGTTATAACTCCCAAATTTGGCTTGATCGAGTTTGCTTGATGGCTAGGACTCCTTGGTAGTCATTAGAAAATCTTGGTATCCCCTGGCTAGAGTTTTGAAGAAGTGGGACATCATCTACCAAGAATTGGACATCCACTAAAACACTTAGTTATTCTATTTAAATTAATTGGAGTTCTAGTTAAACTCTAATCCAATATAATTTTAGTTAATTAAAAAAAAGAGTTTGACTTGCCACAATTACCTCCAATGTTGGATAACCTCAAATCCGGGTTTTTACATTTAAGGTGTGGGGCGATGAGATGAGGAAGAAAAGAATGATCTTAAATTAGGTTTAGGGTATTTTCAACCGAAGGGTATTTTGATAACTAAAATATACATTTTCACACCAATAGTTAAAAAAATTGGACTTATGTGAAAATAATTTTCTCCTAAGTGTATTTTTTGGTAAGAATTTTTTTTTTACAGATTTATTTGTAATAAGTTTCTGTAAACATCACATATTTACAATTTCTCCTTTTAAATTTTAAGGTATTGTTTACAGTGACACTAGAACCTAGTAATGCTTCACAAATGTTATAAAAAAGAAAATCATTTAATGTCTAAAAAATCAAGGTAAATAATAATTAAAAAAACCACCATGACAGAGGTATCCCTGCAATAGTTGCAAGAGAGAGTTTAGGTAATCTTTTGACAGTGCCTTGCCGTGGAACAGAGCACAATGGCCAATCACGGCGGAGGCGCCAGCATAGTAAGGTTCACTTGATTTATAGCCACATAGGCGGGGACCCTCGGCTAGACTATCCCCTCTGGCCTCTTCCATCCCTCGTAGGGACCGCGGGATAAATGGCCTCGCTAAGAAGTATATATGTCATGATTATAACTGATTGTTTTGGTTTTGGAACCGATAATGTGAAATCCTTTTCCGTTGCTTATTTCGATGTCTCTTTATCTTTGGCTGATATTCTAATATATTTTATGTTTTCTCTTATAAACATTATTTTACCTAATATTATAAACATTATTATAACTAACAATATCTGCCATGTAAAAACGAATTTTGTCCCTGTGGCTGTGCATTAACAGAGGCATATGTCTTTATTAAAATACACCTATTTTCTGGATTTGTCATTTATGACTTGGAATCGGACCACTTTCACTATGGTACCTTTTTTTTAACGAAAATGCACTTCAGTGGGCCCAAAACCTATTACCAGAAAATAGGTGTATGAAAGCTGACAGATTATAACCTTTTTTTTTATATAGAGAAGTATAAGAGAAGAAATTTAGAGGGGTTAAACTGCACTGGCGGCACAAAGCATGGCATACCACACCATGACCCGTAGGAGTGGGCCGTGCCAGGCAAATGGTTTAGGCCAATGATGATCGATCGGTAACATTTGAAGCAATACATTCAATATATTTCAATGTTTGGCTTACCGATCAATAGTGCCGATCGAATCGTAAAGCCAAAAAAATTAAAAAAAATTGAAATGGATGTGCCTGGCCATCCCTTTCGTGGAATCGGGCCGACACGCCCGTTTCTAAACCATGCCGGCACGGTGCGTTAGATACCTGTGGAATCCATCTTATTATAACCCAAAGGATAGCCATCCAAAAGTCCAGCTTTTGAACTTGATTTGTTCAAGAATATCTAATTTTCCACACGACATTTAAAATGTTTCCATTTTCTTTTACATATTTTAATGAATTTTGCACCATATATTTATATTGCATAGTCACATGAACAAGTGTGGAGAACCACTAGCGTCCTCCAAAGTTGTTTTAATTTTTAGTAATATACTGAATTAAGTGCCCAATATGTCGGTGTACGAAAAAAATCCGTGATCCATTGACTTTGTCAAATCGTTCCTCTAAATAGTTTTTATACAAGAGCTGCATGAGTAGCATAAACAACGATAAAAACAATTAAACCATCAGTGACTTATACGTTTCAACCACTACTTTTGGATGTAATTACCATTTCAAACATGTAACTAACATAAGCATGCAGATATGGTCAATTTAAATAGTTAAATATTTGCCAATCATCCAATTCGAGGACTAACTTTTCCGTAGTTAGCTAATTAATAATTGCAGCCCACGAGTCAGACCTGTGGCTGTGCATGAACAGAGGCATATGTGTTGAAAGCTGACAGATTATAAACTTTATTTTTTTTTCGAGAAGTATGAGAGTAGAAATTTAGAGGGGTCAAACTGCACTGACGGCACGAAGCACGGCACACCACACCATGACTCATAGAAGTGGGCCGTGCCAGGCAAATGGTTTAGGCCAACGATGATCGATCGACAACATACGTGATGATCGATCGGTAGCATTTGAAGCAATACATTCAATATATTTCAATATTTGGCTTATCGATCAATAGTGCCGATCGAATCGTAAAGCCAAAAAAATTGAAATGGATGTGCCTGGCCATCCCTTTCATGGAATCGGGCCGACACGCCCGTTTTTAAACCATGCCGGCATGGTGCGTTAGATACCTGTGGAATCCATCTTATTATAACCCAAAGGATAGCCATCCAAAAATCTAGCTTTTGAACTTGATTTGTTCAAGAATATACAAATTTCCACACGACATTTAAAATGTTTCCATTTTCTTTTACATATTTTTATCATATTTTTAATGAATTTTGCACCATATATTTATATTGCATAGTCACATGAACAAGACTGGAGAACCACTAGTGTCCTCCAAAGTTGTTTTAATTTTTAGTAATATACGGAATTAAGTGCCCAATATGTCGGTGTATGAAAAAAATCCGTGATCCATTGACTTTGTCAAATCGTTCCTCTAAATATTTTTATACAAGAGCTGCATGAGTAGCATAAACAACGGTAAAAACAATTAAACCATCAGTGACTTATACGTTTCAACCACTACTTTTGGATGTAATTACCATTTCAAACATGTAACTAACATAAGCATGCAGATATGGTCAATTTAAATAGTTAAATATTTGCCAATCATCCAATTCGAGGACTAACTTTTCCTTAGTTAGCTAATTAATAATTGGTTTGTTTGATGATGCCCTTAAGCAGGGGCGATTCCAGAAATTTAATTCAGGGGGGCAAAAATTGCATAAAAATTAAACCAAAAAAATTAATGATAAACACCCGACTTTTAAGACTGTTGGTAAAAATCATTAGATAAGTAATTATAATGCGATTATTTTAAGAAAAAGACCTGCTTGATTTCAATAAATAACATACTTACTTAGCTTAATTGTAATAATACAATTATTATAATGTTCAGTTAATTGATATTCATGCAATTTAGATTTTTAATAGACTCAATCTTTTCTGATAGAGAGTTATAAGATTGCATGTACTAAGATAATATTTTGTGATGAAATGTTTGTTTTATAGAATAAATATTAGTTTAGGATGTTTTTCTATCTTTACAAAAAAGAAAGCAAAATATAAAAATAAAAAAGAGGAAAGTAAGAAAGATAAAAAAAAATCAACGGAGAAACGGTCACAACAAGCAATTAAAATGAAAGGAGAAAACAAACAAATAAAAAGCAAAAAGGATGCAACGAGCTTCTAACTCGTGCCCACTAGATGAAATGCGAAATGCTTTTACCGCTAGACAATCGGACAATCTTCTGGCAAGCTGCTACTAACTAATATATAATACCAAATTTATTTGAGGGGGGGCAGCTGCCCCTCCTCAAGCACACATAGATTCGCTCCCTGCCCTTAAGGGTAGTGCCCTTAGGGGTATCATCATCATTCATTTGGAATCTTTTTTTTAAAAGGAAAAAAAAGATTCGACTTGGATGATGGATGTTGCTCCTGAGGGTAGCGCCCTTAAGGGTAGCAACAATGTTTCCTTAATAATTGCAGCCCACGAATCAGACAAAGACTTGTTATGGTCAATTTAAATAGTTAAATATGTGTCAAAAACAGGATATTCCAAATGTATGGTGAGATGTACCTTTAATGATATTATCCTTAATGTTAGCATCAAATTTTCCCAACAGTGGCATTAGCAATATAGCATTAAGATTTTTGTTTTCAACTGTGATGTAAATTTTGTATGCTCACTCTGGAAATATGGCGCCTCGTCCCTACCGAAAACGTAAAAAGGTGTAATGGGTTTGCTTGTAGTGATCAACTGATCATTAGTGATCTCAACACTAATACTTCTTGGTTGTCAAATCTTATCAGGTGAATCTTAACCCACATGCGGATCGTTGGGCTTGTATCGTATGTTATCACACCATAATAAACAACAAACTCGCTTATTTCAGCTCGAATATATTTTTTCACCCCTTATTTTATCTCTTCTGGTTTTACCATACATCCAACAGAATATATATAACTCTGTCATACTTATCTTTTAGAGGTGATTTATATTGAATGCTCAGCTTTGTCGGGGCAATAATAAAATTACATTATTTGAAATATAATTGAGAGTCTATACAAACAACCTTTGTCCTGCTAAAATAAAGGCGTGGGTTTTGTTTGTCCGGATCTAAGTCACATAAACCTCCTACCCTCCTCCACGCAATGGCACTCTGGCCGTGAACTGACGAAATGAGTGAGCATGTGCCTCATTAAGATGATTAAGAACTTCTAATTCGTGCATGAAGAATTTCTAGTTCGCGTACTAATATTTTTTAATTCGCGTACTAAGAATTTCTAGTTCAGCGCTCTAAGTTTACTAAGTCTTGTTAATCCTTTTTAATTCTCCTTTTTTTTTTTTTGTAATTATAATTTTTTTTTATCCTATTTTGGGTTCAATGAAGTTTCATGATTTTCTAGATACTTCGGGTTGATAATAAAATTATATTTTATGGTAACTAGATATAATATTCACTATTCTGTAATGAATTCATGAAAAGACAGAATACCATATGAAAGACTAAAATATGTGATAAAAGAAAGTACGACAAATCTGTGATTGTGTAACATTTTTACGGAGTAAAAAATAATAATTTTGATTTCTTAGTTTTTTTTACATGCAAATTAATAAAGTGAACGATATAAATAATGTTAGGATCGGTCCGGAGTGTTTAGAGAGGGGGGTGAATGAACACTCCTTCTAAAAATTAATCCGTCGTGATTTCTTTCGGATTAGTGAAAGAAATCTGTTTCTTAATCAATTCTTGTACAAAACAGACCACTGAAAATATAAGTGCGGAACGGTCTGTTCTTGTATGTAAGAACGGCTCGATGGCTAGTGAGAAAGAACGAGTGCAGAAATAAGATACACAGGATATGTTTCTGGAAGTTCGAAGGTGGTGTAATCCTTCTACGTCTCCCCTTCTTCCAATTAATGAAGGTTTATACTAGAAGACTTTGATTTATACAATCCTGTTGTACAAACCCGATTCAGACTGGATTTACCTCACTACCAATCTGAAACTCCTAGTCACTCAATCTGCTCAGACACACTCTGTCTGACAGTTACAATATGTTTCTCACTTCTATTTTCAACACAGAAAACACAAGATGCGCACAGTGATCCTAAATGATCAAATGTTACAAAGTAAACGTGCTTGAGAATGATTTCAGCTCGAGAGCTTCTGAACTTGTAAGCTTGTGCTGTTTTTGCTTTCTTGTGCGTTTTTCAATTGATCAGCGAGAGTCAGTAGCAAGAGTCAGTAAGTTCCTTTTGTTGCATCCTTTTATAGTTGAAGGTACCAACGACATTATTTCCTTTAATGTGCAACTTTGACTCAGCTTAAACTCTGAGTAGGCTTCAGTCTTCTTCTTCAGGAAACTTGTCGTTCTGGTTCATACTTTCGGCGACTGTCAGGTAAGCTCTTCTTTGTCTTCTTACCTATTATGGCAATCTTCAGTCTTTGGTCCTTTGTAGCATTAATTACAACATTAAATGCTACAATAAATAGCCGTTAATGATTCGGACTGAGGAGCCATTCTGTATGTATCCTAAGCTGCTCTGATCTGATAAAGATAGAGATCGATCTGAAGCTTTGGTTGAGTCAGTCTGATATTCATCGATCCGGTCTGATAAGTAATGTGTCTTATCAGCTTGTACTTTTGTTGAGCTATCGATCTGGTCAGTTTGATTACCCTCGATCCGGTCTGATATGCTTTGTCATCTTATCAGCGTGATCTGTTTTGGGCGATCGTTCTGGTCAGTCTGATTTCTCTCGATCCGGTCTGATATGTTTTGTCATCTTTAAAATCTCATCAATAAGATCCGGGACTAACAAATAATTTTTTTTATTTTTATTGAGTTAATTTAAATGTTTATATTAGTCATTTTATAAGATAATAATATAATTTTTCAGAAATAGTATGAGTCATACTTAATAAATTCATATTATTACCAAACATGTTGAAATACAGATGTAAAATTTGGTTTCACTTTTAAATTCGTTATTCTATGTTTTAAAATAAAACAAAAGATTAATAATTCATTTTCATTTTCATTTTTCATTCTCTAAAATACATTATTCGGATAATTCTTACTAGAAAAGCAATCAAATACAAGATTTGAATTACATTGTTATCACTGCATATAACATTTTGCAAAGCTAAAATGTTAGATTCTACAATAAAATCTAATTTTAATGCTTTTTAATAATGATAAATATGTAAACATCAAGGTTGTTAATAACTTCATATTGTAAATTTGTAAATGATATAATAACGATGTAAGTTTTTTAAATATGATATATATTATATATGTTTAACTTCATTTCATCAGTATATATATATATATATAGGCGCACTAAGACGCACACACACTCAATTTTTTTTAAAATTAACGCACTCACACATATGTTTCCGTTCACACACCAAACTTATGTGATCTAGGTCCGGATGCCTAAAAGTTTGTTTTAAGTTTTAACCAGGCATAGCCCAGTTAATACATGCAACAATCAAATTGTTATTGTTATTTGGTGCAAAATTTTCTATCTTCTCAATTGTCCACTCATCCTTTTCAAATTATCAAAACGTGACCACCTCTTTTTCTTTTAATCCAAAAATATTAATATTAATAAATTAAATACCAAACGGCACGTGATATGTCATCTAGAAACAAATCTAAGTCTCCACTAGAGAAATCTGATGGACAAGTGTCTGATTCGTTATATTGCATAATAATATAATTCATTTTAAAATTTAATCGTTTTATTCATCAAATCTTATTTAAAAATTTAGCACTGACCCCACACACATGAATGATATCCATGAATAAATTTTTTTTTTCAAAACTAATAATAATCGGGAGAGTGAGAATTGTTTTTTCAAAAATTTGAACTCATATATATATATATATATATATATATATATATATATATATATATATATATATATCACTAGACCAAGCGATCTTGTACGTATTTATGAATATTTAAACATATAACTTAGGCATTAAACATGCATATATTTCACCTATGCATATGTTTGTCTTAATGCATTAAATTATAAATTGAATTCAGACATATAATAAGTATGAGAATGACTAAAATTATGAGATAATAATATAGTGTGATAAGTTATATGTGGTTTGGTATAATTTTAAACTGGTAAATTAATTTTATTATTTGTTATAATGATTAAAACATCCTCATTAACTAGTGGATGGAATTTTAACCTTTATTAAATTGTACGAGTAAGCTGAAATTTTTTGAGGAAATTTCAAATTTTGTATAGTAAAAAAAGGTATGAAATTATATATTTGTCATTTTACTATACAAAATTTAAAAAATTTCAAATTTTGTATAGTAAAAAAAGGTATGAAATTATATATTTGTCATTTTACTATAGAGTTGGAATCAAATTAGACAAGATGACATATCCTGTTAAAAAGATTTAATTTTTTGGATATTAATATTTGGTTAGTCTATAATTATTCCTAAAATGATATTTATTAACATTTTTTTAATCATGATATTTATTAACAATTTGAGTAAAAAAACAGTACTTTCAGAAAGCAATGTGCATTACTATTTGTGGTTCTTGAGATCACAGGTGACCTCCCAGGGCCCATCGTTACCCTAATTATACGTTATTATCCACACATTACTATTATTTTTAAATAAAAAAATAAAAGAAAATCTTCACCTAAATAATATAATAACCTAATAAATGAGTGTTAATTAACTTGTGAAATCTTATTTTTTTAATTAAAAATAATAGTAATGTGTGGATAATTCCGGGGTGTTCATCAATTCGGTTCGGATCGATTAATCGAATCCGTGAACAACCCCTACCCAATTCCACCACATCAGTCTAAAATCAACTTCTCAGTAATTTCCAAATCAAGGGGCGGCAGCTTCAAAACCCCTTTATCTCAACAAAAAAATAAAAACCTCTTTTTTCTCAGTTTGTTTCACAAATCAAGAACAATCCCATAAAAAAGATTGTTTCTTTGGCAAATCGACTCAGTCAACTGCGGTTTGGTTCAAAAATGTTGCATTTGTTCTTCGCGGTGGCGTTCTCTGCTGTCCCTTTGACCCTTTACATCCCTCCAATCAGAAGCTTGAATTTGTTTGTGGAGACTATGGAGGATATTTGGAGGGAGTCGAGTTCTCATACTGGTAGAATATTCCCACGTTTGAGGTATGCTTGCTCCAGGATCTTGAACTGTATACTTTGTAACAATACCGGGTAGATTAATTTTGAACGATCTGGGATTAGAACCCCAGTTTGACAAAACTAAACTTGTGAATATTGGCCCCCCCTTTTTTCTCTGTTTTTGGCGCTATTCAAAGTGTTGAGGAATTGTGATTCGTGGAAGTGTTCTTGTGGGATGCTGATTGTTATGTGTTTTTGGATAATAAAAACTAATTTATGTTGATGTGTTTTTGGATAATAAAGCTAATGATGTTTCCTTTAGATTATATACTTATGACTTTGGGTTCTTTCCCCTTGGTATTTTATATTTCTGTTGAACACAAGCTTCTTGCCAGTTTTATTTTGTTCACTGGAGCTGCTTAAATTTAAAGCCACTGGAGGGATATCACCAAAAATGCAATTATATAGGGTTTGTTTCACTTGCGGTAAGCCTAAGAACAAAGTTCTAGTCTGGAAAATCCGACAAATTTACGACCCCCGCTGGTGTACCTCTCGTAGACTGCTGATCAATGATTTGCAACGAGATGGGGAGATGGCACGAAGGGGGGTCAATCGAATGGATTAGATGGGCAAACTTGGACGAGTCTGAATCATTGTTAGTAGACCCAGTCGTAGCTCTTGTTGGTGGTAATAAGAAGTCATCATCTATTTGCTGTTTACTTGAACTCTATGGTCTTTCCATTCTTGAATTCCTTTATCAAAGAGATAGACTTTCTGAGATTAGAGTGATGTAGTTTCGCTTAGCCCTTGATCCTCTTTCCTTCCAGAAGCTCTCCACTTTGAGTTCAAAACAATTATCTGGACTTGAAAGTGGTATTCTTGAAACCAATAGTGGGACATATTTCTCATTAGTTGCACTAGTATGCTGTCTGTTTTAAGGGGGGTACTAGATATGGCAATCAGAAATGCTCAAGGCAACTTCTCAAAAGAGATTGAAAATGGAGGAAGAAGAAAACGGGTTTCGTGGAGAAGAAACTGAGAAGAAAGATGGGTATTGCATCAATGGAGGAAAGAGAGAAAAAGGGCTGCATTATATTTGTTTTCTTGAATCGACGTATACACAAATTTTATCTCCATATTAAAATCATACCAAACACCATAATATGTATCACAAAATAATAATTTATCCATATCATTCACAACCTTTTATCACTTGATTACATATCCTTTAATTATCCCATCTACCTAACTATGTTACTTTGCCATATTTACGTGATTACAACCCTCATCACCGCCACTAGCTAATATCCCTTGTAGGGAGTGTAGGGAGACCCCCCCATCTGGCCAAGAAATTTAAAGCTAATATCCATTTTAGAGAAACTATCTGGCCAAGGAAAAAAATTAACACAGGAAAGGTCTACTATTTTGGCAAAAACATAGGTTCTGAATTAATCATTGTCTTAGTTCGTGTTTGTTTTAATTTGGTTTGACAAGTCATGCAGTTGATTTGAAGCCCCACTTCTAACAAAAACCAATAGTGGTATATGCATGATTTCTACCATCTTGATAGAAACTGATTTTGGTGGTAGGAAAGAATCTAATTCTCATCTATTTACTGAAAACTGGTTTTCGAGTACATAACTTTAATGTTTTACAACATTTTGTTTCAAATTTATTCTCAAACAAATATAAAAAATACAAAAAGAATAAAAGAATGGCTATATAAATAAATATCTCTTTAGCTTTTATAACGTTACTTATTAACTCGAAAGAGTGCAAGGCTTTAAGAACCAGAAAGCATTCAAAGTTCTTGCTTCTTTCTCAGCTGCTCCGACTGGAATTTCTCCTTCAGGATTGATTTGCTTAACCTCCTGGAGAATTCCGCTTCCCTGTTTTTAAGCCACTTTATTTTCAGTCACTTAGCATATAAGCAATATGTGTAAGTTTTCTTTGGCTTCTAGAGTGTGCATTTAAGACGAATCAGCAAGGTGCCAAATCCATCTACCTAGAGTTGCCTCAATATACATTTTTTTCCTTTTCAGAAGATTAAAATTTGAAATCAATCCATGATTTAATAGTGTGAAGTCCATACCAGAGGTTTGGACCTGAAAGCCTTACGTGTCATCTCAGCTTTCAACGGTTCACACTTTGCAGAGAAACACTGTGGAGTAGGAGGTGAAGTTCGAATCTTTAGTAAACCATCCTTGTTAAGCTTTATGTTTTTGACATCCACGGATATAGGGGTGTTCTCTGCATCATCTTTTCTTCTGCAAGAATAGATTCAAGATTCTTTAGCTAGCTTATTAAAAACTTAATGCATATTTGAGAAGAAAAAGAGACGACAGAGTAAAAGCATAGTCTTGTAGAGGAATCAATCCATAATTGAATATTGTCATACCAGAGGTTTGGACCTGAAAGCTTTGTGATTTGGAGGGATCGAGAAGAAAAAGATAAATAGTGGAAGCATAAGAAGATCCAGGAATCCTGGAGGAGGGGGGGTGTTGTGAAACTTGAGTTTTTTGAAAGTTCCACATGAAAATTTAATTTTTTCCCCGGTTGAGTGGTTTACTCTTGTTGGATCTACCCGAGTGGAAGAGAAAATTTACCTGATCTTTCTGATTTCCATTACATTACGTCTTCTCTGCTCAATTCTAGCAATGGCCACTTTTCTTTTTCTCTGTCATTCAAATCCCTATGATTGACGTCCGGAATGTCTTTACTATCTCTAACTTTAGTAGCTAGGTTCTTCAACTCATTACAGAATTCAGCAACCTTGTTCAATATTTCCCCACCAGAAAACAAGTTTCTCGCAGATAAAGTACTTTTCAGCTTTGGTGTTTGATCGGCTTTTCTCATTGCAGTATCATCCCTTGGTTTCTTCTCCGTGCTTGATTTTATTGCCTCTTTTCTGAGTTTAGCTTTGTGATTTGGAGGGGTTGACAAATTGGGATTTTGATTTTCACCATCTTCAAGAAATTTATCATTGTTTGTGCCCTTAAACAAAACAGAAGTTGGATTTGTTCCCCTTTTCTTCAACTTCGTATCCCTGCAAATTATAAATGAGTTCATATACTGTTTTAGAAATGCGTGAGATTCAAGATTTACAAACCAAGAACCCGTGTGGTAGACGCTCCCTTCATCCACCACCCAAAGCTAATATAGTTTCATCGATACCTTGCTTTTTCTTCACCGAATGGAATAATCTCAGAAACTGTAGCAGATCTGTGAAGCTGGAAACAAAGTAAATAAGAAAATCAGAGAAGATTATGACATAATCAATTACCTTATCGAATCGGGGGTACAGCTTTATCTTTTGTGTAATTATTACTAACTTTGATATAAACGAGCTCACGAGAACCATTTGTCATTCGAATTGTAGTACAACAGAGCATGGTATTTTTTTCAACCTTACAAATTGGCCGGAATCTGAACTATAATGCAATTGAACCATAAATTTTTAATTTGAAATTCGGGCCACTCGGATAAATATCAAAATTCAAGCTCGAATGTAAAAAAACCATCGCAAGAAAACATTTGCCCAAGAACTGTATTGTTGCACATTCATTCCAAATATAGTGCCGACAAATAGCAAAAGAGTTCCCCAAATCCAAACGCCACTCCGGTTTGCATAAATTTTCTTGAAAACCAAATAGAAAAAGTGCAGTAAACAAGATTTATAAGGGCAAATAAACCTTAGAATTCGAAGTGGGATTCCTCTCTTTCCCATTAAAGAAATCTTCCGGTGTCCTGGGGTGATTACAACCTGTACATACACACATCAATTAACAAAACAACAAGAAAAACAAAACCCCACGTCACCATCCACTTATACATACGCCTGCACTTTATCTACACCCACACAGACCCATTAGTGCACGTTTTTTTTTTGACTTACTGGGGCGGCAGAACCAGGCTTCATCATCAACAGGGTTGTCCGAGGCCAAAAAATCGATCCATTTCGGGGCATTGATGAGCTCATACATCTCGTCTCTTACAAATCTTGAATCTATATTCTTCCAGTCAATGATTGCAGTATCCATTTAGTCTTATCTCTGTAGATAAGCAATAACAATTTAATATATATACAGATGAAAAAAAAAGGTACAAAATCCAACTCTGTAAAATCCCAGATTAGAGACCGATTGTGAAAACAGTTTTTTCTAATAGAGAAAGAAAGCGGAGAATGAAAGAACAGAAGGGAGGGGGATAGCTGATCCTTGAGACAGTGGACCGTTGGAGGGAAGGGATCTTCTTATTTGCTTCGGTATATGTCGATTACTTTTCGACCGTTGGGAATTTTCAAGCTTATTTGATCTGGTGGGCTTTGCTTTTGTGCTATATAACAATTGTTGGGCTGGGTTTGGGTTAACCCAGTTTAATTTTAATATTTATTTTTTTATTTTTTTAAATATAGTATTTTTGTTTAAGAAAATTACACATAGTTACTACTTATCAAAATATGTTTCAACTAAATCACCCAAAAAAATCTTCTTTCAATTAAATACATCTTTTAAAAAATATCTTTCACATAAGTTTATTTTATGAAACCCTAATCTAATTAATCCATTTTTATGACTTAAACACACATAATCTAATTAATCCATTATCTCAATGGCAGATTGTTCGATTGGTTGAATTGCTTTAAAATTTCAGAACGAATATCGAATTGTGTTCTTCACAAATTGAATCTCGTTGTCGTTCTCATCCTCGTCTTCAATCAATTTCTCTGTTTTTTTCCGATCTATTGCTTTGAATTGGTTTCGTCTTCTTCGTTGCGAGCTGTTTCTGAATTGGCGTATGATCGCACCATAGCATTCACCTTCAATTGTTAAATTTTTTTGTTTCGTGACGCATCGTCGCTTGCAATTGTGCCAAATTTTTCTGCGATCATGTGATGTTTTTGCGGCGTGAATTCTAATATTAAATCTGCAAAAAAAATCATTTTTCTTCTGGAATATGACGACGGCAAAGGACAACTGTTGAGGAATTGAATTCTTCGTCGTGAATTAATTCTGATAGTTCGCAATTGAATTGTACTCGTTCATTGTGCTCTGGAGGTGTTCGATTACAATCACGTGAGTAGCTGGTGTGATTGTGTACATCTTCGATGTATGAATAAAAATTAATCATGCTGTGTATGAAAAACTAATCATGCGATGCATGTAAAAATGTATTCATGTGGTGCATGTAAATTACATGCGCCCTAGTTTACCGGTGCATGTAATTACATGCACCGTTAGTCTACCGGTGCATGTAATTTACATGCACCGATAGTCTACCGGTGCAGTGTAAATTACATGCACCGGTAAACTCAACATTTGCATTGGTTCTCAAATTACATAATAAATAAGTATCATATAGTAAGTGTTAAAGACGATCACAAATAACACTTAAAATTAATACATGTTTGTATAATATATTATCATTTGAAAAATAATAGAATTTTGTTATGAGATTATGCAATAATTTATCATATAGTATATACTCATCCATAATAAAATTTAATTTCTAAAGTAATATATTGTATCTTTAATTTGTTATAAGATCAATTGTAAAAATTATAGAATGAAAAATTAATTCACATTTTTTTGATTTGATCATTGTAATTTAGTAATTAGATAAAGAAAATCGTATATTAGTGCATCTCCACCTATCGGTGCATGTAAATTACATGCATCGATAGATTTTAACAAGTCGGTGCATGTGAATTACATGCACCGCTAAGTCTATTTTGGTGCATGTAAATAGACTTATACTATATTTAACAAAAACATAGCCTTTTTATATATAATTTTGAATATGTAACATTTTTCCTCATTAATTTTTTTAATTTAATAGCAAACTGAAATAGAAGGCTTGAGATGTGAAATAACAAACTGAATAAGAAAGCAAAACCTAAGTCTAAAGATGCATGTAAGTTACATGCACCAATGAGTCTATCGGTGCATGTCAATTACATGCACCGATAGACTCATGAACTGCCGGTGCATGTAAATTACATGCACCACTAAGTCTATTGGTGCATGTAAATTACATGCACCGATAGACTCATGATCTACCGGTGCATGTAACTTGCATGCACCACTGAGTCTATCGGTGCATGTAAATTACATGCACCGATAGACTCATGAACTGTCGGTGCATGTAAATTACATGCACCAATGGTTTCAATATCATTACATTCTCAAAATTTTCATTCAAACAATTGATCGAGCATCTCAAATACATTATAATTTTGAGTTTTACATTAAATATCTACAAACAATCATTACAATAAAATTGAAATTCATAATAAATATAAATTTTTCATCAAACAATTGATCGAACAATTCAAATATATTATACTTTTACGTTTCACATTAAAAATCTACGTACAGACATTACAAAAAAATTGAAATTCATAAGAAATATAAAACAAAATCAACAAAATCGGTAAATAAATGATAAATATAAGTGCGATGATTTTGTCTTCTTGCACAACCTTTTTGTTTTCGTTTGATCAGTGCGCGCAGCTCCGACGCCATGGGAGGAGCGACAACTTCCGACGACGGCGTTGGTGGTTGGGATATGTGGCTTATGTGAGGGTTGGAGACTAGGGTTTTGATGTTGAAGGAGGTGATCCAAGGAAGGCAGAAGACTATTTTGGTCATTTTTGACCAAAATTGGACTTAGTTGAAAGAATTTTTTTTAGGGTGACTGGGCCGAAAAATCTTTTACTAAGTAGTATCGGCCCGAAATTTTCCCTTTTTGTTTTGGTAATTGTGGGGAAATATTCGAGAATTACTATTTGTAATGTCAAATCGTATATAAGAAGATGTTTGATAAAATGATTTTACAATTTAAAAATGTCATATTTTATGTTAAAATATAATAATACAATAATATAGTATTTTGGAGGATAACTAAAAGTTAGTTAAAAGTAATTATTATAGTTTTAAGTGCTTCAATATAATTATCAAATAAACCAAATATTCGATTCCAAAAAATGTCTTTCACGATATACTTATATATTTTGAAGGATCATGATAACTGTCTATTTGGACTGATGGATTTCGTTTAGATGAAGAGATTTGATTTGGGAAAGAATTTGAGGAATGTGCTTCAAATGACACCCATCTTTTGTGTATTTGAAATCCATCATAATTACTATATTTATTTGAGATAAAGTTGATTTTATATTCACTTGAATTTTTTACATCCAAAGCCCAAACAAGTCAAGGAATTTGAAATCTTGGATTTAAATCCATCAATCCAAACACAACCTAAGTGTTTGCAATTCCTTATTCAAAATACTTTTGTGTCTTTTGCTTAAAATTGAAAAAAGTTATTTTTAAGCAAAAAAACATTGGGTGTTTTATATTAAAATAAAAAAAGCTTAAAGAACTTTAAATTATTACAAAATTTCCACCACACAAGTAAAAACAGTGAAAAATATCTCATAATCTGCTTCTGTTTCTGTTTTCACATACTTATTTTTTGAGAAGCTATAGTAGAATCAAATAAATAAAACATTCAAATTTTAATTTTTAGTCTGAAAAACAGATAAACAGTTTTGAAAAGCAATCGCAAACACCCACTATAATAAATTTTAACATATATTATATAAAATTTATTATTTTAATTGAAAAGGGATATATATATGTATATATATTTGAACAGAAAAGGAACACATATATATATATATATATATATATATATAGATATATATATATTAAAATAATAGTATACGAAAGAGTAATAATTTATTGTGTGCAAATTATAAATATTTATTTCCAGAAGGGTTTCGATGTGTAAATGGATAACTTCAGGGTCCTACCTGTAAATACCAAAACATTGTTGCCATCTCCTTATCCTGAAGCCAACGCCATTTTCTTTACCTGTAGGAAACATTAGAAGTTAGAGATAGAAAAGTAATAACGAAATGTCCAGCACTTCAGTTTCGCTTTCGCTCTCGTTTCTGCATACCAGTTTGGCCAATACCAAACGTCAGCAGCTTAGCAACGGTTGTGTTCCGAATTCGGTGCCGTTACTGGGCCACCAACGTCGGCCACTGATTGTTCAATCCAAGTCCACAACTCGAACAGAGGATAGAACTGCTCGCCATTCTCGTATCCGTAAGAAGGCAAGTTTTCTGTCCTTTGTTTTTTTCGTTTTGACTTTTTTTGTTTTTTTTAAGATCTACAAGAATCGGATTTCTAGGCATGCGAGATTATTGAGGAAGAGAGTTTAAGATGGGCATCCTAATGCAATGTTGTGAAGAAATTATATGGAAGATTTTTTGAGAAGTTTCCTGTACCCGCTAAGTGTTTGCAAAAATGAGTGTACTAGTCCTGTTAATTTTCCCACTTGTTATCGTGGTTGTATATAAGGTCTGTAATGGTGAATTGTGGCCAATTGTCCGGTGATTCCATTTGGTTTTGTTTATAAGGTTAGCCCTTTCGGATCACAATTATGTCAACCGGTCATATCTTATTGCTGTTTACTTGCATGGTTTTCTCATGGGCGATCTTCTACATAATTCATCCTTATTCAGCTAGAGATGGCGATAAAGAAGAAAACTTTACTTATATACTGATTATATGTTGCTGACCATGCTGTGGCCGTCTTAGTCTTCTGCTGCACTTTCTCGTATTGTGGCTGTTCAAGTCTACTGCTGCACTTGCTACTAAAAATCAAGTTCACCATGTGTTCTAAACCACACAGTAGTCCATATGCTATGTTTCAATAATTGCAGCTCGGAACAATATAAGCAATTGTTGCTCCTAAACTATCCATCTTTGAGTAGTGGCTCCAACTACAAGTTCTGAACACCTAATCTTGATTTTGATACTAGTTACAGGATTGAATGTCTGCCATTATAAGAAAGTTAAAAACTAATAGCAAAGATGCAACACAAAATTTTAAACTCTACTCAAATCTAGGCGCCGCATTTACAGATTTGTCTCAGCTAGGACTATGGAAACATACCAGCTTTAGTGCCCTACCCCTTGCTTCGATTAGCCACACGCTTTATCTTGTGTTTTGACATTGGTTGTAGACTTGTAGGCCACTTGTATGGTTTACCACACCTTGCATATCTAATAATCTCGCGAATATACACATATTTGTAAGATAAGTTTAAATTGATTAAAAGACTGTGGAAGATGTTTTGAAAGGATGTTTTAGAGTGTCTTTGTTTAGGTTAAAGTTGTGAACCTCCTCAGATAAGTTTTTGAAGATATAAGATGTTAGATCTTACTTAATATAAGTTGCTAAATGGTCGAGAAAATACGCTCTAGGAGCTTTTAAGATGCCATTTTTCTGTTGAGGTAAGATGGTCATTTATGCAATTGGACAGAGCTTGTGAGATATGAAATATAACTTGAGCTCTATGGACTTCGTTGAGGGATTATCAACTTTTTATTTTGATTTTGTAGCTTTTGTATTCTATTGAGTTTTCAATACACATTTTAATTAGGTTGAAGGGACAACAGAAAGACCAAGATTATGTGTTTTTCGCTCCAACAAGCATATCTACGTTCAGGTGATAGATGATTCAAAGATGCATACTCTTGCTTCTGCCTCTACTGTGCAAAAACCCATCTCAGAGGAGTTTGACTACAGTTCTGGTCCTACCATTGTAAGTGAATTCCCCATATCTAAAATCAAAGTAAGAGCATTGCTAAATACGTTCCCTGCTTATTTATCATGTTCTAATTGATGATTTAGAATTTCTTTACCGTTCAAGAGTCCCATTGGCTAGCAATTTTCTTTCCTTACTAATTCTATCGTTATTTCTTAAATTCTAACACCAGTGACCTTCATATGTGAACTGAACTTGAGGATATTTCTCACATAGACAATTGACGGAAATGGAAAAAAATTTAGGGACATGCCTAAAGAATTACATAGAAAAGCTTAAGTAGCTTGTTCTCGCAAACGTGTCCTTAATATTGCACCTTGTCAATGTTTGATCAAATTATAAGCTCTGGCTATTGAACTGAAATCGCAATTCACGAGTTGTGAACCCTTGTGTGCAACAACCTGGTGGGCTCAAAGGCGGACATTTAGCCTGTTGGGATTGGATTGTGAAAGCGGGGTTCAATCTTCACTGGTTTAAATTCATTTTATCCCTTGCCACGACAATTTTGAAGACCATGACCTAAAATCCTAGCATTAATATTTGAGGTTTGGGATCTCAGGATATTGCCAAAAGGGTTGGTGAAGTTATAGCAAAATATTGTCTTGAAAAAGGAATAACAAAGGTAGCCTTCGACCGGGGCGGTTACCTCTACCATGGGCGGATCGAGGCCCTTGCAGATTCTGCTCGGGAGCATGGCTTGCTGTTCTGAAGCTTAAGCAGTTGTATTAGTTTTCATATTTGTTTGTGATTGAAGTATTTTCACATTTAGGCTTTGTTATTAATTTCTGTGAGCAATGAAGGCTTAAACTAGACACATTGTTCGGGCTACAAGTCTCTTGTGTTGGAGTTATGATTATAGTCCTGATCATCTCCGAGCACCATCTTATTTATAACTGGTACACCCTTCTTTTAAATGATGTTTATGTAGGGATGGATCCAGGAAATAGGATGGATGACTAGTGCCAAGGAGTCGAATTTGAGTCCGACCCAATAGAGCGGGTCTTGTAAATTGATCCCGTGGTTACGGCTATCGATTTGGCACGACTAACATGGAAGCCTGGTTTGGCTCGGGCAACCCCAGCTTGAAAAGACCTGTGGTTCATTAAAATAAAAGGTTATAGGTCCGGCCGATTACTTATTAAAATAATAAGTATATATAAATTATGGATAGTAAATTAATTTCAAATAATTAATTTACCAAATAAAAAAATAATAATATCATAAAAATAATACCAAGCATTACGTCAGAAAATCAAACTTTCTAGTGTCTCCATACGCTAACATTAATTTATTTTATAAAATGAATAAGTTATAAATACAAGGATGAATTACGCCAATAGTTTGAACAATAAAAAATTTCACTAATCTGTTTTAAATAAATGGCTATTTCCCCTTGTTGTGTGGTTTTATGTTAAATCATACGAGAGATTATTTCAATTTTTTTCTAAATCTATTATAAATTAGTATGTGTGATATTATAATTAGGGGTGTTCATCGGTTCGGTTAACCGATCGAATCGGGCCGAACCGAAAAAGTTCGGTTTAAATCGAACCGAACCAAAAAAGTTCGGTTCGTTTTTCGGTTTTAAACAAATAAATTTTGGTTTTCGGTTCGATTTTCGGTCACAGGGTCCGGTTAACCGAACTGAAAACCGAAATTTTTTTAAAAAAAAAATTAAAATTTTTTTTTTAAATATTTTTTTAATGGTCTCGCTCCTGATTTAATAATTAGAACTCGTAAATTAACAATGTGTTTCAAGTATAATATAAGTTATTTTGTTATTCTATTTAAACTCGATTTTTTGTATTAGATAACTTCAAAATAATGTTAGAAGTTCAAAATTAAAAGGTCAAATGTTTAGAATTCATTTGAATCCAATTAATGATGTATTAGTGTTTGTATTTACGTTGAATTTTTATCAATTAATCATACAATTTCAAAAAAAAAATTGAAATTTTTTTTTATAAAAAAACTACGGTTAAAACCGAACTGAAAAAGTTCGGTTAAAACTGAAACCGAACCGAACTATTTCGGTTCTGTTTTTGGTTTTGAAATTTCAAAACCGATTCGGTTCAAACAGAATCGAATGAACACCCCTAATTATAATACAGTTGTTCTCTGTAATAGATTTTTTCTATAGAAGCTAGTTATAGCTATCAATACACAAGTTGGCAAGGAATTAAATAACTATTTTAGATCCTCCACAATTTTTTTTAATTGGACCTAAAATAAATATTAATAATACTTGCTCGTGGAATCGATAAATGGAAGCCTTGTTGCCAGCCGAGGAATGGCATTGGGTAATAAATTGGAGGGAAAACCATGCATAGACCCGGATTAGTTTATTCATACAATAACTCAATAATAAATATAACATATTCTATATAAATATAAATATATATAAACTAACATAATAATTATTTAGATCAATCAAATTAAACGAGTCCATCCATAGAGCTCACGCGAGCTTATTTTCCTAAATTGGGCCATGTATGACAATTGACTAGTGATGTGACATTAATCTCGCATATCAAATACAAAATATTTATCAACTTTTATCACCGATACTCATATTACACATCTTTCGATTATCTTATATTGCATGCCAAACATTAGTAGTTTAGAAAATTACATTTGATTATTTCAGCTACATATTTATAAAATTATGGGGTACGTCTTGCTAGGGGCGGAGCCACACCTTATTTTTTTTAAAAAAAATATTAGTAGTGTAAATTTTTTAAATTTGATGTTGTAGCCCAACCATATATTACCTCTTCAAACCTACATTTTGATATATATCATGACCAGTTCCAGGTAATTTCAAATGCTGGCTCTACTCCTGCGTCTTGCTGTACCTATTTTTCTCAAAATTTTGGTATGTCCATGCCCCTATCTCGAGAAGCGGCGGAGGGAGGGGTGGTGGGGGGTGACAGCCGTCCCCCGAAATTTTTTTATAGTGCTTTCTGTGGATTTTTTTCGTAAAAATAGATTATGTTTGAACTTTAGTTTTTTTAAAAAAAATTCTGTCACCCTAAACTATAATTGTTGATCCGATCTCGAGGTGTCCTTTTCCTAACTGCGTTGTTCGTGCTCATTGAGAAGTCTATTTCTATGGCTCTCGAGTGGAATTGGGTCTGTCTTGGGTGCACCCGGTGTTTGGTGCACCCAAGACACATGCATATGTATCTATATGTATGTATAGATACAGTGGAATTGGGTGAGACTGCAGTCTCCACTGACATGTTTCTGCGAATCAGCCGTAGACTCATCACATCACATGTTTCCTACATCTTATCAGTCACGTTAGAGGTACCTTTCTGTATCCATACCATATGAGAATAAAAAACTCTGAGAATTTGGAGCCAAAATGATTTATAAAAAATATAGTCGGATAAGACAGCTTTTATCTTCAAACTGTCTTTTGATTTTTTATATACTTTTATTAAAAAAAGAAAAAAGGAGAACTTGCATGCTATAATGACAGACTTTGATACATCCTTGTCGAAGTCAGTATTTCTTTATTTTTGGTGTGCAACTCTGCAACTTATGAACGGTCACAAGTATTTTCACCATTGTTAGTGTACATTAAAGGTTTCATTGTTGCTGCCTTTAAGGGCACTGTCCTCAGGAGCATCATCTACCATCCATATGACTTTTTTTTTTCTTTTACAAAAAAAAAAAAAAGATTCCATATGGATGTTGGACGATGCCCCCTAAGGGCAGTCCTTAGAGGCATCATCAAATAAACCTACATTAAAGGTTTACATGCTGTTAGGGTAATCTTGCTTAACTTATTAACTAGGATTCAATCGATTGAATCTTTAATTTGTGATCTAAAGTATAGTTATTAAGAGTATATATTTCGAATTCATCTTTGAACTATTCTAAATATTATTCCAATTAGATATCTACCACAACAACTGCCTCTCATTAAAAACTTTAGATATTAGAGACACATCCCATTTAATATTTCATTACTTTAAACATGTACTATCTACTATGTGATGAATGAATGAAAGGACTAACTTCTTTGTTATAAAATGAGGCTTGGTCCTTCAGTTTAAGTGAATCGATTAATAGCTTGTCTATCAATTGTCTAGCAATTTTTGACTTTAAGAAAATTTATCCGTTGTTTTAGAACTTGTAAATTTCTGAGCATGCTCTATAATTGTAGTTTTGACTGATAATCCATATCAAAAAATGATTTTATTAAGTGTTTTTCTATAAAGAGTAGATGTGTGAATTATAAAGTCTGGCTAATGAGAAAGTTTTGTAGGTGCATTTGGCGTAAGTAGAGAAATTATGTACTACATAGTGTCTTTTCTTCTTTGGTCTTTTCTGATTTGAGATTTTTTCACGTTAAATCATTGTCTAGTTATTATTTCTCTTTTTGTTTTCTTTTCCCTAAAAAAAGGTAGATCGTGAATTTGGATGGTCAAATTCACAACACTATGTTTGTATTGATTGAAATAATATGGAAGCTACGACGACTACTGTTCCTTTCCCAATAAATTTCCTCATACATTGTCTAAAGGAGACAATAACTACAACCACACTTCAAAGGGTTGAACCAAACATGGAGTCAAATTATGTGGTCTGGACCTTCTCATATGTCATTTTTTTGGTGCAGAAATATAATATCGCTGCCTCTTTTGTCTTCCGGAATTTCAGTCATTTCAATCAGAATGAAGGGACTAATCTGAAGTGTTTGCTACCTGTGTATAAAGCTTTATAATCGTCTTTTACATCAATTATAGAAATGCCTTTTTCCAATATATATATATATATGTGCGCGCGCGCGTTTTTACTTCATGTTGCATTTGGATTGATTTGAAGGAAAATGATTTGTAGAATGAATTTCAAATGACGTATTTGTAATACACTACAATTAATATTAAAACTAGTTGATTTGATATAAAATGGATTTGAAAATTACTTGAATTTTATCGGTCAAAACTAGTCAACAAGTTTGAAATCCAGGGTTTCAAATCTATTTTCCGTTGAATCAATATAAGATGAAATATTGCTATGTGCAAGGCCCAATTTATTGTTGCTCGAATACAACAAAAAGTGCTATTTTCTTTTCTAGAATTAAGTTAGGAAATGATAAACCAAAATTTCTAAGAGCTTTGTAAAGCGTCATACTTGTTTCTTGGTTCATTGTGCTTAAATGTGCTACTAATTGTCTATTAATAATTTGAAATAAAATAAAGTATGAGATACTTGTGGTTCAATTTTACAGAGAAACATCTGTTTTATGCGAGCGTAAAACTTACGTCTTCCTTCTTCATTGATCTAGGGGAACCAAGAAACATATACCATTTAGGAGGCGTAAACATCAAGTAAGTGGCTTGCTGAAGATAACTAAGCAGACATGTCGGAGTTGGCCACAGGCACAAGCGAGTGGTGCCTTACCAACATCCATTCTACTAGAGTTCCGAAGTGATCCACGTTCTCACTGCACAGACAAGAATCTCATTTTACTAAGCATGCTATTATGTGAGGCATATTGAGCTTTACCCTTTTTATAAATTTTATCATATTGATCTCCTAGGCACTTCAATTATTTTATAGTGCTCGACTATTTTGTAAATATATTTTTCTATTAATAAATTCTTAGAAAAAAGTGTTAACTGAAAATCCACCAACATTTGGTTATGCGTGTGCGGTCTCACTTCTATACATCCGATTTTACAAACACCAACATACAAAAAAATATATATATACATATACATATATATTCTTGTGTATTTTTGATCGGGTTTTTGGCAGACTACCCCCTATGATTTCCAAATAGGCGGCCCAACCCGTGGTTTACAAAATAGGCAGATCACACCCTTTGATTTGAAAATAGCATTTTACCCCCTATGATTTGTGAAAATATGCATTTATCCCCCTGTGATTTACAAAATAGGCAGTTTACCCTCTATATGTATGGTGTATTTCACACTCATTCACAAGATAAAATGCATGTTTTCACAAATCACATGGGTAAACTGCTTATTTTTTAGACCACATAGGATAAATGTATATTTTCAAACTATATGAGGGTAATTTATCTATTTTGCAAACTACTAGGGACTATTTGCCATTAGTATATTATTTTTAACTGTTGTCAACTCTATAATTGGTAAAAATGAAGGTATCACTGTCATGCAGGCAGCAGCAAATGGGCAATAAAGTTTTGGATGACGTCAGGATCGTAACTCAACAGTCACTTATCATCATATTCATCAACAATTGTGAACAGCTGTCGCTTTTTCATTCAATGCCGATCCTTATATTCTGATTTTAAAGCATTTTCTATGTTTTCACTTCTAATGTTTTAGCTAAATATTTGATTTCTTCAGTATGATCAAATTCATAGGAGCAAAATCATTTGAATTTATCTTTAATAGAATTTAATCCACTGACATTTTTATGAAAATGAAAATAAATTTCATAAAATGATGGTTTGGGGATTACAATGTGACATATCAGGCCAAACCTATGACCAGTCTCATTCCTGTTAATATTACCAACCCCGCCCTGCTCAGTCCCGCTAAATCGACAGGTCAATCTGCTGACCCGTCAACCCGTTAACATAGCTAGAAATAAATATTTTAAATCTATTCGACAATCACATAAACATAAAGAGTTAGCACTTACAATAAAATTTCATAACATGCTATTAATCTTTCAAGTTTCAGATCTCATAAAAAATTATAATAACGTATGCAGGCAGGTTCGAGGCCGGTTCTAACCATATGTCCCATATGGGGCGGGTTTAATGGGTTCGGTTAGATCCGAACACATTGTCATCCCTACTCGACTCGTGTCCGGAACCCATTGCCATCCCTACTCGACTCCTGTTTGTGGCTGATGAATTCGAGTTTTTGCATGATCATTAAAATCTCGTGGTGGTTCAATGTTTTAATGCCTAAATAAAACACAATTTATTTTCAAACAATGAAAAGCACAAGCAAGATATTTAAAAAAAAAATTAAATATCTCAACATGTAAGAATTAACCAAATTAAACTGTCAAAACGAAGTTCGATTTTTTCTACATTTGTTTGGAATAATTTATTTTAAAGAAATAACAGATATTAAATCAAAATAATCGATTGTTGTTTTTTTTTTAACAAAACAATCGATCTATGTACATATATAATAGGGATAATTATATCTACACCACTTTGACTTTGATGTAATTACAGAACCTCACATTAGGTTTGAAAAATTACATAAAACTCCCCACAAGTTAGGTTAAACATTACAGACAAGTCCTACCATTAAAAATAGACTGCCGTCACAAAAATCACCCCTAATATTTAATGAAAATCCAATTTGCCCCTGGTCGACTTTGACCTCTATTTTGACCAAATTTTCAGAGGGGTGTCTTCGTAATTATGATATTTTGTAGGGGATGTGATCGTAATGAAACCATTATTTTATATTTCGAATTGTTTATTTCAAATACAATCACTACATACTCTAATCCTTTGTTTTTCTAATAATTTAAATTTTGTTATCATTTTTTATTCAATCTTGTAAAAAAATGCATACCATAAAAAATTCAAAATTTATATATGTACAACATTTAAAAACTTTTATGAGAAATAACAAGATTTTGAAATATTATAAATTAAAGAACAACATGTTTGATTTTCATTTTCCAAATTGACGGCAATAAATATGGTTTACCAAAACATACCTGATGTCATATGGCATATTGACCTTCTCGGGTAAAATCCTCTCAAGAACCGAACCGTCATATACCGAACAGAGTGGCACCGAACAGGATGAATACTGAGCACATGGTAGCCAAACAGCTATTAAACCCTCCTCGGGATTCTAGTCAAAGATTAGCGGAAGACTCGATGATAGCCAACAAATTAACGGGAGGGGATAAATGTGCATTAATGGGTGCGAATTTTTCGGACATACTCGCCACCTTGCCGCCACAATCAAAGGAGATGGGTTCCTAAACTTTCCCGCCAAGTAAACACACTAATCGAGCCTATAAATATCCGCTGAGAGTCTCATTTGAGAGGGGGGACTTTTTATGCATAAAAGACTCTGAAGAGAGCATACTTATTAGGTTCGGTCATCTATATTATTTTTTAAGATATTCTTGTGTAATAATTATGTAGTCATATATTGTGTCAAAAGTCCTGTAACAAATCAAGATTGTGATAGTACAAATTATAATTGACTAGGTCCCGTGGTTTTTCCTTGAATTCGAGGGTTTTCTACGTAAAAATCTTGGTGTCTTTCCTTTATTTTTCATAAACACTTGATTCTACCAAATACGTAAAAATAACGGATCGCATCAATACCGTAAAAATTCGATAATATATAATCACCATACTTTCAATAAATGATTTAAAATATAAATAATATATGATTAATAATTTGATAAACGAGATAAAATTGAAAACAAACTACCCAAATACGAGTTCAACTAAGGGTGATCATTCGGTCTGAATCGACCGAAATTGTAAAAATCGCCAACCGAATTTGTTTTTCAACCAACCGAACTAACTGATTTTTACACTAAATTGAACAAATCGAATCGATAAAACATCGATTATCATTAAAGATCATGGCCTAAAACATAAGTAATATCATTTAAATTTAACATCTAAACATACAAATATCTACAAGATATCTATTTTAGATAATTCATAAGCTGTGAAGTAGTATTTTAAGATTAAGATGTTAAAATATTTGGATAAACTTATTTTAAATATGTTAAAGATGTTGATGCGTTCGATATTAAAGATTTTTTGATGATCATAATTACCAAAAAATGATATGATAATATGAGAATAATATAATTAGTTATTTTTAAATATTATCATTAATATAAAAACTAGTTTATAGTTTAAAAATATGAAAAAATAATTTTTTGAAATAAATAAAACTAATATTACACCATAGTGGGTGTAACTGTCATGTACAGTATACTATAAGTTGTGTTTCTGTTAATTTTTTTAACAACATTACACAAGAGGGAGGCCTCTGTATTTTTTAAAGTCTATGGGAGGTTTCTGCAATTAGTCTAAAGTCAATGTGTTGTAAATGTAATTATCCCTATATAATATGATCAAATTAACATATTCTGTTCCACTAATGACCCAAGTAACAAAAAAATTACATGTACTTTTCCCAAGGATGTTATTGTTTCTACGACGGGAAATGCTTGTGTATACTCGGTTTGGATCTTACTTATATAACAATTCAATATTAAAAGATTAACACATTTTAAATAAAAATGCATAAACTAACACAAACTATTTTAAATCAATTATATTGAATTGGTCTGTAAGTGGGACACAAAGCAGGTTCATTCAATTATTTAGCTTAGCTACTTCAATCAATCGGTTTTCATATCCATTCATTTAAAGAAAACTAAAAATCTTGGGGGGAACCGACAGGCTTGTGTGTATGTGTTATATATGTACAAAAGTATGTGTTTGTGGTTAAAAACAGAATAGAATAAGGCTATCCCATCAGAAGAAAAATCAACATATGACCCAAAAATGTATCATTCATATTTTAATAATATAAATTTGGTTGTCCATTCCTTTTGCTTGACCCCCTCCATACTCAAACAAAGCAGACACAACCAAATACCATTGAATTTATTGCCTTTTGTGCAGGCCCCATTACCATATGTTGCTGTTAGGAGGAATGACACAGTAATTTAAGTCATTCATTTAAAATTCATATACATTATTATTATTATTGTAGAAAGTTGCCTCAACATTCAGGCTATATTTGGATCCATCTACATTAATTTGTAGATATGTTTGTGAAATATGTTATTTTTAAATGCTGTATTGAGAAATATGATTTCTTATATTTAGTTGTGTTTTACGATTTTTTCAGATAAGTGTAAAAGAAGGGCATCACAAATCTATTACCAAAAGAATCCATTATAATATACATACTCATAAAATTTTCAAATTGGATCCTTCCAGGGTTACAAAAATCGTCCAAACGCATCATGGATTTTACGAGGAGTTTTTGAATTTTATGATTACGTATATTATAATGGATTCTTTTGGTAATAGGTTTATGAGGCCCCTTCTTTACACTTTCGTGCAACAACTCTGTATATGTTGTTGGGTTATTCAATTATGTAATATTGTTTATACGACATCATAGAATTCGAAAATATAATATAATTTGGTTTCTTAATCCGATTTAAATCATTTACGTATTATAATCTGTTTTGTGTTTGTCCTCTATGTTTTTAAGTTCTAGCTCTCTTCGTTTTTTTTTTTTAAAATTTTCATGTACTAGACTATTATAGTTCTGGGTTGAGTATCCATTTATACTCTCGTTAATAATTTTTTAGTAGGAATTTATATAAAATAATGAAATGTGTTTAACGAGAAATAGTAATAAAAAGTTAAAGTCAAGTCAATTCATTTTTTTTTTCTTTGAACTGTTTAAGTTAATTAAAGAAGGAGCCCAGTTGGAAGCAGCTTTGCACAAAGATGTCACAGCAAATGTGGATCTAAAACAAAAAATGAGTGGGTGGGTCGAGTAAGAATAAGACTGATTAAATGTGAGAGAAGGGACAAAATTCTAATTTTTAATAAAAAAAATTAAAATATATTCCTTGAGTTCGATTTCACCCTCTTCTGCTTATTTTTAAATTTTCAATCAAAAGTTTTCCTTAGTTAAAAATATCAATGACTCAAGATCTCCGGATTATGCCAATCATATCATTTGTATTCTATAGTCTACTCATTGAATATCTTATGAACTTCATTATCTCCCACAATAGTACTAGAGTCAATTTAAGTAAGTTAGGAATCATTGGATCAGAAGAAAGCGGATCGGAAGACGAATCTTGCATTCCTGACACAAGAAACGTAGACGACCAAATTGTAGATTTGAAACTATAAGGATCAAAATCGTATGCATAAGAAGTATACATGACTAAAAATGCATTTTTACATATATCCTTGCTAATAATCACCTTTAGTTTATCTTGAAATAATTTTTTCCTAAAATTACACTTATAATAATTGATCTTGAGTTTGTTTGATTATGATGTTTCTGTTTCTTATCTTTTAGAGAGATGATTCACAAATAGATCGAGGGATAAGTAATTCAACTCAAGACTGGACTTCTCGGATGGAGACCATGTTGGGATTAATAATAATAATAATGGGTTTAATTGATAAAAGCCCAATAATTATTATTAATTTTGTTAATGAGAACAAAATTATGGTAAGTTAATTATGAATAGTTAATTAGGCTAAAGAAATCTCACATTGAGAAAATGAGACACTTATGGTTTGTTTATAATAAAATACAAATCAATAGAGTGTAGTTAAGTAGAAAAGATGGGTGCCACTCGCGCGCCGTCCGTCCGTATGCTCGGCTCGTCGCGCCGCGCCGCGAAGGCAGCCCTCTCCTTTTACTACTCGGCTTTCTGAAATGTCTATTCATCTACCTGACTTTTCATATTCTGCTGGGTATTAAGTTTGAGACTTTTCACATAACTACAGAATTAATGTCAGATTTAAGTGTGAGACTTAAATCCATATTAATCTGATGTTAAGTGTTGAGACTTTTCATCTACACCGTTAAACTTTACACTTAATTTCTGAGACCTTTGGAGTGGTCTGCTGCTCAGCTATATAAGCTGCTTCAGCCATATGTTTTTTCATTCCGAAAATCTTCATACATACATATAGCATTATGCTTTGAGAGTACTGCACAATGTTAGTGTTCGAAGGAGCCTGCTCGAAGTTTTGCTTCAATCCGAACAGAGATGATTGAGCGTTGTACCTTGGAACTCACTTGTCCAGGAGGCCAGAAGTTAAGGCGGTCAAATTTGAGTTTACTGGCACACGACTTGCTGTGGCTTCGTCTAGAAATTTTTCCAGATTCTTGATGTGGTCTCTTTACAGTTCATAAACTGTTTGTGTAAGTTCTACTGTTTTTCTTTATTTAAGTATAACTTATATCAACGCTTATTTAAACTGATTCAATCTTCCGAGATAAATAAACAGTACCAACAGACCATACATTCCAATGTTCCAGCGATCAAGGCGCCTATCAGATGTTTATCAATTGTATTTTTAGAAAAATAAAAATAAATAAACATTCTTCTTATTACTCTTATGACAATTAATCTTCCAAACTGTATTACTTACTTCTTTATTATTTTTAAATTAAATTCAAGAAAAATATCGATATATACTTCTTCTAAGGCTGTTATAAAAAGGACTTTTGGTATTCTTAGTTCTTTCTGTTAATTTGCTAACTTCTTAAATCTTTCAAATAATAGTATATATAACATTAAATTCTTTTGCAATACATTTTAGAGCAATTGACCTATTTGTTTATGCTCCATAAAAAAGTTTTTCTCTGAAATTTGCAAGTATAAAGATATAACTCATTACAAAGTACACCACCATTTTAAAAAGTTTCGATCAATTTATTATTAGTTTAATTTAGGCCAAATTTCCTTTTATTTAGCCATTTTTCAATTTATTATTAGTTTAATAAGAATAACTATAATTTATTAACTGAATATGTTTGCTTATTAGCTTAAAATTGTTAATGAAGTCTATCATATGGTTATCTGGATTATTCCGATGGTCCATGTATATGTGCCTTTAAATGTCCATGAAGTCTATAATAGGGTAAATTTAAAAAATGATCTCGTAGAATTATGAATTTTTTAATACTAGTCCTAAATTTTTAGGAGTATTTAAATATAGTCTCAAGAAATTGTTTTTAATCAAAATAGTCTCACGTGAATGTTTTAATAAATTTGTCCCACATAAATAATTTTTAACAAATGTTGTATCACAATTGAATAGGAGGCTTTGAGACACTTTTGATTAAAAACAAAAGTTTATGACTAATATTGCTTAAAAACAAAAGTTTAAGACTATTTTTGATTATTATTTTTTCTTTATTGGACTATGTTTGATTAGTTCGAAAAATAACTAATATTACAAATATCCATATTTTATGAGACCAGTTTTGAAATTTACCATCTCTAATATCATAAATGTGTATAGCTGGATTGTTTTTTTTATGTATATATATTTTTATACATAAATAGTAGCATTGGCTGCATCATATATTTAAATTTTAAGGCACTCATGAAAAACTTTTGTGGTTTTACACATTTGCACAGTCTTCCTATTTTTAAGGTGTTTTTTTCAAATGTGCACCCACAATTTAGTAATAGCATCACATTTCCTCCACCAAAATCTGAAATTTCGTCTCCATAAATTGAATATCAACTCAATATTTATTACTATAATTAAATGTGGATTGCATAATAATATATTATAGATTTTTTTAAAAACTATCTTTCTTACATTTACAATATTTGATTCCTCGGTTTCAAGCGTACATGGTAAATGAAATGTGCGGGTACATGGTATAATCATTATTGCTTACCAAAACCCTTCATATACTAATGTTAGCTATCGAGCTTGAGCTAAGATGGTATGACCGGAATACTATGATCCCGAGATTCATGAAATGAATCGATTATCGGAATATGACCTTTACTGAGCCATGTAGCTAGGAGTTAGAGTTCAGAGCTAGACTTCTAGGAAGCTACTGAGCGGACTATTCCTGATGCAGCTGAAGGAATATAGTCAGGCTCTACCTATCCGTAGCTGAAGAGTTAATACCAGAAACCATAATCAACATAAAAAAAACAATGTCAAATCGACATCAACATTTCGTCAGATTCGACATCAAATATATTTTGATATCTCAATTGAAATGACCTGATGAATGATTATTCAACTACCCCTTGAAATGTGTATTTTTATCGGTTGATGAGCGGGTGTACGAGTAAATATACATGCATGAGGAACCACAAAGCAACGGAACGATGAGTTAAACCTGGGGTCCCCTATTCAGATGTAATCTGAAGGGGGGTGGGTTAGCGGTGGATGGGCTCCCAGTAGGGGTGGGAATCGGGACGGGTTTCGAGGAATCGGGATATTCGGGTTCGGGTAATCGGGTATCGGGAATACTAAAAGCATACCCGAACCCGAACCCGGATATGTCGGGTACCCGAAATTGAAATTTTGGGTACCCGAAATCGGGTTCGGGTACCCGAACCTTGATTTTTTTATTTTTTTTTTAGTTTTTCAAAAGAAATGCTACACATATTTAACCTATAAAAAATATTTTTTATTTTTAAAAGGGAAATCGGGTTCGGGTACCCGAACCCGAACATTTTTTCTCCCAAACCCCTACCCGAATCCCATCCCGAACCCGCCACTACCCGATCGGGGAATACCCGATTATCCCGAAAAACCCGATTATCCCGACCCGACCGGGTCGGGTCTGGACCCGAATTCCCGAACCCGTTTCCCAGCCCTAGCTCCCAGGCAAGCGAGAGTGAATGAAATGAACGAAAGCTAATGAGGGAGCTATGAACTGAACGTAGTGGCGTTCGGAGCTCCTGAAGTACAAGGGGTACTCTAACCCTTTACAACATGTTTGATAGCTTGAAAGTATACAAGAGGATCAACATACAAATATCATATAAGATCCAATTACAATTATAATGCTTGAACGCCAGTAATGGGTGCCAGAAACCAATATTGAGTAGATGGAATTCCCCTATTCTTTGGCTTTGGTTCATTTCCAGCTATTGATTTTTCTATCTTCCACCAACCACGCGGAATTTGGTTCTTTCCCTTGAAAACTTTATTGTTTCTTTCATGCCATAAGCTTCCACATTAGTACACAACGTATCGCTATTTATTTAAACAATATTTTCCAGTGTAACGATTGTATACCTCAAGTGCACGTTGTCAAGTTTTAGTATAATGATATTAAAAGTGTGAGTGTCGGACCCACGAGGACTAGGAAATAAGTACCAAACTCAATCAATGTAACTATATTTAGCCTACGATAACTGGTTGTGGTTAATTAACTAAAGTGACAAATTAACTCAATATGTAACCCAAACAATCAATGGTGAATAAGAATAAGATCAATAGAAACAATTATCAAGATTTTCGATTCACCTATGTAATCCCCCATAATTCACCTATTAGTTAAGAATTAAATTCAAACAATCTAAGGTGACGAGTTTTCCTAATGCACATGTTATACATTGGTCCGGCTATAACACATCTAATACTAACGTTACAATAAGCTATTCTCGTACCCTTATTGAACAATCAATATTATATGTCTATCTATGAAAACTTCTAGCCTTCGATTACTAGATATCTATAGCTATCACACGTGTATTTGACTTCATCTCTCGATCTCAGTCTGAAATTCACGTTATAAATTATTATATCGTATTGCAATTTTATCTCTCAATATCAATCACAATTAATTATCATTCAAGGATGGCCAAACCCTCAAAAGCATGAAAAATAATAATCGATGCACTTAGATATATAAGAATCAATCAAAAACACTAAAATTGAAATATGGGTTCATACAAAGGATCCCCTTAGTCTTGACAACAAACCTACCCAACAATCCCCATCAAATAACAATGCACAAACTTGTTTTGAATCTAATGAAAATATAGAACTAGAGTTAGAAATACTGAAATAACGAGAGGCGTTGACTCCTTTCGTTGCTCTGTCGTCCCGTTTCTTTCGATGCGTCTTCTCTTAAAATGAATTATGGTGTATGGATGGTTGGAGATGAATGGGAGTGATGGAGGCTGAGTATATAGGGTTTAATATGAGCCAAAAAATTCCAAAAACGTTCATGATAATCCATATTTATGGTATGAGGAGTTCAAGTTTGGACATCAAATAAACAAAATGAAAATAAAATCCCGAATTTTTCGAGTCTTGAAGATCGATCGGCAATAAGTGGCGATCGATCGCCATAACATTCTGCCTCGAGGCGATCGATCGCCCGAAATGAAGAAATCGATCGCTTCCTCTGAAATTTCAGCAAATTATGATTTCGTCCCTCCTTTTTCTTGTTTGCTCGGTTTGGTCATTTTTCATCATTTTAAGCTTAATTTCTCAACAACCTGGATTCCTGAAATATACAAATATAAACCAAAACGCGTAATATTTTCCAGGAATCACTACAAAAACACCCATGATCTTATATCAAATTAAGTGTAAAAATCACACTTATCAACAACCATATCATTGTCCAAGTAAAAAGGAAAAAATACCCAATTGTTGCATCCCAACACGTTGAAAAAAGTGAGCTACCGGATCTTGATTTCCCTCCCTTTTATAATTTACACTAGTTTCATATTAGATGAAGGATTATGTGTGATACCCCTTAATAGCAAGCACCACCTGATAAGCCGATCTTGCTCTATTATCGTCTTAACTGTCTTACTTAAAGACATCGCCTTACCTTCCGACCTCTTTTGTAAGAACCGACATGGTGGGCCGACATGTTATGCCTCATTACTTTGCTGTCCTCCAACCATTTCAGCTATCTCTTTTGTGACCGAACTCATTGGCTGAGCTATTGTCATGTCTTAATTAATACGTAGACATATTAATTGAACTATATCTCCTAACTGTGAGATATGCGGAGCAATATCTGGGATTTGATTGTATTCACAAGATCTTATTAACTTGGAAGGGATCATGATACATGGTAACTCTTAGCTCTCCACCTATAAATATCAGGTCCAATTTACATGCTTAGGCATTCATAAACTTTCACTTACTTTATAAGCATATATTTTCTCATATCCTCTCGCCCGACTTGAGCGTTGGAGGGCGCACGCCGGAAAACTTTCGGCTCCTTTCTCACGTTTTTTCGTGATTCCATGTCATTCTAAGGCGAGGGTCCTAAGCAAGCTGGTGTTATTATTTACATTGAAGAACATAGATGTATTGACTTACATCTTCTTGATATCAGAAGGTAATCATAATTTTTGGTGATATCAATGTGTATATTATTGCATGGAGTGTAGCTCAAGTTGGATTAAAAAAGTTTTGATGTTTTTCATAGGGTTTATATAAAACTAAAGAATCTTTTTTTACAATTCAAATTAAACTGAAACTAGTTAAAGAGTGTAGTTTGTAGCTTAAACTCTAGAAATAGAGAATATAGACCAATCCACATGGGCAAAAAGCCACCACAAGCTGTGTCAGCTAATCTTATATAACAGTAGTAGTCTACATAAGAATTCAATCATCCAGCTCAAACTTACAGTTCTTACATATCTTCCTTCTCCTCCGATTTTCTTCAATCATGACAGAACCCTACAATAATTTCACAGCACAGTGCTTCAACTTCCTTCCTCCCCATTCTTCATCAACTCACACTGCTCATCATCATCAGTATTATCCGAACATACCCATTTCTTCATCTCCTCCAAGAGAAGCTCTTCCTCTTCTCAATACCCTAAACCTCAACCAAGAATCATGCACGGAAACCTCGTCAGATTATTCTGTAAACTGTGAACAAAATTCAGAAAAATATCCTAATTTTAGTTGTAATATTGAAGATGAAAATGTAACTGTAGCGTTACATATAGGGCTTGCAAGCCCTAGTTCTGAGGTGGGCTATGGCGAAATCATGGATAAGGATGGGGTGGATATACTCTCAGGGTTGCCTCTAAACAGGTTAAACATGGGTCAGTATTGGATTCCCACTCCTTCGCAAATTCTTATTGGTCCGACTCAGTTTTCTTGTCACCTTTGTCCCAAAACTTTTAACAGATACAACAATCTGCAGGTAATTTTCATTTTCTGTTTCTTTTTTTATTTTCCTGTGAGCCCTAGAAACAATGTTCATTCAGTATCATTTGGCAAATATAATCTGCGAATTTGTTTTGCTTTGATTTCTATAATTTGATCATGTTGAAAGTAAGTTCTAACGTAATTTTTACAAAAAAAAGTATTTTTTTATACAAGATTCCTCCCAATAGACTCCTCCTAGTTATGACTTTTAAATACAATTTATTTTTCTCTCTGTTTATTCCTGTTCTACCTATATACAAAAAAATAATTTCTCTTAAATTTGGCATTTATATCAACGACGACACTGTTCTTCCAAAAAATTGAACATATGAATAGTGTTTTTTAAGTTCTGCTTCTGAAATCATCAAGGTTTTCAAATTAATTAATTCTGATCATTAAGAAACTTTTGATTTTTCAAGAACTTATTGAATTAATCTTATATATACCTCAGTCTTGAAATCTCTTCGAATATGGTTTTATGGTTAGATTGGAAAGATTTTAAATAGTAAAGGGCACAAGCTATGTGCTTCACTGATTTATGGTTATCAACCTTTTAATGCTATGTATGAATCAAAATTAGATCTTATTCAGATTTGAAGTGAAACTACGGACTTTTGTTGATAATCATTAATTCATTTAGAATATCTTGTTATTATAAAGAAGAAATTTTAGTAAATCTGTAACATAATTTTGAAAGTCAGACAAATGCAAGTGGTAAAAAAAAATAGAACAGAAACGCCCCTCTCATGGGGTGGCCAAGTAGGTGAGTGTTGAGATATTTGGTCACAAATTTGATTCTCTCACCTTGGTAAAACCTGTACACCGAGTGCCTAGTGCGGTTTAACGTGGTCTGCAGGTGATTGCGTGTTTACAAGCGGCAACGGGTCTCCCCATCATAAAAAAGAAAAAGAAAAAAAAAGAGAACAGAAGCTCCTTTGCAGTGCATACTGATTCATATGTTTTTTTCTTAATCATCATCATCATATATCTCGTACTCCGCTGCAACCTGTAGATGTCCACTGAACATAATACAGTAACACGACGCATGTTTCATTTGTCTGTTCTTCAGTATAGTAAATGCATATTGTAAGTTCATGTGTCCACACCCTACAAGCTACGTACTATTAGTAAAATGAAATTTGAATATTTCACTGTAACGTAATTTTTTTTGTGTTGTGTTTGACCACTACAGTGGTTTAGTTGGGTATTAATTACATCTTTCACTCCACCATATGCTGCCGCCTCCTTGTCTGAGCAGATGCACAGCAGGCGCCGGTGTATAACCCTACATGGATGTATGGATGGGAATAGTGATTCAGAATGGGTCAAACCTCGTAAATATCTTTTGAAAAACTGAAACATCAAATTTAATTTCCATTTGCTTCCCATCCGTTTGTCGATATGCATCAATTTTATGGCTTTCATAAAAGTTCTTGAGAAAAATATTATAGATATCATATCGAACATGATTGATGATCCTATTTTTGAATGCAATCAATGATCATGTCCTAACTAAATCATATCCTATTTTGAACATCAATTTTGTAGTATCCATATTCTTATATTCATATACGTGTATCATAGCTTCTTTTGTAGTCCTAAGTAAACAGGTTTTTTCTTTTGTGGAATTGGATACTGTTAACTCGGATTTTGGTAGTGGGTTATCTTGGTTAACAATAGCTCCTCCCTAATTGGAAGTGAGCGGTCCTGAAAAGAAAAGGTTGGAAGAAGACCAGAGAGTGATCTCCGATGAATCTTTCCGACGATCAAATCAGGGTTCTTTTTTATGTAATATGGAAATAAGCATTTAGCTAGAAATTTGCGGGGGGGAAACTCCCTTTCTTAACCTGATGACCCCATATATATATGGGGTGGTGAGAAAGAATACCCTATCGTGTTTGGCTGGGACCTATGGGAGGCCACCGACAAACACTATACCTGTATAGGGCGCACTACTTGAGGGATTTTTATACCAGAAAATATTCCCCATATTAGTCACCATATGATTGGTCCTCGTGGCAAGTGGTCCCCTAATGAGACAAAATTCAGTTAGATGTTTCCCACGTGGAGGACCGCACTTGTGTCCAGAGTACCTCCCTGAACTCTAAAGGGGAAACCAAGACAGCTGTTTAAGGTTGGAGTATAGCCCGTGCTACCTGGTTCAATCCAGCAGGGCTGAAGACCTTTCCCGAGCTGAGCATACTGATGGGAAACGCAACTGGCCTAGCCTATGAATACCGAGCTGATCACCCTTTGTAAATAATATACACTGTCCTGCTCATATAATACCGTGCTGCTCTCAGAAGTTGTCAAATACCCCTCCTGGGAATATTCCTTTCGGATTGAGCCATTCTGGGTGAGATAACACTCGAGTAAGGGCCGAGATCGCACTGGACATGATATCCGGATATCAGATACTAAGCATCATAACATGCTCATTTGAAAATCAAATTTAAGAAAATTTACTCTCAAAAAAATATGAAGATTATTAAATTAATAAGTCTGTATTGAATTGTATTCATCCAAAAGCACGAACTTGTAGAGATATTTACCAATTCATTGTTCCTCTTTTTCGGAGGCTCGTCAAGTGGATATTGTGGGTGTTAGCCTCTGGTACTATGTTGAGTTGTCTTTCATCTAAAAAACCCGACCTTGTTGACAGATTAGACAATTTATTATTTATTCTCGGTCTCTCTAAAATTTACATAGGCCTATGTGGGGTGGACCATGGTTCCTGGCATTTAAGAAATTTTAACCTAGTACCACTCGTCTATTTTTGTTACACTCTCGTATTAGGTTTAATTGAGTGTGACATCACAAATGTGCACTACATGATTTCAGATGCATATGTGGGGGCATGGATCACAATATAGAAAAGGCCCCGAATCCCTGCGAGGCACGCAGCCCACAGCCATGCTAAGATTACCATGCTACTGCTGCGCGCCAGAATGCAAGCACAACATTGATAACCCAACAGCCAAGCCACTTAAAGATTTCAGAACCCTTCAAACACATTACAAGAGGAAACATGGATCCAAGCCCTTCATGTGCAGAAAGTGTGGGAAACCATTTGCGGTGAAAGGTGATTGGAGGACACACGAGAAGAACTGCGGCAAGATTTGGTACTGTATTTGTGGCTCTGATTTTAAGCATAAAAGGTCTTTAAAAGATCATATCAAGGCGTTTGGGAGAGGGCATGGGGGTCTGGGGATTGAGCTCGAACTTGAGCAGCTTGACGAGGAAGATGAAGAATCGTTGTCTGAGATTGAGCAAGGAGGGGATCAGTATTCTTCATCCATGTGATTTGATTCCTATAAGGGTTATTATAATTTTATTTTATTTTATTGTGGTAAGTCTTGTTTCTTATAAAAAACAAATATTAGTTCTTTTCTTTGATTTTTTTGGCAGCTTGATTGGTCTTCCTAATTTGTATATTTCTTTGTATTTAGAGTTGTAAATTAAATGGTTTGTGGTTTGTGTTATGAACTTATATATTTATGGAAATGTTTGTTGAAGTATTGAATAATGATGTTTCCCAATTTCTTGCACAAAATTAAATTTGAACATATTCCGAATAATAGTTGTATCCAAACTTATTTTAAAAGTTGTCTTTAGTAATTACAAGAATAGTCCCACTTCATTCGTAATAATAGCTTCAAATTTTTAGCACTCAATAAATTAGTATCACATAAATTATTTTTTTTTTTAACAAAAATATTTTCAAGAACATTGTTCCATTAAACCAAAGGAATGGACTTGCGATGGTGCGCATTGAACCCCTAATTTGTATCCCACATCAGATGTTATTGAGAGTCGAACCTAGCTTACGTCATGTTGCCTTCGGAAGGTTGAAAAATGCGTAAACCTAGTTTATATGATATTTTTAATACGTATTTGTAAATATTTTTGTAAATTATTTATCTGAAAAAAAATCAAATTTTGAATGTTTTATTTTCTTATTTCTGTTATTATTTTTCAAAAAATAAGCAGAAAAAATAAAAGTTGAGAAGCAAGTCATGAAATATTTTTTTACTGCTTTAAGTTGTTTGGTGGCAATTTTGTAATTAATTGTAATTTATTAAACTGTTTTTTTTATTTTAATAGACGCACTCAATATTTTTGCTTAAAAGTAACTTTTTTCCAACTTTAAGTAAAAACAACATAGAATTGTTTGAATAATCAATTACAAACACAACTCTTAGTACTTGACCACATAAATTCTTAGTTTTTATATAAAAAAAATTTCAGTTTTCTTTAAAAATTAACAAAAAATTAAACTGGGGCTTTTACACGGGGTTTTTTAACTTTTTAATCAAAAAAATAAATTTATTTAACAAAATAATCGTTTTTTTTCTATTATTAAAGTAACCCAAGTCGCCATGTCAGATGGCGACTTCTACAAAAATTATTAAAAAAACTATTATTTTCTGATGTCGCCATGTCAGATGGCGACTTCATTTGAAGTCGCCATCTGACATGGCGACTTCTACAAAAATTATTAAAAAAAACTATTATTTTTCCGATGTCGCCATGTTAGATGGCGACTTAAGGTGAAGTCGCCATCTGACATGGCGACTTCCATAAAAATTAAAAAAAAATATTATTTTCGGAAGTTGCCATCTGACATGGCGACATCTTTTAATTTTTTAAAAGATGTCGCCATGTCAGATGGCGACATTATATTAAAAAATATTTTTTTTGCCGGTGTCGGTATAGAAAGACATAATTTTTTTTTGTTTTTAAATATTGTCGCCATCTGAGATGGCGACAAAAAAAAAATATTATTTAATGTCGCCATTTTAGATGGCGACAATAATCAATTACTTTGTCTATAACACTGAACAAAATGTTACTCCTTTTGAAATATAGCAAATTCTCTTCGGCTTTCGAACAAATTCTCTTCAGAATTCGTGAAAATTCAAATTCTCTTCAGAATTCGTGAATATTTTCTCTACAGGTATGTTGTTATACAAATAATTAAATTTCATAATATTATATATACTGTACTAATTTATAAAATTTGTGTATATTTTAAGGTATGTCAATTAAAGTTTTGTTGTATTGGGGAGACGATATATTACAAGATTCAGAATCTGTTAGATATGATCGTGGTCCGTCGAAAGGCATGACAATATCTCGCACTATTAATTATTTGCAGTTAGTGAACGACGTAGTAACCACCGTCAGTAAATCGTGGTCTGTCTACACGTAGATCATTTGCCCTCTCCCAGCAAAGTATGTGAGCTATATGCCTAGTGCTCCAGTTTTTGTTGACATTTCCCCTTCGACCAACATTATGCAATGCATCATCCCCCGATGGTGGATCTTCTGGGATATCTTGTAGCATCCCAAATTGTCGCAGTATTCGATCAGACCGTTGCATTTCAACTATGTCGAAGAAAATCAACGGTCCCTTATATGTCCCCAACTCAGTGATTCCTTCAGTGTACTCATCAGGGTACGACTGCCAATTAAACTGCAAAACAACATTGCTTTTACATACTATGACAAAAGTGTATTTTTGTACAAACTAATTTAACAACATGTTTACTTGAGTTACTGGCTGGTCATCGAGGATGTCCCTTATGATGCGTATGGAATGACTCCCAGTTTCTGTAAAGATTAAATGACACGACCACCTGTATATATTCAAATAAAAGATTAAATGCATTAACACATAAAATCAATTATAAAACAATGCATATTCGTATTACCTTACACCATATGGAGCAGAAGATAACACATTGTTTGGGCCGACAATTATTGGTCCAATATCAGATCTATCGCTACCCAATTGCGGAGTCAAACTTGGGATTCGTGACCATGCCCAAATCTCATTTATTGTAGTGACATCAATAACACAAGTTAGATTGACCAGAAACATATTTTAATTATTAAAAAAACAAACATATTATTTACATGTAAGAGTTGCAATGCACCACATATAACTTTCTTCCCTTTCTCTGATGACGTGCACAACTCACGGTATAAGTATGCCAATACAGCACTGCTCCAACTATATGTACTGGCAGAGTCTATATCCTCAAACTTCTGTAAATATAATAACCTAACACAATTGCCTGAGGAATCAGGGCACATAATCCCCCCTAACATCAATAACGCACAAACCCTTGCGAACTTAGCAACATCATCTGGCGTACTATGTACCCCCAAGGGATTTTGCAGTAAATGATTTTTCAAAACAACTAACCTCAACCTCGCACCTTTAAAATCCTTGATATCTGGTATGAATCCTAAATATATATGGCAATATTCTTGCCATTCAGGTAGAGTCCTATCATAATCTATTCCAGACACTACGATGCCATCTACTGGCAACGCCCATATTACTGCAATGTCTTGCAGTGTGATGGACGCTTCTCCTGATCTAAAATGAAACGTGTGTGTTTCACGGCGCCACCTCTCAACTAAAGCCGTGATCAGGTGCATGTCAAGTTCAATCTTACCACACAATAGATACCATAAAATCCAATAACGTGCAACAAATTAACAACACGTATATCTAATGGATACATATCCCAAAAATAGCTATCTGGGTTTCTCACATGAAGTATATTATCCATATCACCTGCCCATACATCCTCAGATCGATGTGAAGACTGTAACGACAAAAGATGTGTGTCAACCGGGCTTGGTTGTCTCATTTGATCCATCCTGAAATATAATACAAAAATTAACAACATAAATCTCAACATTACAAAAACAACCCGTCCGCCGCCGCCCACCACCTGCCACGGCCGCCACCCCGGCCACCGTCGCCGGCCGCCGCCGCCCTCCGCAGTCAATTTGACTTTTAATTTATTCATATCATCAAAATATACACCAACAAATAATATACTCCTATTAAATATATCTAAATCATAATTTTATCTACGATACACAAATAACAAAATTAAAAAGCTTACCTTAAATATTTTGGAAATAGCTTGATTTTTGCAGAAATGTTAGGAAGAAAATTTGAGAACGAGCGGACGAAAGAATTGAGAATTTGCAGAAGAAGAAGACGAGATGAGAATGAAGTGCGGCGGCGTGTTGTGGAAAAGGGTTTAGGTTAAAAATTCATTGGTGTCGCCATCTCAGATGGCGACACCAATAAATTTTATTGATATCGCCAACTGAGTGGCGACATCAATATAATTTATTGGTGTCGCCATCTAAGATGGCGACATCCAAATAAATTAAATTGATGTCGCCAACTCAGTTGGCGACATCAATAAATTATATTGATGTCGCCGACTCAGATGGCGACAACATAAAAAATAATTTTTTTATTAAAGTCGCTGTAGGGCCCCGGGATTTAACCTCACATTAGCATGCAATTAATACATTTAATCGCGATCAATAATCAATCAATAATATTCCGGCTAATTTTTTTTTTTAAACAAATATTAACCAGACACATTGGGCCCTCCTAAAACCATGACTGACCACTTGATGATGTATAAATATATTTGAGCCGGAATTTATTTAAATCAAACAACAAACAGACAGCATCTCGACTATAAATATTAAAATCCAGCATCACAATCCTAAGCAAATGATGACAGGCCCACTATCGCCAAAGTAATTACTTTCCATCATAAATAAAATTTGACATACCTGATCGAGATGCTGATCAATATTACATAAACACAAACATAGACCGAAGCATACAATCTCTTAAACCATAAACATAAACAGAAAATCTCTTAAACCTATTGGACATCAAAAGTATATTTGCACAGTAATATCAAACACTAGAAACTAGTGGGCTCTACCCTATATCCCGTCGTCAGTCTAACTCTGACCCCGTCCACTAGTACCAGTTCTGTCACCTGAAAAACAAAACCCATAAAAGGGTGAGCTAACGCCCAGTACGTTCTTATCAAAATACCAACAGAGATTATACAGATCGTAAACATCTCATCAATATAATTCAACAGTTTAACAAATAATAATACATTGTTCCGTTACCTCGGAACTAATCCTGTCAACCAAGACAACAAGAATATAATATAAAAACGATGTCCAATATACATCATATCATCTCATCATCTCATCATCTATATATGAAATGCATCGCAATGCATTCACTTTCATCAGACCAGATATGTCATCCACTGGCCTATATCAAGGGCTCATCAGTCCATATCATCCATATATGATATCAGGACCAGAAATTTCATCCACTGACCCAAATCCTGGACTCATCAGTCCACATCAACCACAAATATAACGTATATCCAATCATCAATCCATATAGAAAAGATATAACAAGATCCACATCAACATTCCATCTCAACTCATTATCATTCTATCCAAACCAATCAATTCATCACATATTCTCAAATCTTCTCATTTAATAATATTCGATCAGTATGTTTACTCAATGATAATTTACTGCTCTTATTAAGACAGAACGTACCTGAATATTTGGACTAAAAAGGAATATATTATTCGACTGCCCACCTGACTTCAACTGCTTCTATCTGACCATCATAATCAAATTTCAACAATTTCCAAATCAGTAGTAACTTATGAAATTGCAATGGTCATTCAAAGTTATTTAACTATGATGACATTAGCATATTGATATAACAATCATATTCCTCATCCTTTCCAGATTCGTTTCAGTTTCATCAATATTAATTATATAAATATATTTTGTGTTTAACGCATCCCACATAGCAGCTTTGCATGAACTCATAATTTTGTGTTTTGTTTGTTTTTTTTTTAAAGATTTCACTTTATCATATACTCCACCAAGATCCCCCAACTGAACCTAAAATCTAACCAATTTCAGTCTCGATTATGAATTGAAAACAAAAAGAGCAAAACCATTATAATATGAAATGAGATTGAACCCTAATATACCTTTATTGGTCAGCAAATGAACCTCAGTTCTCAATTTCATACTTAGGCAGTAGAAAATTCATAACCAACACAATATATTCACATGTTTCCAAAAAAAGTCCAAGTAGTAATTTTCGCTTTCCAAAATATCGATCCAACAAAACCATAACTAAGCAATCAATTAATTTTCGTAACTACAAACAAAATAGAAAGCCTTTCGATCTTTACCTTAGCACTTGAGTCAAAATCTGTCAAATAAGCTTTCGGTTTCCTGGAGAGCAAGGAGATGCCTATGAATATTTTTGTTTTTGTTTTGTGTTTCTCGTTTCTGTCTTGCCCCCACGTGGGTTTGTGAAAATTTGTTTTGGTAAATGACTCATCACTTGAGATATATCTATATAATTAGTTATATATATTTTGTTTTTGAGATATATCTATATATGTATTTTATATATATTGTTTATTATTCTTTAATCATCATCCAATTGTGTAAACAAATCAAAACTAACTACTCACTCTTCTCTTTCTTTCACAGTATGTTTAAATATTATATTGGTACAATCTTTTATGTCTAATCTTCACTGCAACTTATTTTTGATGTGAAAATTAAGTATTTCCTTCATCTTTTCTTAATTACCTCTCTTAAGCTGTACGGGTGTTACAGTCGCCATGTCAGATGACGACTTCAAATGAAGTCGCCATCTGACATGGCGACTTAGGTTAGTTTGATAATAAAAAAAATTCGGTTAAATTGTTAAATTATTTTCGAAAATCGAATATTTCATTAAAAAACCCCTTTTACACGTCATGACGTAGACCAAATTCAGGCGCAGACAGTGTAATTGAGGTCTTTTTACCATTATTTTTTCTTCAATATATGTCAATTTTACGAAATAAATTTAACCTACAAAATGGAATTCATTGCTGATGGCCCAATTTTATCTGGGGTCAAATAGATCCAATCATATATATATATATATATATATATATGTTAGGTCGAGATTTTTTTCGGACAATTTCTGACAATCACAAGTGAAAAAACGTTTTTCGACCCAATCCTTCAAGAACATTCTTTCATATAAATTTATTTTATGTTAAAATGACAAAAATTAACCTACCGTTGAGTGTAGGGTTTGAGTACACTGCCTACCGATACACTAGAAATGCACGTAAGGTTTTATGTATGCAAGTGATTACACCACCGGTGCATATCATTTCTAATCATCACAAAAACTTTAACAACAAATTGTTAGCATCCAACAAATTCATTCAATATCATACAGAAAAGGAAAACAAATTTCTTCTTCAATATTCCAACAAATCTCCATTACAAAGTAGTTGTTCCACATTTTTATTGACAAAAAATAGACAGCTTTAGTTCTTTAGAAATAGGCTTTATTGGTGATTGCAAAAAATCTTACCTATTTCACCTGGTTGCGTAAAGCCAAACTGAGAAAGAGAAGCCTAAGACAACGCTGAAAGCTCTGCTCAAGGAGGTGTGACTGCTCAAATCTTCCAATTCAATCTTCATCTGTGCACATTTTGACTTCCGATTGTGTGTATTCTTCCCACTTCTCCTGCAGCTCAGTGTTAACTCCCTCGTCAAGCGAAAGGAATGGAGATTGCGATAATATAGATATAAATTCCTGAGCAGAGCTCCTCTCATGGTAGACAAGCTCTATGAGATTTCGAAGTGTAGAACCGAAAATGTTGACCGGCCGTCCTCATTAATAAGGGCTGCAGGTGGTTGACGGATTGGAGTTGGTGGTTGGCGGATCTACATTTAATGCACATCTTAAATTCTATAAATAGAGCTCTTCTGATTTTATTTTAATCATCATATGTTTAGATTGTTCTCTCATTTCTCTAAATTTGAGTGTTTATTCTATAATATTTGTGAGGTGGTTTTTATTGAGAGTGTTGTTCTCTTTGAAAGATAATGAGAATGTTATAGTGGAATCTTTTCATCTTGTCCGTGGTTTTTACCATAATAATTTTTAAGGGGTTTTCCACGTAAATTATGGTCTCCATTTATTCTTCATTTTCGTTATTTTCTATCTCATGATGCCGGACCTGTGGCCAAAAGGTGGTATCAGAGCTACGTTGTAAAAATCTTAAAAATTATAAGAATGCTATGTGGTTGCTGCCTTGACTGATCTTCCATATCATAAAAGATTTTTTAGATATTTTTTTATTGAGGCAATTTTATTGTTGTCAAAACTGTGGCACGATTCGAAATTGAAAAATTCAACGGAAGCAATTTCATGTTGTGGAAAATAAAGATGCAAGCAGTTCTACGAAAAGATCGTTGATTGGCGGCTATTGGAGATAGGCCGAATGAGGGCATGGATGATGAAAAGTGTAATGAGATGAACGGTAATGCTATTGCCAATCTGCATTTGGCTCTAGCAAATGAAGTTTTGTCAAGTATTGGGAAAAGAAAAATGCCAAAGATATTTGGGATACTCAGACAAACCTATACGAAGCCAAGTCACTACATATCAAGATTTTTTTAAAGAGAATGATTTATACTCTTCGGATGTCGGAATTCTTATCGGTGACCGACCATATCAATACACTGAATACTCTATTTGCCCAACTCACTACTTTGGGGCATAAAATAGAGGAAGTTGAACGTGCGAAGGTTCTACTTCAAAGTCTACTGGATTCATACGATCAACTCATCATCAATTTGACCAACATTATCACTAATGATATGTTAGTCTTCAATAATGTTGCAGCTACGGTTCTTGAAGAAGAAAGTAGGAGCATGAACAATGAAGACATGTTGGCAAGTTCGAAGCATGCAAAGGCTTTGCCGATGATGAGAGGAAGATCAACGGAGCGGGACTCTTGTGATGTCCGGGGATTAATGGTGTTAATCCCGGTGTGGTATTAATCCTTAATGGATTTTTCATTGTGGCAATTAGGAATTAATTGCGGTTTTGGGTCTCCCGAGGTTGTATAATCGGGCATTTGGGATCGCTGGATCCAAAGGTTGAGATTGTATTCTTATTTCGGTGGAAAACCTATGAGTTGGGTTTTCGGTGGGACCTGGTGTCCGGGGTGCTTTATGTTGGGGCTGGTATGAGGATTTAATGTTAGAGAGAGAGTTTTTGTAAACAGATGATTTTTAATGAATCATGATGTATTTGTGGGGGTATTGGTATTTTGGGGCATTTTTGCTATATATACCAAGTGGACTCGGTATTCCGTCATTTGGCACGGAATCTTTCCCCCTCTTCCCTCTCTCATCGCCCAAACCCTTCTCCCCTATTTCCCTTTTCTCCCTTGGAGGAGAAATCGCGGGTAGCTTGGCTCGGAGGCCGGTTTTCTCGAAGATAATCAGGTATTAATCTTCCCCTCGTCATGGTCTTCGTTTTGGTAGTAGTATTGTAGTGTTTGGTTGGGTAGTGTTTTGGTTATGGAATTTGGGGGTTTTGGTTGAAAATCAAAATGTTGGTTTTAAGTGTTTTTATTGAGCTTAATTCGTGTATTTGTGGTGTTAAGGGAGTTTGGGGTGTTGGTTTTGAGTTTGGGTGTGAAAAACACCAAGGAAGCTTGAATTTTTTCGGAAAATTGCAGGTGGCGATCGATCGCCGAGGTGGGGCGATCGATCGCAACGGGCGGCTGTTGAAAAATCGAAGATGATGAACAGTGCAGGCGATCGATCGCGTGTCCAAGGCGATCGATCGCGAGCATGTTGGCGATCGATCGCGAAGGGTGGCGATCGATCGCGAGAAGGCGATTTTGGCCACTGGTTGGAGGCGATCGATCGCGACGTTAGGGGCGATCGATCGCCGCTTGCAGGATGTTGTTTTTTTTAAAATTTTTGGAAATGTTGGGATTTTGGAACCGAGGTTTAAAGGGGCTGTTTCCGGGGCAATGTCTACATTCCAACGAGAATGCTATACTTTTAGAATAGATTGGTTGAGGCCAAAGTTTGATAAAACGGAATTCCCGGTTGAATTCTTGGTTATCTTTTAAACTTCTTATATGGTATGTTTTTGGGTATTATGCATGCTTAGCCGGGGGGGCTTTTATTTTGGTAATCGTCGCGGATTGACGATATGATTGGGAGTTATGAACGTGCTTGGGCACGTGGTTGCATGCTTATGTTTGATTGTGAATTATTTGTGTTTTAGCACATACTTATTGAGGAATGAGACTCAACAAGGTTTGGCTTGGACTGCGGAGACTTAAGGTACGTATGACGTACGAGCATGACCTATTATAGTGTTGCAACTGTAAAATGCATGGTGTGTGATAATTTTACTAAATGGGTATTGGAACACATGGTGTGTGATAATTGCGTTATATGGACATTGAAATATGTGGCATGTGGTAATTGCATCGGATAGAAATTGAAATGCATGGTGCATGATATTTGCTATAAATGGATAACAATATGCATGGTAAATAGTATTTGCGTCAAATGGTTATACATTGGGAACCATACGGTGCCGCTTTTGAGCGAGCAATGATTTGGGATGCGATCGCCGTTGAGCGACCATCGGTTATGACGCAGCTATTGTTGAGCGTGCGCGAGGTTTAGTATGCCGCCATTGTGGAGCGAGCAATGAAACAGGAATATGGAATTATTGGTTAGATATATGTGATATCTATGGTCCTTTACATTGTGTTTTTACCATATTGATCATGGAACTGGCATGATAGAACGGTATTAGTTAATCTATGTGACGATTAACTGGCTTTGGGAATTTGATGAATTTGGTTATTTTGAGAACAGGGACAATACAGGGGATCCCGGATGAGGGTGTTACCATCCAGGGAGTATCATTTAAATTATAGCATTTACATTCTGTATTTGAATTGCAATGTTATGCTTATTGGGTTGGTGGTATCGGTATGCTCACCCCGTGTGGGGGCTGTCTCTGTTGGGGCAGGTAACGCAGGTGCAGCAGTAGCTTTGGAGTTGAGCTCGGGCTGTTGATAGAGGTACTTCCAGGATCGAGGTACCAGAGCTGGTCGAATAAGTGCACAGATCCAGTGTTGAGATCGAGCTGTGCTTGGGGAGGTGCTTCCAGGATTGAAGTACCAGTAGCGGTATACGGTATAGTGTTTTATACATCAAATACACGCTTATTCATTGGGTGCTCTTATGTGAGTACAATTTTACGTGTATATGGAATGTAAAGTGGACTACGACTTCTCTCTGTTCATTTATGGTTTGCATGCAATTAAATGTGGAATTGCTAAATGAACTGCGAGCATATTAGTGTATTATGAGGGTGCATGTCATATATGTAATCTTGGTTGGGGGGATTTGCATATGTGGATTGAATGCAAGAAATTTTATGGATCACTAATATGGTGTAGCACTTGCATATGGCTTTTCCCCATGATAGTATGAATATATGCACTAATGGTATGGATTAATACACTAATAACGGGTTAAGGGTCCGGGGGTCCTTACATTAGTGGTATCAGAGCCAGGTTAGCTCTTTGGGGCTGTTGAGGGCCTAGGAAAATGATAATGGGAATGAGAAGCACATACTTATGCATGATGGTAGTTGGTGTTGCGTGGCACAACTATATTGGTTATGTACATTTATGATATGTGTTCATAATTGGACTATGCTATTGCTAACCATGGTGGTTGCAGGGTCTTATGAGACATGGACTATGCATTACGGTTGCATGCACGTCGAAGCGATGATGCCGCTGTCGTGTCGAAGCGATGGTAAATGCCGCTGTCACGTCAAAGCGATGATGCCGCTGTCGTGCCGAAACAATTATTGGAACACGGGATATGCATTACGGTTGCATGTGTGGCGTAGCGATGTGAATACTTGCCGCTTTATGGCGTAGCGATGTGAATACTTGCCGCTGTCATACCGTAGCGATGAGAGAATATTTCCGCTAATATGAAGCGAAGAACACGGCCGCTGTCATATTAATAGCGAGGGATATTATTTTCCGCTGGTATTGTCGAAGCGAGGGGTATTTCCGCTATCATGTAAAGCAAGGGGTATTTCCGCTGTCATGCCGGAACGATGGTAAATGCCGCTGTCGTGTCGAAGCGATGGTGAATGCCGCTGTCACGTCGAAGCGATGATACCACAATCATGTCGAAGCGATGATGCCGCTGTCGTGTCGAAGCGATGTTACATGCCGTTGTCACGTCGAAGCGATGATGCCGCTGTCATGACATAGCGATGAGATCGGGAACAAAGTACTACTTGAGTATGAGTACCTCTTGAGTCCGCGATTATTCCGCTATTCTATTGGCGATGGTTCATGCCACCGGGTATTCTATTGGCGATGATTCATGCTGCCAGGTATTATATAGCGACGGTACATTCCGCTACATCTATTGGCGATGGTTCATGCCGCCGGGTATCCTATTGGTGATGGTTCATGCCGCCGGGTATTCTATTGGCGATGGTTCATGCCGCCAGGTATTATATAGCGACGGTACATTCCGCTACATCTATTGGCGATGGTTCATGCCGCCGGATATTCTATTGGCGATGGTTCATACCGCCGGGTATTCTATTGGCGATGGTTCATGCCGCCAGGTATTATATAGCGATGGTACATTCCGCTACATCTATGGCAATGGTTCATACCGCCGGATATCTATGGCGATGTCTTATGCCGCTGACTCTATGGCGGGGGATCATGCCGCTGATTCTATAGCGATGGATTATGAGCACTGGATTATGCCGCCTACGAGCGATGGATGCTGCTTATGTACCGCTGGTGGACGATGGATACAGGTATTCCGCTATCTTGATAGCGATGAGGTATGACATATCACTTTTGTTATCATCATTGTGAATATTATTTATTGTTTTATACCGTCATGTGTTTGACGATGGGATTATGAGTGTCGTATATCGACGGGTACCGTCATGTGTTTGACGATGGGATTATGAGTGTCGTATATCGACGGGTACCGTCATATGTTTGACGATGTTATTTGGGATGTCTATGCGGACGCGTGGCGTCGTTTTGGCGAATAATACATTTGTGTTTATGTATTTAGTTGTATGGTTTGAGTGCCGATGGTGGGCACATGGTGGAGTCTGGGTCACTAGTTGACGAGACCTTTTTTCTGAGTAGGGTTGCTCTTTGGAGCATTGGATGCATTGTACCGGTGAGTGTACCGCATCATGTTATAGAGGTAAATATTTGTCGAGCAATGATACCCTTGGGTATGCTCGCTGGGATGGCTAAGGCCAAGTGATTAGTGGTAAGAGTAGTCATTGAGGAAACTACTCGCTTGTTATTGTAATGAGGAGTAAGCATGGTTACACCCACCCCTGAAGGTGTGGAATAAGTCCTAATGGATTAGGATTGCATGGTAATTAAGCATGGACGCCGGGTTGTCCATTGTACTTTGGTGTTTTAGAGATATGTTGGGCGATGACCCACAACTCTAATGGTTTGTGCGGTATGGTATACCGGGATGGAACGTGTGTCACGTTGATAGGTTGGTATGAGCCTATGGGGCCAGCGAATCGCTAGCCAGGTATTGTTGCAGTACTTTAGCGTGCTTGTGTTAGCCATTATAATGCTCGTTGGATTCGAGTTTGGTGAATCGTATGGTGATACGATGAGGGTTATGGTAGACTCTTGTAGTCTCTATGTAGCATGGTGTTTGAGGTAGGGAATACCTCACGGGGACGTTTATACGCCATTGTTTTGAGGGACTTGTACTGGGACAGCTCAAGTTTGTTGGTATTACCAACGTGAGTGTCAACAAGTCGTTGTTAACTCTAGTTGAGCATCCTTGCATATGGCATGCAATGGGAGTCTCAATGGTTTGTGAGATATAGTTAGTGGGGTGACACTACTATATTGATTTTGTCTCTTGGAGAGATTTGGATTGTACTGTCTTGGAGACAGCTTGCATCGGTCGTGGATTGATTGTAAATCAGCCATGGCAAGCATTACTGGTGTTGGACCGGGTAATGGATTTCTTACCTCGGTGAGACGTTTGAGGAGACGTCTCCGGGGAGATGCTCGATTGTGGAGTACTATGGCATTAGTACAGAGCATCGTTGGGATGTGTATACATGGCGTATACGGATTTTGGATTGGGTAATGGTAGTATTGATGCACTACTCTAACCAGTTGTGTATTTCTGGGTTCCGGGATATGTTTTGGTATAAATATACCCAGGTCTTCCGAACGGTGGTTCGAGGATTGGAGGATCATGGATTCATGACTTTTCCTTGAGCGGAAGGCGGTATTATGATGCCTACCGATTGAATCTTTTGGGGAGATTCGTTATTTTGGTTCGTGTGGTGGTGATGTTGAGATCACACCCTTTGGTTTTGGTTTGTCAACCATCATTCTCCGTGGGATGAGAATAATCGAGGTTTGACAGTTGGTTTTGGGATTTGGGTATGATCGGAGATACCAAGTCTATTACATTGGGTATGCATGTTGTGTTGGTGCGTGGGCATGTATGCCTTGTGTGTATACGAATGCCAACTTTATTTTGTTCATTGTTGAACGTCGAGTTGTATGCTTGGTTTGGTGAATCTCCGGTGTGAGACTATGGAACCTCGAGATCGGTAATCTCGATGGCACGATGCATTCTGATGAATGATCGTGAGGGTTGTTTGACTTCCCTGAGAAGGGATCGACGTGTTTTGGAATCATGGTGGTTCTTGTTGGATAATTCGATAGCCTTCCTATTTTAGGATTGTTGGATCCAAGGATAAATGAGGGATGGCCTAGGATTCGGATTTGTTTGGTGTCGTGGTTGACACGTGTGGCAGGAATGCCACTGTCTGTTTTGCATGACCTCTGTGGAACTTGAGACCTTGTGGAGTCTTGATGGTGTGTCGGGACCAAAATATGATTTCTTGGAACACACCGGTGTAAACATCCTCGGTGATGAGTTTTGTGTGGATCAGTGACCGTGGGTAACCCGGTCCGGGTTGCAAGTGGTGCAACTACTCCTTTGGAGGAGATGGTCTGGGAAGCGAAAACCGGATTTTCTGTGAGTATACTGTTGTATACTAGTGGTCCCCATCATGATGATGCGTGTCAGGCATCGTGGGCAGATGGTGAATATCACGGGATGATATTTATGTCAGAACCAATGGAGATTTGGTTGGTTTGCAGTCGTGGTGCTACTTCTGGGACGTTTCACGTCGAGGTATGTTGTTATCTTTCGGGTTTGTATTGGTTTTGGCGTTTACTCTATTTTAGGGCTTGGTGCGAGACTGGTATTCTCGCAGTTTTTAATAAGATTCTAAGGTGGTTCAGAATCGGGGTCTTGGTTTTGTTTTGTTTGTGTAGTCCTGGTGTTACGTGGAGTACACCGGTGTAATTTCGAGGACGAAATTTTATTAGTGGGGGATAATTGTGATGTCCGAGGATTAATGGTGTTAATCCCGGTGTGGTATTAATCCTTAATGGATTTTTCATTGTGGCAATTAGGAATTAATTGCGGTTTTGGGTCTCCCGAGGTTGTATAATCGGGCATTTGGGATCGCTGGATCCAAAGGTTGAGATTGTATTCTCATTTCGGTGGAAAACCTATGAGTTGGGTTTTCGGTGGGACCTGGAGTCCGGGGTGCTTTATGTTGGGGCTGGTATGGGGATTTGATGTTAGAGAGAGAGTTTTTGTAAACATATGATTTTTAATGAATCATGATGTATTTGTGGGGGTATTGGTATTTTGGGGCATTTTTGCTATATATACCAAGTGGACTCGGTATTCCGTCATTTGGCACGGAATCTTCCCCCCTCTTCCCTCTCTCATCGCCCAAACCCTTCTCCCCCATTTCCCTTTTCTCCCTTGGAGGAGAAATCGCGGGTAGCTTGGCTCGGAGGCCGGTTTTCTCGAAGATAATCAGGTATTAATCTTCCCCTCGTCATGGTCTTCGTTTTGGTAGTAGTATTGTAGTGTTTGGTTGGGTAGTGTTTTGGTTATGGAATTTGGGGGTTTTGGTTGAAAATCAAAATGTTGGTTTTAAGTGTTTTTATTGAGCTTAATTCGTGTATTTGTGGTGTTAAGGGAGTTTGGGGTGTTGGTTTTGAGTTTGGGTGTGAAAAATACCAAGGAAGCTCGAATTGTTTTGGAAAATTGCAGGTGGCGATCGATCGCCGAGGTGGGGCGATCGATCGCGACGGGCGGCTGTTGAAAAATCGAAGATGATGAACAGTGCAGGCGATCGATCGCGTGTCCAAGGCGATCGATCGCGAAGGGTGCGATCGATCGCGAGAAGGCGATTTTGGCCACTGGTTGGAGGCGATCGATCGCGACGTTAGGGGCGCTCGATCGCCGCTTGCAGGATGTTGTTTTTTTAAATTTTTTTGGAAATGTTGGGATTTTGGAACCGAGGTTTAAAGGGGCCGTTTCCGGGGCAATGTCTACATTCCAACGGGAATGATATACTTTTAGAATAGATTGGTTGAGGCCAAAGTTTGATAAAACGGAATTCCCGGTTGAATTCTTGGTTATCTTTTAAACTTCTTATATGGTATGTTTTTGGGTATTATGCATGCTTAGCCGGGGGGGCTTTTATTTTGGTAATCGCCGCGGATTGACGATATGATTGGGAGTTATGAACGTGTTTGGGCACGTGGTTGCATGCTTATGTTTGATTGTGAATTATTTGTGTTTTAGCACATACTTCTTGAGGAATGAGACTCAACAAGGTTTGGCTTGGACTGCGGAGACTTAAGGTACGTATGACGTACGAGCATGACCTATTATAGTGTTGCAACTGTAAAATGCATGGTGTGTGATAATTGTACTAAATGGGTATTGGAACACATGGTGTGTGATAATTGCGTTATATGGACATTGAAATATGTGGCATGTGGTAATTGCATCGGATAGAAATTGAAATGCATGGTGCATGATATTTGCTATAAATGGATAACAATATGCATGGTAAATAGTATTTGCGTCAAATGGTTATACATTGGGAACCATACGGTGCCGCTTTTGAGCGAGTAATGATTTGGGATGCGATCGCCGTTGAGCGACCATCGGTTATGACGCCGCTATTGTTGAGCGTGCTGATAAGTGTATTTTATACACTTATATTTCCTCTTTTGCATGTTTTAGTGTTAGTTTTCGATCAGAATTACACTTTTGGTCTTGTTCTGTGTTGTTTTGCAGGAATCCAGGTAATTACATGTTTTGTGGACTAAAAGGGTGCAAATGACGGAAGGAACGGATGAATTGAAGCCAAAAATCTACACTATCAATCATGGCAACAGGCGTAAAGACGCCTACTTTGAGGCGTAACTACGCCTAACTCACGGCATTTGAGTTTTTAAAGAACTTCAGACAGGCGTAATTACGCCTACTTTGAGGCGTAACTACGCCTAGCCCACGGCTTTTGAGAATTTAAGTGGCGTAACTACGCCACTTTGGAGGCGTAATTACGCCTATCACGCGGGAAGCCAGATTTTGTGACACATCGACAGGCGTAACTACGCCACTTCGGATGCGTAATTACGCCAATGGAATTTTTGTAATTTTGGAGACTTTCCTTATTTGATGCACGGGACTCAACGGTGAAATAATCATGTACCGGGACATGTCAAATGGCAATATTATATTATATTACATTATATTATAATATAATATATATACATGAGATTTGGGAATAAATTATAAAAGGGAAGATATTTACGCAATAGGGGAAGGAAATCACGTAGATTTTAGAGACGTGAACAGACGTAAATAAAGGGAGGAATTAAGGCGAAGGGGAAATTCACGTACAGGAAGAGCAATTTACGTACAGGAACAGAGAGCACAATTCACGTACAGAAACCATTAAACGTGAACAGACGAGAGAAAAGGGGGACGAGCAGTAGACTAACGTGAAAGAGGAGGAGATCATTCGAGGCGGTGCGCTTACACCGAAGGGCATAGATTTTGACGACGGAGAAGACGGCGGCGACTACCGGAGACGGAGGGCCATCTTCATATTCGTTTGAATATCTCTTCCCTTATGTTTATGATGATTAAAGACATGTCTATGTGTTTATTTAATGTATTCATGAACTAATTTATTATTCTAGAGTTAGACGGATCATGATTTGAAATTATGTCATTGGTTTTTTTTCATATGGTTTATTTATGTTTTCCTGTTCTTAATGCTTTTAATCTACTGGCCATGGATTGAATGATTCCATATTCGTGATCTATCACTCAGGAGAGGGGGTTGTGAATAGGAAAGAAGGAATTCGTATCGTGGTAGTTATATTGTTCGGAAGGCCTATAACTCCATAGAAGTCGTCATAGGAATTACTGCGCTTTTACAATTGTCTGATAATTCATCTTAGATAGGGATATCAAGATTAATGTTAGATAATTACTTATGGCTTAACACCCGGGAGGGGGAGTAGAAACAAATAAGAATTCTCGGCTAGTAAACTAGGAAAACACGACATAGTGGATAGTTGAGTGAAGTCGAACCTCTAGAATCCGTTCTCATTGATTTTCTCCACTTAAATTACCATCTTGTTAATCTTTTATTCTATTTTCGTAGATTAGTTTAATAAATATTGCTCTCGATTATCTAAATAAAGTCGAGACTATTCTAATTACAGTACTTGGTGTAACTTAATTTTCAATCCCTGTGGGTTCGACATCCGTACTTTCAAATTCCTATACTAAAACTTGACACCGTACACTTGCGGTACGTTTCACACGCATCAAGTTTTTGGCGCCGTTGCCGGGGATTGATATAATTTTGTTTACTGATACTGTTACCAAGTAGTCTTGATTTTAATTTAGAATTTTATTTTTTTGTTTTAATTTTATTCTTTTTTGATGTTTTTCTTGTGAGGTACTTGGAGATGTTTCATCAGCAAGTTTCCACAAGCTTTGCCCAACAACCGTATGAACCATTCTATGCAGCTTGGGACAGATTCAACCACGACTTTTCAAACTACGCTCCTCTTCAATCTTTCTATATTGGATTGGATGCAGACACATGAGAATGGGTATTTAATGGAGCTTTGGCAGTTGGTCGTCCCATATATGGTATAGATGATGACAGGGTGCACCTGTATAACCATATGGCGAATTTCGACTATCAGTGGCAATATGATCCTTCAATGCTGGGTTGGAGTCACCAATATCCACCAGGGCATCATTACCCTCATTTTACACACCAACCATTCGATCATCAAGCAGAGGATGAGTATAGTTCTGATAAAGTCTCTCGGTTGGAGGATATTTTGCGCAAATTCTGGCCATCATTTGAACCAAAGATCGAAAATCACACCAGAAGTAGCCTTGAGCAGCTGATAGAGACATTTGTAGCGAGATGCAAAGAGGTTGAGATGGGATATAATCAAGGGGTGACAAACCAGGTGTGGTCACATGATGATGATCATTCAACCAACCAAGTTTGGGAGAGTGATCCTACTCATGCGGAAGATTCAAGGGAATATGAGCATTTTCAAGTGGTTGAGCCTACTGTGGAAGAGTTATCTGATGAATTCCCGTGTCAAGATGAGCCTAGCGTGACGTTGGAAGATGAGCATATTTTTGAAAATAGTGAGGAGCACTCATCGATGGTGATGTCCTATATGCCATATGTGGATCCGTTCTTCCCATCGATGCCAACTTCACCATATTATGATCTCCACGAGATGAAGCCAAGTCTAGAATCTTTCTTCCATGCTTATCAATTTTCGAAGGACGTTGTTGGAGCGACGAGCGTTAACTGCCACTATCTTGCCAAGCTTGAGGGCATACACAACCAAGACCCACATGTAGTGTCATATGATACTTACTATGGGCGGAAGCCGCTATTTGATGGTTGCTTCGCATAGTCTGGCTGACGACTTTAAACAAAGCGCTTCTTGGGAGGCAACCCAAGCCTTGTATCCTTTTTATTTTATTTCAGTTTTAATTTTAGTATTGCATTTTAGTAGCATGTCTTACTCATAGCCGATTGATCATTATTTTTCCCATTGCAGGGTCTATACTGATGTGGAGGTCCCTATCATCATCTTCTCACCATTCCCATGAGCATGAGATGGACGACGATTACTGACGATCGTCGTCGCAGGTAGGTGTGTTGTCCCTTATTTTATACGTTGTATGGTACATTGAGGACAATGCACGATTTTAAGTTTGGGGGGTGTTTAAACACTGAAGATGTTTTGTTTCCTGGATTCCTATGTGTGTTTTGTGTTGTGTTTTTTTTAGTCATTTTCTTTTTCTTTTTGTGTCATAAGTCGTGATTTGAAGTAATTGTGAAGGCCGATGATGAAGAATTGAGCTTATTTGTGAAAATTTAAAATTTTTTGTTCACTTTGCTCTTGAGTTTCTTACATATTCATGCACTAGAGACCATGACCATTTGACTAATTAAAGTTGATTTGAATGAACACAAATATGATATAGGCGATTCTTGATAATATTTTGGGCCTTTATTCATTGATATAAATTTACCATAGTAGCCCCTTTGAGCTTAAATGTAAAAGAATGAGGATTGAATTGTTGCATTATGTTTTAGAATCTCATTCAAATTTCTTTCTTATATTACCTTGGTTTTGAGATACCATTTGAGCACATTGGTCAAATCATATAAGTTATTTGTGAATTGAGAGTAGTCTAGAACTTGCTTTAGTACCCTTTGAGGTGAAATACGGATGTTATGTGGCTTAGGAATGATTTAGGCAATTTTTGATTCGTTTGAGCCTTTGAATCCACCGAAATACATCATTTTTTATCCCTAGCTACCCTTTTGAGCTTATTTAAAATCGAATGGCATGTGCTTAGGCACATAATAACCTCCATTCGGCATCATTTCAAAATCCCACATCGACCACCTTGTTGAAAGCTTATACACTATTTTCTACCCTCAAGTGAGTAAGACCCGTATTGCACTTTAAAATTTCAAATATCCCCCATGTTCCTCATTGAAAAAATAGAAAGGGGATAATAATGAAAAAAGGGCATGGATGCATAGAAAAATGTTGAAGAGGTGAAGAAAATAAGTGATTGAAAGACTGAAAAAAAAAAAATTATTGAGGTGAATGGTGAGGCGGATGAGAAAGGAGGGTGAATCCAAATGTGAAAAAAAAAAATGATGATGAATCATCAATAGTAGGAATCGAAATTGAGATGAGAGTGCGCATCATGGTTAATATGACTTACTCACTTGTTTTGAAATTCCTATCTTTTTATCGTAGCCATGAGCCAATGCCTTACATTACAAGCCTATTAAGACCTACTGACCAAGCCACATTCATCTAATATACTAGTGGAGAATGTTACGAATTGTAAGCCTATGGACTCTCGAGAAACACTTGTAATGCATATGGTTTTGACATTCACACACGCACATCTCATTACTTTGATTTGATGCATTGTTCACTGTTGGTCAAAGTTATACACCTTTTTATGAACAATGCAAATGAACCAATACACCCTGCAAAGTCCTATTGATTTGTGTGAGTAAAGATTGCTTTAATGGTTAAATGGAAGTGGTGACACACACACACTTGAGAACTCTTGAGTAGACTGATATGCATACTTGACTTAAAATTTTTAGACAATTGATCTTCGAGGCCAATTTGCAATTATAACATTTCATGACTTGCGTTAGTAGTGTGTTTTGTTTTTCTCTTTTATTTCTTAGTCTTTTTCCATTTCTATTTTGCTCGGGACTAGCAAAAGTTTAAGTTTAGGGGGTTTGATAAGTGTATTTTATACACTTATATTTCCTCTTATTTTGCATGGTTTAGTGTTAGTTTTCGATCAGAATTACACTTTTGGTCTTGTTCTGTGTTGTTTTGCAGGAATCCAGGTAATTACATGTTTTGTGGACTAAAATGGTGCAAATGATGGAAGGAACGGATGAATTGAAGCCAAAAATCTACACTATCAATCATGGCAACAGGCGTAAAGACGCCTACTTTGAGGCGTAACTACGCCTAACTCACGGCATTTGAGTTTTTAAAGAATTTCATAAAGGCGTAATTACGCCTACTTTGAGGCGTAACTACGCCTAGCCCACGGCTTTTGAGAATTTAAGTGGCGTAACTACGCCACTTTGGAGGCGTAATTACGCCTATCACGCGGGAAGCCAGATTTTGTGACACATCGACAGGCGTAACTACGCCACTTCGGATGCGTAATTACGCCAATGGAATTTTTGTAATTTTGGAGACTTTCCTTATTTGATGCACGGGACTCAACGGTGAAATAATCATGTACCGGAACATGTCAAATGGCAAGATTATATTATATTATATTATATTATATTATATTATAATATAATATAATATATATACATGAGATTTGGGAATAAATTATAAAAGGGAAGATATTTACGCAATAGGGGAAGGAAATCACGTAGATTTTAGAGACGTGAACAGACGTAAATAAAGGGAGGAATTAAGGCGAAGGGGAAATTCACGTACAGGAAGAGCAATTTACGTACAGGAACAGAGAGCACAATTCACGTACAGAAACCATTAAACGTGAACAGACGAGAGCAAAGGGGGACGAGCAGTAGACTAACGTGAAAGAGGAGGAGATCATTCGAGGCGGTGCGCTTACACCGAAGGGCATAGATTTTGACGACGGAGAAGACGGCGGCGACTACCGGAGACGGAGGGCCATCTTCATATTCGTTTGAATATCTCTTCCCTTATGTTTATGATGATTAAAGACATGTCTATGTGTTTATTTAATGTATTCATGAACTAATTTATTATTCTAGAGTTAGACGGATCATGACTTGAAATTATGTCATTGGTTTTTTTTCATATGGTTTATTTATGTTTTCCTGTTCTTAATGCTTTTAATCTACTGGCCATGGATTGAATGATTCCATATTCGTGATCTATCACTCAGGAGAGGGGGTTGTGAATAGGAAAGAAGGAATTCGTATCGTGGTAGTTATATTGTTCGGAAGGCCTATAACTCCATAGAAGTCGTCATAGGAATTACTGCGCTTTTACAATTGTCTGATAATTCATCTTAGATAGGGATATCAAGATTAATGTTAGATAATTACTTATGCTTAACACCCGGGAGGGGGAGTAGAAACAAATAAGAATTCTCGGCTAGTAAACTAGGAAAACACGACATAGTGGATAGTTGAGTGAAGTCGAACCTCTAGAATCCGTTCTCATTGATTTTCTCCACTTAAATTACCATCTTGTTAATCTTTTATTCTATTTTCGTAGATTAGTTTAATAAATATTGCTCTCGATTATCTAAATAAAGTCGAGACTATTCTAATTACAGTACTTGGTGTAACTTAATTTTCAATCCCTGTGGGTTCGACATCCGTACTTTCAAATTCCTATACTAAAACTTGACACCGTACACTTGCGGTACGTTTCACACGCATCAAGTTTTTGGCGCCGTTGCCGGGGATTGATATAATTTTGTTTACTGATACTGTTACCAAGTAGTCTTGATTTTAATTTAGAATTTTATTTTTTTGTTTTAATTTTATTCTTTTTTGATGTTTTTCTTGTGAGGTACTTGGAGATGTTTCATCAGCAAGTTTCCACAAGCTTTGCCCAACAACCGTATGAACCATTCTATGCAGCTTGGGACAGATTCAACCACGACTTTTCAAACTACGCTCCTCTTCAATCTTTCTATATTGGATTGGATGCAGACACATGAGAATGGGTATTTAATGGAGCTTTGGCAGTTGGTCGTCCCATATATGGTATAGATGATGACAGGGTGCACCTGTATAACCATATGGCGAATTTCGACTATCAGTGGCAATATGATCCTTCAATGCTGGGTTGGAGTCACCAATATCCACCAGGGCATCATTACCCTCATTTTACACACCAACCATTCGATCATCAAGCAGAGGATGAGTATAGTTCTGATAAAGTCTCTCGGTTGGAGGATATTTTGCGCAAATTCTGGCCATCATTTGAACCAAAGATCGAAAATCACACCAGAAGTAGCCTTGAGCAGCTGATAGAGACATTTGTAGCGAGATGCAAAGAGGTTGAGATGGGATATAATCAAGGGGTGACAAACCAGGTGTGGTCACATGATGATGATCATTCAACCAACCAAGTTTGGGAGAGTGATCCTACTCATGCGGAAGATTCAAGGGAATATGAGCATTTTCAAGTGGTTGAGCCTACTGTGGAAGAGTTATCTGATGAATTCCCGTGTCAAGATGAGCCTAGCGTGACGTTGGAAGATGAGCATATTTTTGAAAATAGTGAGGAGCACTCATCGATGGTGATGTCCTATATGCCATATGTGGATCCGTTCTTCCCATCGATGCCAACTTCACCATATTATGATCTCCACGAGATGAAGCCAAGTCTAGAATCTTTCTCCCATGCTTATCAATTTTCGAAGGACGTTGTTGGAGCGACGAGCGTTAACTGCCACTATCTTGCCAAGCTTGAGGGCATACACAACCAAGACCCACATGTAGTGTCATATGATACTTACTATGGGCGGAAGCCGCTATTTGATGGTTGCTTCGCATAGTCTGGCTGACGACTTTAAACAAAGCGCTTCTTGGGAGGCAACCCAAGCCTTGTATCCTTTTTATTTTATTTCAGTTTTAATTTTAGTATTGCATTTTAGTAGCATGTCTTATTCATAGCCGATTGATCATTATTTTTCCCATTGCAGGGTCTATACTGATGCGGAGGTCCCTATCATCATCTTCTCACCATACCCATGAGCATGAGATTGACGACGATTACTGACGATCGTCGTCGCAGGTAGGTGTGTTGTCCCTTATTTTATACGTTGTATGGTACATTGAGGACAATGCACGATTTTAAGTTTGGGGGGGTGTTTAAACACTGAAGATGTTTTGTTTCCTGGATTCCTATGTGTGTTTTGTGTTGTGTTTTTTTTAGTCATTTTCTTTTTCTTTTTGTGTCATAAGTCGTGATTTGAAGTAATTGTGAAGGCCGATGATGAAGAATTGAGCTTATTTGTGAAAATTTAAAAAATTTTGTTCACTTTGCTCTTGAGTTTCTTACATATTCATGCACTAGAGACCATGACCATTTGACTAATTAAAGTTGATTTGAATGAACACAAATATGATATAGGCGATTCTTGATAATATTTTGGGCCTTTATTCATTGATATAAATTTACCATAGTAGCCCCTTTGAGCTTAAATGTAAAAGAATGAGGATTGAATTGTTGCATTATGTTTTAGAATCTCATTCAAATTTCTTTCTTATATTACCTTGGTTTTGAGATACCATTTGAGCACATTGGTCAAATCATATAAGTTATTTGTGAATTGAGAGTAGTCTAGAACTTGCTTTAGTACCCTTTGAGGCGAAATACAGATGTTATGTGGCTTAGGAATGATTTAGGCAATTTTTGATTCGTTTGAGCCTTTGAATCCACCGAAATACAGCATTTTTTATCCCTAGCTACCCTTTTGAGCTTATTTAAAATCGAATGGCATGTGCTTAGGCACATAATAACCTCCATTCGGCATCATTTCAAAATCCCACATCGACCACCTTGTTGAAAGCTTATACACTATTTTCTACCCTCAAGTGAGTAAGACCCGTATTGCACTTTAAAATTTCAAATATCCCCCATGTTCCTCATTGAAAAAATAGAAAGGGGATAATAATGAAAAAAGGGCATGGATGCATAGAAAAATAAAAAAAAAATAAAAAAAAAGAATGCCTTTTGGTTTATGCAACGCACCTGCTACCTTTCAACGGTGCATGATGGCGATATTTTCAGATATGGTGGAGGAGATCCTTGAAGTCCTCATGGACGACTTTTCGGTATTTGGTTCCTCTTTTGACCATTGTTTGCATAACCTATCTCTTGTGTTACAGCGCTGCCAAGAAAAGAACCTCGTGTTAAATTGGGAGAAATGTCACTTTATGGTGCAAGAGGGTATTGTCCTTGGCCATAAGGTGTCATCTCAAGGACTTGAAGTGGATAGAGCAAAAGTGGTTGCAATTGAGAAGCTTCCACCTCCGAACAATGAGAAGGCTATTAGGAGCTTCCTTGGACATGCCGGGTTTTATCGCCGTTTTATTAAAGATTTTTCTAAAATAGCTAAGCCCTTGTGTAATTTGTTAGAAAAAGACTCACCTTTTGTCTTTGATGATTTGTGTTTGCAGGCATTTAACAGGCTAAAGAAAGCACTTATATCTGCACCAATCATCATAGTGCCGGATTGGAAGGAGCCTTTTGTTTTAATGTGTGATGCCAGCGACTATGTTGTGGGAGCAGTTTTGGGGCAAAAGAGAGACAAGATTTTTAGGGCGATCTACTATGCAAGTAGAACTCTTGATGGAGCCCAACAGAATTACACGACCACCGAGAAAGAGATGCTAGCTGTGGTGTATGCATTCGACAAATTTAGAGCAATATCTGATCGGGACAAAGGTCATAGTTTACACAGATCATGCAGCGATTCGTTATCTTTTTGCCAAGAAGGATGCGAAACCCCGGTTGATTAGATGGATCTTGTTGCTACAAGAGTTTGATTTCGAGATCTTGGATAAAAAGGGCAGTGAAAATCAAGTAGCAGATCACTTATCTCGTTTGGAGTTGGAGGATCAAATGGATCATGGAGTCATACAAGAGAACTTTCCTGATGAACATCTCTTTGAGGTATGTACTAAAACTCTGTGGTTCGCTGATTTTGCTAATTATTTGTCGTGTGGTATATTGCCTCCAGACCTCACTTATCAGCAAAGGAAGAAGTTCTTTCATGATGTGAAGAATTATTACTGGGATGAACCGTATGTATTCAGACGCTGTGCAGACCAAATTGTCCGGAGATGCGTAACTGAGGAGGAATCAAGAGAGATTCTTGAAAAGTGTCACTCCAGACCTTATGGAGGACATTTTGGAGCAGCAAGGACATCAACAAAAGTGCTTCAATCGGGTTTCTATTGGCCAGAGCTACATCGAGACAGTTATACTTTGGTGAAGACGTGTGATCGTTGTCAGCGCATTGGTAATATTTCTAAACGCCATGAGATGCCGTTGACAAATATCTTGGAATTAGAAATCTTCGATGTATGGGGTATTGATTTCATGGGCCCCTTTCCACCATCTTTTGGGCAGTCATATATTTTGCTAGCAGTGGACTATGTTTCTAAGTGGGTTGAAGCGATTGCCACATCGACTAATGACGCTCATGTCGTGGTCAAGTTTGTGCAAAAGAACATATTTACACGGTTTGGTACTCCGAGATCGATTGTAAGTGATGAAGGAACCCACTTCTGTAACAAGATCTTCAGTGCTTTGATGACGAAATACACTGTGAGGCATAAGATTGCATTGGCTTATCATCCACAGACTAATGGCCAAGCCAAAATTTCTAACCGAGAAATTAAGCTAATTCTTGAAAAGACGGTCAGTATTAACCGAAAGGATTGGGCCCTGAAATTGGATGATGCATTATGGGCATACCGCACTGCATTCAAAACTCCCATAGGGATGTCCCCATATCGTCTAGTTTTTGGGAAAGCATGCCACTTACCGGTAGAGTTGGAACATCGGGCTTTCTGGGCCATAAAGAAGCTGAACTTTGATTTGAAGGCTGCTGGTGAGCAACGGTTGCTACAGCTCACTGAGATGGATGAGTTTCGTAATGAAGCGTACGAAAATGCTAAGATCTACAAGGAGCGAATGAAGAATTGGCATGACAAGCAAATCGTGAGAAGAGAGTTTATTCCTCGTCAGAAAGTGCTACTATATAACTCTCGTCTCCGACTATTTCCAGGAAAGTTGAAGTCACGATGGTCTGGGCCGTTCACTATTGAGAAAGTGACCCCATATGGAGCAATTGAACTGAAATGCGATGACGGTCACACATTTCAAGCAAATGGGCAGCGATTGAAGCATTATTTTGGGGAAGAAGTAAGAGACGTGGACGAGGTTCACCTGAGCGAGCCTAAGTGAATGGATGGAAGACAGTCGGGCCGAGGACTATAAACTAAGCGCTTTTCGGGAGGCAACCCGAATCCTGTATCCTTATTTTATTTTTATTTTATTTTATTTAAAAAAAATAAAATGATGAGGGCGTATTTACGCCTGAAAAATATTTTTCAAGTTTGAGATGCCGTAGGACAGGCGTAACTACGCCTCTTTGTGGCGTAATTACGCCTGTCAAATTTTCAGAAAATTTTAAAATGCCGTAGCGTAGGCGTAACTACGCCTGTTTTCGGCGTAGTTACGCCTACCATTTTTTTAAAAAAAATTTCAAAGCCGTAGGTGAGGCGTAATTACGCCTCTCAAGCGGCGTAATTACGCCTCGCGTATTTTTAGTCCTCTTCCCCTCAAATTTTCAATTCCGATTTTTTCTCTTCAATCTCTCTTAATTAAGCTATCCCACCTCTAAAGTCAATATTTTTATCGATTAATTGCAGGTTTTTGGAGTCTACTGGTGCAAGGAAGCAAGTTTAGGGGGGTTGCAACAAAGTGGTCTAGCTTAGCCAACCAAATCGAAAATTCTTCATCTAAGGGTTGCCGCCGACTTTCCAGCCAGCACCTTTTCCACAACCGCCCCCCGACGATATGGATGACGATGACCACTGACGGTCATCGCTTAGGTATGTGCATCGTTCTATTTATTTCTTCATGTATATGCATTGAGGACAATGCACATTTCTAAGTTTAGGGGGGTACTTTGAACTATTCAAACTACTTGGATTTCTGTTGCTTTTGTGTGTTTGTTTTCCTTATTTTGATTGGTTTTGTCTTGATTTAGAGTCTGTTGAGTTGTGAGTGTCATAAGTTGTATTACGAGTCAGTTGAGGCCAAGGATGAAAAAATTGAGTGATTTGTGGAAAATTTTAAAAATTTTCATGTTTTCATGTTGCTCTTGAGTTCTCACATATTCTTGCACTAGAAACCATGACCATTTGATTAATCAATGATGATTTGAACGAACACAAAAATGATACAGGCAATTCTTGATAATTTGGGCCTTGATTCTTTCATAGAAAATTGCCATAGTAGCCCCTTTGAGCTTAAATGTAAAAGAATGAGAATTGAATTGTTGCAATATATTTTATAATCTCATTCAAATTTGCTTCTTATATCACCTTGGTTTGAGATACCATTTGAGCACATTGGTCAAATCATATAAGTTATTTGTGAATTGAGAGTAGTCTAGAACTTGCTTTAGTACCATTTGAGACGAAATACGGATGTCATGTGGCTTAGGAATGATGTAGGCATTTTTTTTTATTCGTTTGAGCCTTTGAAGCCACCAAAATACATCATTTTCATCTGTAGTTACCCTTATGAGCTTATTGAAAATCGAATGGCATGTGCTTAGGCACATAATAACCCCCATTCGGCATCATTTCAAAATCCCACATTGACCACCTTGCTAAAGCTTATACACTATTTCCTACCCTCAAGTGAGTAAGCCCCTATTGCACTTTAAAGTTTCAAATATCCCTCATGTTCCTAATTGAAAAATAGAAGGGGGATAATAATGAAAAAAGGGAATGAATGCATAGAAATATGTTGAAGAGGTGAAGAAAATAGTGATGGAAAGAATGAGAAAATAATGAGGTGAATGATGAGGCGGATGAGAAAAGAGGGTGAATTGAAAAGAAAAAAATGATGATGAATCATCAATAGAAGGAATCAAAATTGAGATGAGAGTGCGCAACATGGTTATATATGACTTACTCTCTTGCTTTGAATATCCAATCTTTTTATTGAAGCCATGAGCCGAAGCTTAACGTTACAAGCCTATTAAGACCTATTGACCGAGCCACATTCGTCTAATATACTAGTGGAGAAGGTTACGAATTGTAAGCCTATGGACTCTCGAGAAACACTTGTAATGAATATGCGTGTGACATCCGCACACACGTCTCATTACTTGATTTTATGCCTTGTTCATTGTTTGTCAAAGCTATATCCGTTTATGAACAATGCAAATGAACCAACACCTTGCAAAGTCCTATTGATTTGTGTGAGTTAAGATTGCTTTAATGATTACATGGAAATGGTAGCACACACACACGTGAGAATTCCTGAGAAAGTGATATGCATGTCTGAATACTTCTGAGGCCTACACAATTGGAATGTTTTACAACTTTGTTTTGTGTGTCTTTTCGTGTCAGTTTAGTTTTGAGTTGTTTTTGTTTTGTTTTTGTAGTTGTTTTGCTCGGGACTAGCAAAAGTTTAAGTTTAGGAGGTTTGATAAGTGTATTTTATACACTTATATTTCTTCTTATTTTGCATGGTTTAGTGTTAGTTTTCGATCAGAATTACGCTTTTGGTTTTGTTCTGTGTTGTTTTGCAGGAATCCAGGTAATTACATGTTTTGTGGACTAAAAGGGTGCAAATGACGGAAAGAACGGATGAATTGAAGCCAAAAATCTACACTTTCAATCATGGCAACAGGCGTAAAGACGCCTACTTTGAGGCGTAACTACGCCTAGCTTACGGCATTTGAGCTTTTAAACGATTTTATTAGGCGTAAAGACGCCTCAGTCAGGCGTAGCTACGCCTAACCCAGGGCTTTTGAGATTTTGATCAGGCGTAACTACGCCTGTTTTCAGGCGTAATTACGCCAGTCATGCGGGAAGCCAGTTCTTTAGATACGTCGACAGGCGTAATTACGCCACTTCGGAGGCGTAATTACGCCAAATGGAATTTTGGTAAATTTTGGAGACTTTCCTTAGGAGTTTGCACGGGACTTTTAAAAGGTTTTAGAGGAGGATTTTCGAGATATTCAGACTCAGACATATTCTTGGAGAAAAGGAGGCTAGGGTTGAAGAACGGAGAAGAATAACGACGACGGTTCGGAGCAAAAGGAGAGAATTCATCATGAGACGGCGGCGTTCATCGGAGATCGAAGAATAGCGTCCAATTCGTTTTGTATCTCTAAACTTTTAGCAATTTTTATGGGTTATTTAAACATGTCTATGTGTTTAAATACTTCTAGCATGAGCTAATTTTATTTTCTAGGAGACGATGTAGCTTGTTTTGAAACTACGTTTATTATGAATTGATTGAAGTTTATTTGGATTTCCGTATGGTTTATTTATGTTTTCCTGTTCCTAATGCTTTTAATCTACTGGCCATGGATTGAATGATTCCATATTCGTGATCTATCACTCGGGAGAGGGGGTTGTGAATAGGAAAGAAGGAATTCGTATCGTGGTAGTTATATTGTTCGGAAGGCCTATAACTCCATAGAAGTTGTCATAGGAATTACTGCGCTTTTACAATTGTCTGATAATTCATCTTAGATAGGGATATCAAGATTAATGTTAGATAATTACTTCTGCTTAACACCCGGGAGGGGGAGTAGAAACAAATAAGAATTCTCGGCTAGCAAACTAGGAAAACACGACATAGTGGATAGTTGAGTGAAGGAATCGAAATTGAGATGAGAGTGCGCATCATGGTTAATATGACTTACTCACTTGTTTTGAAATTCCTATCTTTTTATAGTAGCCATGAGCCAAGGCTTAACGTTACAAGCCTATTAAGACCTATTGACCGAGCCACATGCGTCTAATATACTAGTGGAGAAGGTTACGAATTGTAAGCCTATGGACTCTCGAGAAACACTTGTAATGAATATGCGTTTGACATCCACACACACGTCTCATTACTTGATTTTATGCCTTGTTCATTATTTGTCAAAGCTATATCCGTTTATGAACAATGCAAATGAACCAACACCTTGCAAAGTCCTATTGATTTGTGTGAGTTAAGATTGCTTTAATGATTACATGGAAATGGTAGCACACACACACGTGAGAATTTTTGAGAAAATCATATGCATGTCTGAATACTTCTGAGGCCTACACAATTGGAATGTTTTACAACTTTGTTTTGTGTGTCTTTTCGTGTCAGTTTAGTTTTGATTGTTTTTGTTTTGTTTTTGTGTTGTTTTGCTCGGGACTAGCAAAAGTTTAAGTTTAGGGGGTTTGATAAGTGTATTTTATACACTTATATTTCTTCTTATTTTGCATGGTTTAGTGTTAGTTTTCGATCAGAATTACGCTTTTGGTTTTGTTATGTGTTGTTTTGCAGGAATCCAGGTAATTACATATTTTGTGGACTAAAAGGGTGCAAATGACGGAAAGAACGGATGCATTGAAGCAAAAAATCTACACTTTCAATCATGGCAACAGGCGTAAAGACGCCTACTCTGAGGCGTAACTACGCCTAACCCACGGCAAATCATTATTTGGAGAATGTCTTGAGGCGTAACTACGCCTGTTTTCAGGCGTAATTACGCCAGTCACGCGGGAAGCCAGTTCTTTAGACACGTCGACAGGCGTAATTACGCCACTTCGGAGGCGTAATTACGCCAATGGAATTTTGGTAATTTTGGAGACTTCCCTTATTTGATGCACGGGACTTTTAAAAAGAGTTGGAGGAGGATTTTCGAGGATATTCAGACTTAGACATATTCTTGGAGAGAAGGAGGCTAGGGTTGAAGAACGGAGAAGAATAACGACGACGGCTCGGAAGCAAAAAGGAGAGAATTCATCACGAGACGGCGGCGTTCATCGGAGATCGAAGAATAGCGTCCAATTCGTTTTGTATCTCTAAACTTTTAGCAATTTTTATGGGTTATTTAAACATGTCTATGTGTTTAAATACTTCTAGCATGAGCTAATTTTATTTTCTAGGAGACGATGTAGCTTGTTTTGAAACTACGCTTATTATGAATTGATTGAAGTTTATTTGGATTTTCGTATGGTTTATTTATGTTTTCCTGTTCCTAATGCTTTTAATCTACTGGCCATGGATTGAATGATTCCATATTCGTGATCTATCACTCGGGAGAGGGGGTTGTGAATAGGAAAGAAGGAATTCGTATCGTGGTAGTTATATTGTTCGGAAGGCCTATAACTCCATAGAAGTCGTCAAAGGAATTACTGCGCTTTTACAATTGTTTGATAATTAATCTTAGATAGGGATATCAAGATTAATGTTAGATAATTAATTATGCTTAACACCCGGTATCGGTATGCTCACCCCGTATGGGGGCTGTCTCTGTTGGGGCAGGTAACGCAGGTGCAGCAGTAGCTTTGGAGTTGAGCTCGGGCTGTTGATAGAGGTACTTCCAGGATCGAGGTACCAGAGTTGGTCGAATAAGTGCACAGATCCAGTTTTGAGATCGAGCTGTGCTTGGGGAGGTGCTTCCAGGATTGAAGTACCAGTAGCGGTATACGATATAGTGTTTTATACATCAAATACACGCTTATTCATTGGGTGCTCTTATGTGAGTACAATTTTACGTGTATATGGAATGTATAAGTGGACTACGACTTCTCTCTGTTCATTTATGGTTTGCATGCAATTAAATGTGGAATTGCTAAATGAACTGCGAGCATATTAGTGTATTATGAGGGTGCATGTCATATATGTAATCTTGGTTGGGGGGATTTGCATATGTGGATTGAATGCAAGAAATTTTATGGATCACTAATATGGTGTAGCACTTGCATATGGCTTTTCCCCATGATAGTATGAATATATGCACTAATGGTATGGATTAATACACTAATAACGGGTTAAGGGTCCGGGGGTCCTTACAACTCTAGTGGGAGCCACAAGTATGGTAGATTCAAATCCGAAAGTAAGAAGAAGATTTTTATTGTTATAAATGTGGCGGTAAATGGCACTTCAAGAAAGATTGTACAAGTAAGAAGAGTCTCAAGAAAGATTCTCAAGGAAATGTTGTCAATACCTCAGACGGTGGAGAAATACTATTCAATGAAGCAGCAACTGTTGCGGAAGGCAGACAAAAGCTTTGTGATACATGGATAATGGACTCATGAGCAGCATGGCACATGATGTCTCGGAGAGAATGGTTCGATCAGTATGAACCAGTCTTGGAAGGGTCAATATTCATGGGAATGGATCATGCCTTGGAAATCGCTGGGGTTGGAATCATCAAATTAAAAATGTTTGATGGTACTATTCGCACCATACAAAGGGTACGACATGTGAAGGGACTGACAAAGAATCTTTTATCTTTGGGACAACTTGATGATATCGGGTGCAAGACCCGTATCAAAAATGGGATCATGAAGATCTTGAGAGAAGCGCTTATAGTAATGAAGGCAGAAAAGATTGCTACAAGATGTCTCGTTCATTGATGATTTCTCTACAAGATGCTGGTTGTATCTTATCAAGAAGAAATCAGATGTTTTTCCAGTCTTCAAGGTGTTCAAGCAAGGAACTTGACTCTGAAAAGAAGATCAAGTGTTTGAGGACTGACAATGGAGGAGAATATACAAGCGATGAATTTAATGCATTTTGCTAAAGAGAGGGCATCAAAAGACAATTCACAAAGGCTTACACGCCTCAGCAAAATGGAGTGGCGGAGCATATGAACATAATCTTGTTTGACAGAACAAGAGCCTTGCTGAAGACTGATGGTCTAGCCAAGTCATTTTGGGCATAAGCAGTCAAGACCACCAGTTATATTATCAATCGCTTTCCATCAATGGCGATTGATCTGAAGTAGGGGTGTAAACAAATCGAGCCGGCTCGCCGAGGTGTTGGTATAAGAGATTTGATTCTATATCATGAGCCTTGGATACAACAGACTTAATGCGGATCCTTGTGCATATTTCAAGAGATCTGATGATAATGATTATATAATTCTATTGTTGTATGTGGACGACATGTTGGTCGCAGGCCCCAACAATGATCGAGTCCAAAAATTGAAGGCACGGTTGGCTAGGGAATTTGATATGAAGAACTTGGGGCCAGCAAACAAGATTCTAGGGATGCAAGTTCACCGAGATAGAATTAACAGAAAGATTTGTCTTTCCCAATAAATTATTTGAAAATCTTGCAACGCTTCAACATGCAAGATTGTAAGCCAATTTCTACCCATCTTCCAGTTAACTTCAAGTTATCCTCCGAGATGTGTCCTATCAGTGAAACAGAAAGGATGGAAATATCTCGAGCACCGTAAGCATCAGCGGTGGGGAGTTTAATGTTCGCCATGATCTGTACAAGACCAGACATTGCACAAGCAATGGTAGCAGTCAGTCGATATATGGCGAATCCTGGACGAGATCATTGGAGTACGGTTAAAGGATCCTTAGATACATTAAGGGTGCCTCGAATGCTGCATTATGTTATGAAATACCAGATTTTACACTCATAGGCTATGTGAATTCAGATTATGCAGGTGATCCAGATAAAAGAAAATATACTACTGGATATGTGTTTACACTTGCAGGAGGAGTAGCAAGCTGGGTTTCAAAATTGCAAACAGTTGTGGCATTATCTACAACGGAGGCAGAATATATGGCAGCTACTCAAGCTTGCAAGGAGACGATATGGATTCAAAGGTTACTGGAGGAGATTCGACATAAACAAGATAAAGTTCCTCTGTTTTATGATCGTCATAGTGCCTTGCACATTGCAAGGAATCCAGCCTTTCATTCCAGGACTAGGCACATTGGCGTTCAATTTCACTTTGTTCGTGAAATATTTGAGGACGGAAGTGTGGATATACAGAAAATCCATGCGAAGGAGAACAGAGCTGATTTTATGACAAAGCCAGTTAATGCTGATAAGTTTGAGTGGTGCAAATCCTCAAGTGGCCTAGCAAAAACGTAAGCAGCGGGGTAAGGAAAGATTGATGGTTGTGGAGATGTGATTGATTCTCAATCAAATCTCCAAGTGGGAGAAATGTTGACAGGCTGTCATCATTAATGAGGGCAACTGGTGGTTGGTGAATGGGAGTTGACGGTTGGCGGATGTGCATTTAATGCACATCTTCAACCCTATAAATAGAGCTCTTCTGGTTTCATTTCAATTATCCCTTTTTCAGATGTTCTATCATATCTTTAAATTTGAGTGTGTATTCTATAATATTTGTGATGTAGTTTTTCTCATATATTGAGAGTGTTGTTCTCTTTGAAAGATAGTGAGAGGTTGTAATGCCCATGGTTTTTACTCTAATAATTTTTAAGGGGTTTTTCACGTAAATTCTGGTGTCCGTTTGGCGAACCGCTTTTTGCGTTGCAAACAAGACTCATAGAGGATCGCAACGGTATAGGTCTTGCAGCCTAATTCTTCACGAGGAGATACAGTTTATTCTGCAAAGTTGGACTAAGTGTGCTGCCACCGCTGAAAGATGAAATGGACATTGTTGAGTTTTGTCAAGAAATTCAAATTCGTTGCCAAGTATGCTACATGCATCATCAAAAGAGGTTATTTTTGTTGAAAATTTTAATGTGCATTGCATTTTTTTTAAATTTATTTTAGCCTACCCCATTTGCCCCTCACTTGCTCAAATTTTCAAACATTTTAAAATTAAGGGGGAGAGTTTAATCTCAATCCTTGAGGGGAAGTAAATTTATTTGTCTTCCTTTTTGATTCACACAAAAAGGGGGAGAAATATGTTGTTTATGATTTTTCTTGTTATGCAACATTGTGCTTTAATGTTCATATTTTTATTCAAGTTTTGTGATCATCAAAAAGGGGGAGATTGTTGGGTTTTGGAAACCCGAATAATCTTGGTTTTGATGTTAACAAAACTTGTTATTGTGTTGCTAACATATTTCATCAAGTGTGCAGTTCATAGATCATAATTAAGAGCTTGATGAATTACAAAGAAGTAGCTTGAAAATATCAAGCTGGACCTAGTCTGAAATTCTGGCAGAGCGGATTGTTTCGATCATATCGCATAGCTCGGATATCGAAATGGCGTGCTTCCAAAGAGATTGAACAGCCAACTTAAAATACTAAAAGTCATATTTCACAACAGATCGGCTAGTTCAAATGTTATCAAGGAGAAAAGACGCCTGCAAGATCGAGCTGAACCGCGAAGAAACAGCAAGCTGTTTCAGCAAGCAACTGTCAGTCTGGTGGCCATAACTCTCAGCTCGCTTATTGGAACGGAACGATTCAGTATGGGTTGGAAATCTAAGACAAAGATCTACAAGTCATCTTTGTAAGTGAAAGACTGAATCGGACGTTAAGATGGCCAAAAAGCTTCTGTAAGTCACGCCATGTGACGCCTGTAAGATCGAGCTGTTACAGCAAAGTCCCTGTCAGTCTGGTGGGCATAACTCTTAGCTCGCTTATCGGAACGGAACTATTCAGTATGGGTTGGAAATCTAAGACAAATATCTACAAGTCATTTTTGTAAGTGAAAGACTGAATCGGACGTTAAGATGGCCAAAAAGCTTCTGCAAGTCACGCCATGTGACGCCTGTAAGATCGAGCTGTTACAGCAAAGTCCATGTCAATCTGGTGGGCATAACTCTTAACTCGCTTATCGGAACGGAACGATTCAGTATGGGTTGGAAAGCTAAGCCAAAGATATACAATTAATATTTGGAAGTAAAAGACTGAATCGGACGTTAAGATGGCCAAAAAGCTTCTGCAAGTCACGCCATGTGACGCCTGTAAGATCGAGCTGTTACAGCAAAGTCCCTGTCAATCTGGTGGGCATAACTCTTAGCTCGCTTATCGGAACGGAACGATTCAGTATGGGTTGGAAAGCTAAGCCAAAGATATACAATTCATCTTTGGAAGTAAAAGACTGAATCGGACGTTAAGATGGCCAAAAAGCTTCTGCAAGTCACTCCATGTGCTGCTGCATCCAGCAAACAGACAGCAGAAGCATCGCCTCGTATTTCGAGCATAACTCTCTCATACGAACTCGAAATCAAGCGATTATTGATTCCGGGGAAATCTAAGAGAAAGGGCTACAACTTTCATGTAGATCACTTTGCCCAGAAATCAAAGCATCAAGAGCTACAAGCAATAGATCAGAAGAGCAAGTTTATCAATCTGTTTTTGTATCAAGTTGATTGTCCAGACTGATCCGGACCAGACTGATCTGCCCGTGCTGATTCGGACCAGACTGATCTGCCCGTGCTGATCTGCCAGACTGATCTACCATGCTGATCCGGCCAGACTGATCTGCCCAAGCTGATCCGGCCAATCCGGTCCGAAATACAAAGAGCCCAGAAACCAGAATATGACCGTTGCAAGCTCGGGAATGGTGCAGAATCTTTTCCAACGGGCATATTCTTGTGTCTAACGCATATATCATTACTTGGGGCTATATATACATGATTTGGGAGCTCAGTAACAGCTGATTGAAGATCAATCCAAGCCTTCCAAAGCAAACCCACTTGGGATTCAATTGAGGAACTTAAAAAACAAAAGTTGCTAAATGAAGAGCACTCCTCAAACCTTTGGCACCTCTTACCTTGCTGTATCAGATCTAGTTAGAGATCATTTGTGCCTTTGTATTCACTCTATTCATTGTATTTGTGAGCTAAAATAGAAGAGTGAATACCATTGTAATGGTTGATGATTCATCACAACCCATTGAGAGGTCTTTGTATGTGAGACATTAAAGAACATACATAGTTGAGTTGCTAGGAGTTCTAGTTGGATGGGGAATTCCCAACTGGATCGGGTTTGTACAACGGGATTGTATAAATCAAAGTCTTCTAGTGGAATCCTTCCATGCGGTGGAAGAAGGGGAGACGTAGAAGGATTACACCACCTTCGAACTTCCATAAACAAATGCTTGTTTATTTACTTTACTTGCATATCTTTAAAATGCATTTCAAATGTTTAATCGGTTATAGAGCGGGTTATGTCGAGTGTCTTCCGCTCGATTTTGTAATCGAACTCGATATAATCTCTCGGTGCAATTATTTCAAGAACACGAGCTATTGAAGCTCAAGTTGGTTGAACTCAGGTGTGGAATGGCAACCCACCCCCGGAATCGATCCTGACACTTCACTTTCTCTATTTTCTATCTTATGATGCCGCACCTGGGGCCAACAGAAACTTGAGGGAATACTTGCATGCTTCTCAATGTAAAGCGAGGGAAGGAAGTCGAGAAGAGAAGGGTGTGGATTTTTTTTTAAATAAGGGTATTTTGGTAAAGTTAAAGTACTAAATAGATTAAATGTTTATAAATTTGACATATTTGAATAAAAAAATTTGGAATATTAAAATATTTTTCTAACTGATATCTTTTTAGCAATTTCAGGTTTTTTTTTCAATGTATCATATTAAATTTCATACTCCGCCATTAAAGGAACAATTTTAAACAGCGCCCAAAAAATTTATGGACCAATGTTAAATAAATCACAAATATACAGTAATTATTTATTGCGGTACCTAAATATCATTTAGAAATTGTTCTTCACTATAACTACGTACAGCCACAAGAAAAAACTTCCAAACACACCTATAAAAATCCATCAAATCCCCACAAAATTTCATTCACACACCAACATACATATTTGCTCGGCCCCTTTTGAGGTTTCTCTCCGACATCGGCAGCCAAATGGACATGAAGAAAATTGCATGCCTTGCCGTCATTGCAGCGGCGTCCGCCTCCATGTGCACCGCCACGGGTGAGAGCAACACCATGGGTGATGCACCAGCCCCCTCCGTCTCCGTGATAAATGGTGCTATGGCTGCCTTACCTGTCGTTGGATCCCTTGTTGCGGCCTCCCTATTGTCCTTCTTTGTACTGCACATGAACTAGCTATAAGCTTCACATTTATGTCGAAGATATATTTATTACAAGACAAATGCATGTATGTTGTGTGAAATGTTTTTGTCGTTGCCTTTTGGGATTCTCCTTATTTTTCATTTAATTCATGTACCTTGTGCTTCAAGTGATATATATATATATATATATATATATATATATATATATATATATATATATATATATATATATATGGGCAGCGCCAGCATTTGAAATTACCTGGGGCTGGTCAGGATATATATCAAAATATAGGTTTGAAGAGGTAATATAGGGTTGGGCTACAACATCAAATTTATAAAATTTACACTACCAAAATTTTTTTTAAAAACAAATAAGGTAGGGCTGGATCCCCACCCACAATGGGTGTGGCTCCGCCCCTGTATATATATATATATATATATATATGAATCTACAAGTCATAACTTTCATAGTTTGATGGAAATTAATTGTCATGTTAAGAGGTGCAGTAAAAAGAACCATGAAAGAGCTTTGAAATCTACCATTCTACCATCTTCTCTCATCCCATTTGATTTCACAATAGGTTTCCTGGCCCTGATGGAATTCCCTGTGATCCAGTCTCTGTTAAAATGAGTTGCCAAATATATGTGCAAGAAAGAATTAAGGAACATCTGCAGCTTCAATTTCTATTAGTCCTAAAAAATATATAAACTTATCCCTAAACCTCACTTCCCACTGCATCTCCTTTGGACATCTGGTGGCTGGCACCAGAACCTCATGTTTTTCAAATTCCGTAAGGTTGTATTTGGAGGAAATGTTTTGATCTTGTGAATGATTTGATATCAAATCAATAGACGATGAATTTGAAATTCATGCAATAAATTCATCAGCGCAATCAAATGGATTTGAAATCACGTCTTCCGAAATTTTCAACCATGGGTGCACCCTAAAAACATTGGCTATTCCACTCAAAAATCCACGCCCGAATGACAAATTAGGTGGCCCTATAAACAGTGATCAGTATCAAAAAAATCCAAAATGCTAAAATATGGTCCTTTGAATATAAGAATGCACCCTCGATCAACTTACCATGATGCTTTTATTAAACGAATAGCAATATTAAAAATATTCCTAAAACATTCAAGAATTCCGGATATGCCAGAGTAGAGCTTTTACAATTCTTTTACAAAGTACTTATATTGTAATTATAGATAAACGTTGTTTTTAATCGAAAAATAAAAAAATTTGGATTTATTTAGAAATGAAAAATATATATATATTTAGTTTTTTTGTATTACATACAATGAAACTAAAACTGCACCATATGCTTATTTTGTTATTTAAATTGAAAAATCGAACGGAAACCAAATAAAAACAGAAACAGTTTACGCAATATTAATATTGTTATATCATTTTCGAAGTGAAGTTGTCTCTTCAGTAAAGTGCAATTATAGCTGTTAAAACCGGTCAGCCCGATACAAACAGGCTGACCAGCCTAACCCACGGTCCAAACAGGTCCAATCAATTTTGGTCCACCTTCGGGAGGTCCCCAACCCGAACCGAGATGGGCCGTTGGTTGGAGCGTGTCAACATGTCGAAAATAAATAAAAATAATAAAAAAATTAAAAAAGAATTTCAATTGAACTTGCCGAGCTTTTAACTAATGCTTGGAGAATACTGAAAATTGTTTCAGTTTTCATCTAGACAATAACTCTGCTACTAAAAATACTTGACTAGGAAAGCAATATTTTTACTCATTTTTGAAATATATTTTGCAATATTTAAGCACGACCAAATGGAAAATATATTGTGGATCAGATTCTTCGATGTAATATTGAGCTCCTACTGATGAATTGAAGCTAAAAAAAAGAAATAGCCATTTTATAAATAAAAAAAACAACCCCCGATCTAACCCTTCAAAACCCATCTTTTTGGCTGGTTGTATTGGGCTAACCCGGTCGACATGGCCCAAATTGACAACTCTAAGTGTAAGTTCTGATTTAAAATAAAGAAAAGTATTTAAAAATGAAAAAACAAATTAGGTTTAAACCGAAAACGAATACCATAAATGAACTTAATTCCATTTTGGTTGGTAAAATTTTTGGTAATCAAAATTAATAAATTTAATTTTTATAATTAAATAATATTTAAAAAAAACCAATAGGGGGCCTAGGTTGACAAACCCGGGCCGTTTTTATTATTAAAAATAAAAAGCCGGGGTAAGCAACCCGGATTTTCCATATCATTTTGTTTTGGATATAAAGACATTATATTAAGTAGTAATAATTACAAAGAGGATCCAATCAAAAGCCCAATACACAACGCACAAACTGAATCTGGGAAATAAACATTTGTGGAGTTTGACAAATATACACACACCAGGAAAATTCGTATTAAGCGGTCTAAAGGTAGAGTTGAAGTCAGCAGAAGTACATAACCGCAAGAAAGAGACAACAGAGACCACGAGAATCACAGAGGTCCCCTCAATCCATCCAGGCTACGTAGTGATCGAACAACGGATTTGCCTTCAACAAAGTCGGAAGGAAAAACAGAGGATAATCGGGAGATAGAAACTGATAAAAGACACCAAACACGCAAACTCCCATATTTGAATCCTATAACTGAGAAACGTCGACCAAAGATAAAACCTGCACGAAGCATGAAACCAAGAGTTCAATAGTCGAAACCTAGCAATCTCCCAAAACGAAACAACACTCTCGCTAAGGAGACGTCACCACCAAGACACCAAAACCACAACCCGGAACCCAAACCATTACAAGTCCCCAAGAGGCATGCGTGACGAACAGTCAAAATGGCATGAAAGCCGAGGGCTCCAAGAAACGACTACCCAAGCAAACCTCTAACCCTAATTTCTTTCTTCTCGATGAACATGGCTTCCAGAATACCTCACAAGCTTTCCCCTCAATTTCTCCGCCGATGTTTCTTTTCGAACCCCTCCTTTTCTACTTCTAACCAAAGTTCAAAACTTTTCTCCTGTTCCGGAGTTCCTTACCCAAAACCCTGCTGCAATAAGCTACATTTTCGTGATATTATACCCCCACAAAATGCCATTTTTAAGTACCAAAGTCAAATCAATCTACCGAACCTTCCTGTTAAAAACCCACAAAATCGCAAACTGGCTGATTTTTGTCAAGTTTTGAATTAAGCCCAAATCCGTTGATAGTTCTCTGTTAAAAGCTCAAGATGCCAGTATTTTTTTGTAATCCAGTATTCATTCATAATGTTATTCATGATAAACCTAGATTCTTGTCTTCCGATTCAGGCCAATCATCGTCTTCAGCTGAACAAATTTCCGACACCTCTATTAAGAATCCGAATCAGAACCAGGAATTCAAGCATCAAGAGATCACTGGGCCGACTGTCGATCGGGATTTATCAGCATTAGCGAATGAAACGCGCGACGTTCTCGGGATGAAGATGAAAACTATGTACAGTCTAAGTAAGGCTTTGGCTGGATTAGGCCTCGTGCATCTTGCATTGGGAGCTTGGACTGCATATATTACACGAGATTCGCCTATTCCAGAGGTGTTAATACAGAGTCTCTTGGCTTTTGGGCTGCCATTCTCACTTGCATTCATGTTGAGGCGAGCGTTGAAGCCAATGTACTTCTTCAGGAGAATGGAGGAGAAAGGTAGACTTCAGATTTTGAGCCTTACTCTTCAGACTGCTAAGAATTTGAACACTTTTTTTCTTCGTTTTCACGCCGTTTCGTATTTATGTGTTTCTGGAGCATCTGTTGGTTTGATCCTTGTAGTGTTTTTTCGGTGAAGCGCTTGATACTTCTTTATAGAATTTAAGAAATGAGATACATTTTTGTTCTGAGTTTTCTTGGAGAGTTGTGTTATTTATTGATAATGAATGAAAAATATTTGGTCAACTTCATGTAGCGTACTCCAATTTATTGGGATTAAAGACTTAATTGTTGTTGAACTTGATGCTAATGCAAGCATGTCTTTTCTAAGTTTATGTTTCTTTTGAATCTTTAGTGGAATGTATACTTCTGAGCTTGATCGTGTACACATTTCACGAAACAAACAATGAAGTTAATGAAGAAATGAAAATGGTTAGCACTAAATTAACATCGAACTGTTAATTTGTTTCATCCAGTATAATGGAAATGTGAAAAAAGTGACTAAAATCTCGGTGTTTTCTAATTTTAGTGTATGTTCAATAGCTGAACATATCAGCCTTGAACTCTCATGTTGTATTATGTGATCTTAGTCCAATAACGGGTTGCTCGTTGTTCAAGTAGCTGAACATGTCATCAGTTATCTCAGTGTCCATGTCTGTTTTCTGGGATTGAACTAGTGTTCTTGTCATGAGAGCAAAAACTCTATGGCTTAGTGAGTACTTTTCTGAGCTCAACCTGTTTTTTCCGTTTTCTGGATGGAGTTAAATATTTTGCAGTAAATATACGCATTCCTTTGGTTTCTTAGAAAATAGTTTGGTCCAAGAATGCATCGGTTCCTTGATGTTCAAAACTTCTGGTGCTATGTTTACCTTGTAATTTATATGGCTAAACACATGGCAAACATTTCCCAAGGGTGCAATTGGTTAGACTGAAGTGACGATGAAGGGATAAAAATTTGATTTTATAGAATAAAAAACAACACGAACTATTAAAGTGTTTGGTCAATTGGTTTAATGGTAGACAATTTACAGTCCCAAAATGACCGAACCTCTTCCCGAATTTCGTACATAGTTGATTTTCGTGCACCCAGATTTGTCGACAATACCCAGCTTCCTTAACCTTTTTGTTCCTCCCATTTTCTGTTGTGTACTTGGGGACTCGATTTTCCTTTCAACTTCTTCATTGCACATCATAGTTCAATTAATGGGACTTCTCGAGTCCGAGCCTTGCAAAATTCAACATTCCCCTCCCTTTTGATCCAAAAACAAAATATTTAAAAAATATCAGCATTCATTTCTGGTCATTATTATCATCTCATGCCTCAATTTTTTTTTCGTTCCCCACCACAAAATCATGTATAATTACTTCGTTTCGATCATTTTATTAGTTCATTATATACTTCTATTCTATTGAATTCTACGCTTTGGAATATAATTATTAGTTTTGATTTAGTTTTTATCTCATACTCAAGAAAACTTGCTATTTATTATATTGTATTCTGATCAAAGACACTACACAGTAAAACCTGCATAAATTAATACTAGATATATTAATAACCTCTCTAAAATAATATTTTTTTTAGGTCCCAACTTGACCAGTTTAAAATATTAGCATTTTGGATAAATTAATAAGATAATATTTTAGGAAGACCCTTGTATAAATCTATAGTCTCGTCAATATCATAAATTAATAATTCTCTAAAGTTACACACATAATTAGAATAATTTAGTAAAATATGAATACATTATTGTTTATTTTTTTTCAAAATTTAAATATAGGTGGATTATATCTCTAACATTTTCTCACTACATTCAAAAATTTTGGTGTTGTGTTCTCAAACTGCAACAAAAAATTGTACAGAGTTGTGCTGCAATGAGTGCTTCATTTTCATCTGATTGGTTCTAAATGTACTTGTTATGAGGGTATCCGCCTTGGCATCGCCATGTATACCTGCAAAACAAAGACAAATGCAAATACACAATATACGAAAATACTATTATTATCAAAAGGATATCGAGGCAGGCTCAGATCTGCTGTTCCCCAATCTACGTCACGGAGACTCCAAGGTAAAGGCCGGAAGGTGAAGGCAACACCCACTCCTCACACAACCCACTGCCTGACCAAAGCACACACTGGACAGAACCAATCAGCAACCACAGTACAATGGACAGGAACTCAAACACACGGCCAGACCACCACTCAGCCAGCACTCACGCCTGCTACCTAACCCACACGGCCAGCAACCACCACTCACCACCGAACCCACACAGCCCTTAATTGCACAGCACAAAGCCACGCACAGCCCTCAATGCCACAGCACAAAGCCACGCACAAACTGGTTAGGAAGAAGGAGAGGGACGAATGAAAGAGCAAGAGGAGATGTTCCAACAGTGGAGGCGGCGGACGAAATGAAGGAGACAGACTTGCTTCTCAATTCAGACGTAAAATAGACTTAGGTTTTGGGTTAGAGTTTTAAGTGGGAGATTAGGGTAGGTTATATAAGGGTTAAACTATGGGCTTATTTTTGGGCCACAATACCCAACAAATCTCCACCTTGGCTCAATACCGGTTTCTCTTCAGACGTAGGGAAAACATACAAGCAGACATCATCATCGCCTTATGGTCCCCCCAATACACAGTAATTGTGTGGACCAAGTTCCTGTCAAAACATAAAGTAAAGACAAGGAAAAACAATAACAAGCACACAGCAAGTTAAAGTGGGAAAGTAACCAGGGTAACAGTTTTATAACGAGCACACAGCAGGTTATAAAACACTAACCAAGGGACTAAACATGCATCAATCACCAGTATCAAATTTTAAAATTTTTAAACATGATTGAAATTTACTAATGGGCAAACATTTAGTACCCATGTCAGCAGGATTAAACTCAGAAGGTATTTTCTCAAGATAAACTAAACCTTTGGCAACAACATCTCTAATGTAATGAAACCTAACATCAATATGCTTAGTTCTATCATGAAAAACTGGATTCTTACACAATTGTATTCCAGATTGAGAATCAGAAAACACAACTACATCACCTTCAAGCAAGCCAATTTCAGAAATCAATCCTTTTAACCAGATAGCTTCTTTTAAAGCGTCAGTTACAGCAACATACTCAGATTCAGTTGTAGATAAAGCAACTATATGTTGTAACTGGGATTTCCAACTAATGCAAACACCACACAAAGTGAACACATAAGATGTAGTAGATTTTCTGTTATCTCTATCATTAGCATAGTTAGAATCCACATAACCTTTTAGTTTAACACCTTCAGAACACTTAGAAAAACTCAAGCCATAATGCACAGAGTGTTTCAAGTATCTCAATAGCCATTTAACAGTATTCCAATGCACCATGCCAGGGTTAGACATATACCTACTTAAGCAACTAACAGCATAAGCTATATCAGGCATAGTACTAACCATCAAATACATAACAGATCCTATAGCATTAGAATAAGGCACATTATTCATAGAATCAAAGTCAAAGTCAGATTTAGGACATTGATCTTTACTCAACACAAAGTGAGCAGCTAATGGCACATTAACAGGCTTAGCATCAAACATAGAGAATTTCTTCAAAATCTTTTCAACATAAGAAGTTTGGTTCAAGTAGATAGTTGACATCTTCCTATCTCTCACAATATCCATATCTAATATCCTACCAGCATCTCCTAAGAATTTCATGTCAAATTTTTCACTTAGACATTTCTTAACATGCTCAGTTGATTTCAAACAGGGACTAGCAATTAAGATATCATCCACATAAATCAACAGGAATATAGGCACAGAAACTTTATCCTTAAAATACAAGCAATGATCATAGGAGCTTCTTTTAAATTTTAAGGAAAGCATGCACTCATCAAACTTCTTATTCCATTGCCTAGGGGATTGCTTTAGACCATACAAAGATTTCTTGAGCAAACACACATTATCAGGGTTTTTGGAATCAATAAAACCTACAGGTTGCTTCATATAAATCTTTTCATCAAGGTCACCATGCAAAAAAGCAGTTTTTACATCCATTTGTATAAGTTCCCAGTTAAATTGAGCAACAAGAGAAAGCATAATTCTCACAGTGGTGAACTTAACAACATGAGCAAAAATTTCAGTGAAGTCTACACCTTCTTTTTGAGTAAAACCTTTAGCTACAAGCCTAGCTTTGAACCTAACAGCATCATTTTCATTCTTAACCTTAAACAACCATTTGCAATCAACAACAGAGCAATTAACAGGTTTAGGAACAAGAATCCACGTATGATTCACAATCAAAGAATGCATTTCTTCTTTCATAGCACACAGCCAGTCATTAGCATTTTCTGATTTCAAAGCTTCATTGTAGGTTTTAGGTTCACAATTATCAATAGATTCAAACACATTGAACACATAAGAAGCAAGGTCGAAGTCACTTAGCTTAGCAGGTTGTCTTATGTTTCTCCTAGCCCTATCTCTAGTCAATTGATAATCATGCAAATCTTCTTGTTCATTAGCAACCAATTCATCATGCACAGGTTCATGTTCAATAACAATGTCATGATTTTCAGGCATTCCATGAATTTCAGGTTCATTAACAGGCAAGTTCACATGATTTTCAGCAAAAGGCATATTGTTATCATTAACAGGAAGCACACCATGCAAATGCTTCACCTTGCTAGGAGTAGCACTGGACTCAGACTCATCAACAGGCACAGAAGGAAGCAAGCAAGGCATTTCAGACTCATTGAAAATTACATCCCTACTTATAATACTTTTAAAACCAGGTTCACTTCTTAGCCATAGTCTATATCCCTTAACTCCCTCGGGATAACCTAGGAAGACACACTTAGTAGACCTAGGTTCAAGTTTATCACCTTTCCTATGCACAAAAGCAGAGCAACCAAACACTTTAAGATTAGAAAAATCAAGTTCTTTACCAACGAAAACAGATTCAGGACACAAACCATTTAAAGGTACAGAAGGAGATCTATTGATCAAGTAAGCAGCTGTCACAACAGCTTCACCCCAAAACTTCTTTGAGAGGCCAGAAGATGCAAGCATACTTCTAACATTCTCAAGGAGAGTCCTATTCATCCTCTCAGCAACACCATTTTGCTGAGGGGTATAGGGAACAGTCTTGTGCCTTTGAATCCCAGATTCATTGCACAAATTGTCAAACAAAGAATTACAGAACTCCAAGCCATTATCAGTCCTAAGTTTCTTGATCTTTTTAACAGTTTGGTTCTCAATTAAAATCTTCCAATTTTGAAACTTTTCAAAAGCATCTGATTTATTTTTCATTAGAAAAACCCATACTTTTCTAGAAAAGTCATCAATCACAGATAGGAAATATCTATTACCACCTTGTGTAGGAACACTAGAGGGACCCCACACATCAGCATGCAAGTACTCAAGAATCACAGAACTCTTAGTCACATTAGGGGAAGGGGAAACCGGGAATTTAACTCTTTGTTGTTTGTCATAAACACACGAATCACAGAAAGGCATGCAAGACAACTTGTCTTTACCAAAACAACCTTTTTTATGCAAAATCTCTAGACCTTTAGCGCTCATATGACCTAATCTTCTATGCCACAGATTAGTCAAGTCATCAGTCACAGAATTCACATTATCATACACAGATTCAGTTTTGCAAACATAAAGGTTTCTTTTCTTTTCAGCTTTGAAAACTACCAAAGAACCTTTTAAGATTTTCATTATACCATTTCCCCATTTACCCTCAAGACCACCAGATTCTAAAGCAGCACAAGACATCAAATTATTGCACAAAGCAGGAACATGTCTTACATCCTTTAGAGTCACAGAATAACCAGAATCAAATTTCAAGTAAACATCACCAATGCCAGCAATTTTACAAAGTTTCTCATTAGCCATAGAAACTGAACCATTTTCTACTTCTTTATAATTAGAAAACAAATTTCTAAGAGGTGACATGTGATAAGAGCAACCAGAATCAATTAACCATTCATTTTCACACACAGTAGATGAATGCACAGAATTCACAGAATCACATAAATCAGTCACCATAAAGACATCACCCGAGTTTTCACCCGATGAAGAAGCATGATTCACTTGTTCATAAGATTGGTTGTTATCATGATATTTCTGATTTTTCTTTTTAGGACAGTCTTTAATAAAGTGATTAGGATCACCACAGTTAAAGCACTTTCTGTTCTTGGGCCTAGACTTAGACCTAGTCTTGCTTTTCCCTTTGTTCTTACCATGATTATTATCAGATTTATTATTGTTGTTATACCTATGTTGAGACCTGCCTCTAACATGCATAACTTCACCTGAATTTTGCTTACTACCTTTGTTCACTTTTAAATCTAATTCTTTACTCTTAAGACCATTAATCACAGTGTCAAGCGTAATTGAATCTCTACCATACTTAATAGCAGATTTGACATCACTATATATCTCAGGAATAGCATTTAAAAGCACAATAGGAGTATAATCATCAATATTCCTATCTCCAGATAACTTAATATCTTGAATCAATTTAGTAAACACATCAAGATTCTCATCAACATCTTTGTTCAAGTCAAGCTTGAATCTGAAAATTTTTCAAGTAAAAACAATTTACTAGGCAAAGAGGTTTCCGTATAAAGCTCTTCTAATTTTTCCCAAAGAAGTTTAGCAGAATTAAGTTTACCACACTTTCTAAGCACAGAGTCAGATAAATTCAAGATTATGGAAGAGTAAGCAAATTCATCATCTTCAGCCTTTTTAGCAGGTGTAATATCATCAGCATAATTACCACCTATAGCCTTAAACACTTTCTGTTGAATTAATATTCCTTTCATTTTCTGTTGCCAAATAGAAAAATCCGATTTTCCATTAAATGGTTCCATGTTATAGCCAGATATAGAAGCCATTGCACACAAGCAAAAAATACGCACACTAAATCACAGGCTACCAAATTACACAAAGTAAGCAGCAGAAGCAGGACCACACAAAACAGGCACAGATAACGAAAAAACTGAAAGTTTTAGACAATTTTAAAATTTCAGTGAGCCACACTGAATCACACAGAAAACACAGAATCACACAAATCCTAGTTTTCTACCAGCAAGCAAGCCTCAGAACCTAAGACCTAGACGCTCAACAAAGCAGTAAAAGTTTTAGGGTTCAAGCCAATCACTTACAACCCAGAGGCCAACGCTCTGGGGTTTTTCCACCGAAAAGCCGAACTGGCGCAGAATCTGAACCGCCAAACAGCCGCTGCCCGAGCGTTGCTGTTCACCCACCAGGCACGGATAGCCGCTCTGATACCACTGTTATAAGGGTATCCGCCTTGGCATCGCCATGTATACCTGCAAAACAAAGACAAATGCAAATACACAATATACGAAAATACTATTATTATCAAAAGGATATCGAGGCAGGCTCAGATCTGCTGTTCCCCAATCTACGTCACGGAGACTCCAAGGTAAAGGCCGGAAGGTGAAGGCAACACCCACTCCTCACACAACCCACTGCCTGACCAAAGCACACACTGGACAGAACCAATCAGCAACCACAGTACAATGGACAGGAACTCAAACACACGGCCAGACCACCACTCGGCCAGACCACCACTCAGCCAGCACTCACGCCTGCTACCTAACCCACACGGCCAGCAACCACCACTCACCACCGAACCCACACAGCCCTTAATTGCACAGCACAAAGCCACGCACAGCCCTCAATGCCACAGCACAAAGCCACGCACAAACTGGTTAAGGAAGAAGGAGAGGAACGAATGAAAGAGCAAGATGAGATGTTCCAACAGTGGAGGCGGCGGACGAAATGAAGGAGACAGACTTGCTTCTCAATTCAGACGTAAAATAGACTTAGGTTTTGGGTTAGAGTTTTAAGTGGGAGATTAGGGTAGGTTATATAAGGGTTAAACTATGGGCTTATTTTTGGGCCACAATACCCAACAGTACTGAATCCTCCTCAGTTTTATCATTAACATGATTTTCAATGACAACCACAATTTATTCTAAGCATAGAATCTTGGACATTAATCATTTTCACCATGGGTAATCCAACAGGTGATTGACATCCATTTTATTGTGGTAGTCGAGATCATAAATTATATTCTCAAGCTCACAAATGATTTTTTCATAAAATTTGCTAAATCGAAAAAAACAATCTTTAAATTAATAAATATTAATTTATCGATTATTTATTTGCTGTGTTAGCATTAAAAAGTCCGAACATTGTGGATGCAAAAGCGAATTCAAAAAATCAACGCGACTTATTCAAAATATATATTTTTTAATATAAATACATTGAAACCCCAAGCACACGCAACCTCAAGCACACATCTACAATCACCACCGCCTCTCCAATTGTTTTAATTGGCTACATTTTCCAATATCACCAATCAGAACACGAAACGTATGCAACACCACGTACACCGTATCACCCGATAAAAACCCATCTCCTCCTCACCACCTAGTTTAAATTGTGACATCTTTTTCCGCTTCTCCATGTTTCTCTCTCTACATTTCCTGTTCGCTTATAGGTTTCCTTTCTCTCTCTAGAATTTCTCTTGTGTATATCTACGATTTGTTACCATAATCACGAATTAATATGATAATCTGCCTGTGACTTTCATTGTGGCTGTTGATTTATTGTTTGTTTATGTTTTAATGTTAATTAACAGGGGATTAGAAGCGGAAACTCTTACAAAATATTCCCGTCTGTCTCCTCTGCGGATAGGTATGTTTAATGTTAAGAAATATATACTTTTTAAAATTTGTTTGTCATTTTTGTTTAAGTTAAGTTGTTTGTGTGTACTGAAGGTGTTTGATTTGGGGACTTCATTTAAGCAATTTTTTGAAACCTTTTTTTTTTTGAACGGCTGAGTTTTTGTTGAATTTTAATTTAATTACGAGCATAGTGCCTGTGTGCAACCGCCATCCATATAAAATTGGCAGACCTAATTGTGGATTTTAAAGTTTCATGTCTATTTATTTTATGATTATAAGTTTACCCCTTAAAATATATTAACTAAATATGTTGGTATATCTAATGTATATATTAACTATATATGTTGGTATATCTAATGTATTGGGTAAAAGACTCAGTCCTTTTCCACCTAATCGGGATTTTACTCGATTCACTGTGGAGAAACCCTCTAGTTTTTTTACATTTAAAGGTATCTTACAAGATAAGACATTGTTAATACTTGCTGTGCGTTGAAGCAATTGTTCAACTCGAATTCCGTGGAATTATTTTGACTCAATAATTATGCGGGGGTTGCATACAAGATATGAAGTGAATAAAATGTTGGATACCCGAGGATGGGAGTAAAAGGTGTGGTTGAAAATGAGGAAAGAGGCAGAAAAGTGGCCACCTCAAAGAAATTATTGTTTACCAAGATTATCTTCATAAGGTGAAATGTTCCTTTAATTAACTTTGAACTGCTACCATTAATTTTTATGTGCAATTGAGGTGTCTAGCATTCTCTGGCTTAAGATTGAATGAGAAAGCTGTTCAATTTTGAGATCTTGTCTTCTTCTTGGGCTTTCTGAAATGAAGATGATGTAGATCTTTTTGCAAAGGATTGCATTGCCATGTTTTGTTTATGGATGCTAGTGATACTAGAAAGAACGAGGAAGATATGGAGGAGAGATGAAACAAGTGAACTTTTTGAAGAGCCATAGGAGATAGCGATTGGATATTGAAAAAAACATCAGGTATTGGGTCGCAATATGGGTGCAACTAGACTTCAAAGGAACATAATGCATTGTCCAATGGACTGTAAGCCATCTTGGTTCAAATCAATTGCTGAAAATATTTTATGCGTCTTATTGAAATATTATTTGGGTTGTCCATGGGGCCAGAACAATCCTAATGAGAAAATGACTTACTTCTGAAGAAAAATTTAATTATTACTCACGAATATTTTCTTTAAAAAATAGGTAAATGAACCGTTTCACTTTAGATGGTGATTTTGATGTGAATAAGTGAGCAGAGTGGGACGTATTCTGCATTTTTTGAAGACATCGTGAAACATCTGATTTTATAGAACCTTGTTGCAGGAAAATAACAGAATGGAACAAAATGAGACTGGGTGCCAAACCCCTCAAGCTCCCCTCATGTGTGTCAACAATTGCGGATTCTTTGGAACAGCAGCAACTATGAACATGTGCTCCAAGTGTTACAGAGACGTTGTTTTGAAGCAAGAACAGGCCAACTTAGCCGCTTCTTCCATTCAAAATATCATGAACGGGAGCTCCAGCACCGATGCTAGTGATTTGAACATTGCCGCAGTAACTGACCCCATGTCTACTTCTCTGAAGATTGTGGTGGCATCAAAACTATCATCTTCTGGATCCGCTGTAAGTGAAGGGTGGGAGGAGGTTAAAGAAGGTCCAAAAAAGTGTGGCGCCTGCAAGAAACGTGTTGGTTTGACAGGTTTTAATTGTCGATGCGGACGTATTTTCTGTGCGGTTCATCGTCACTTTGACAAACACGAATGCGACTTTGATTATCGAACTGCTGGTCAGGAAGCTATAGCTAAAGCCAATCCTGTTGTCAAGGCAGAAAAGCTCGACAAGATATAGAACATTAAGCTTGCAATCTTGAATTGTGGCTGCCCTTTGTTTCCTGCCGGGCATTTGCGAATTGGTTTGTGTTGCGTCTTGTGCGTTTGTGGTCGTGGGTGTCGTCGAACACTAGGAGTAATCACAGTACGTTTTGTGTGGTTTTTTCACTAAATTCAAACCAAATTGTCATGCAACTGTGCGTGAATAATAAATATATAAAGATTGCGTGAATAATAAATATAATACCTTTTAATTTTAAATTAAAAGTAACACCGGAAATGAATATCATTGTAAATTTCATGAAATGCTTAATGCTTTTGGTGTATTTCCGACGTTAGGGGGAAAAAATCAAAATTGTATGTGAAGCAGTGATATAATGTTATGGCCTGGTATGGGTAGTTGATTTGGCCATCCCATCCCTTATGAAGTGGCTTTCTTGATCTTGTAATAATCTGCTAGTTGGTTTATGTGAAGGTTTTCTTTAATGTTTTGAATTTTTCAATTGATTTTCTTTTTCGTGAAATTAGCTGTGAGTTTGGATTTTTGCAAAATTATTTCATCCGATTTTTTTAGAATAATATCAAATTCGATTAATTGAAGTCAACACATAAAATGTTGTTTAAAATATATACTTATTGTTTCATAAGAAATATAATTGATACCCCGATATTCGGTGCGGTTTGGACCCGAACTTTGTCGGCTCGACTCGGTCTCATAATAACGAGGGAACCTTGGCCCATTATGCTTAGGGCTTATTTCATTGAACATTTATCTTGGCCCATAATGTTTAGGGCCCATTTCATTAAACATTTATCTTGGCCCATAATGAGAGCCCATGGGAAGGGAAAAAAGAGAGGGGGCTGCTGCATCGGCGGGGGAGGAGGGATTTTTTCTCCATTCTGGTAAAAAACATGGTAAATTCTTGTTCAGAGGAAAGATTCATTCATTGTTACAAACCCGAACCAAAAAATGAGGTAACAATTGGCGCCGTCTGTGGGAAATATCGAGTTAAGACGTTGATACCTAGGGCACGCACATGGAGGCGGCGGGTGGCTGGCTACAAGTTTTTTCTACGGCACTGTGTCATATGCTTCGCGGTGTGGGTATTGAAGCGAGGAGACCAAAGAGAAAAAGAAAAAGAGGTTCTGGGTGAGCTTCAGGCGGCGGTTTGGGAGAAGAGTTTCATATATATATATATATATATATATATATATATATATATATATATATATATATATATATATATATTTTTGGTCGCGAGAGGTTGCTGCGGCGACGGGTTTTTCTAAGTTCTGGACGATAGTTTATAGCAATGAGTTTTTCGAGCTATCAGCTCAGTTTTGAGAAAATAAGGGAAAAAGCCTCTTCCGACTTCTTCAGCTCAGCCTTTGGCTGCGTTGCCCATCACTGGAACGGGCATCCCTGCTGGGGGACTCGGATCACCCCTCATCTACAACGAATTCCAGGCATGGGATGAACCAGTTCGTGATAGGAAGAACACTCCTGGGCGATGTTTGAAAATGTCATGAAGAAAAGTTGATGGGTTTTTTGAAAACAAAAGCAGAGAGGAAAAAGTGGTGGGCTCTCTTGGATTCCCCTCTCCATTCTTTCACCTGCTCACCCGCCATAAACCCTTCGCCCGCCTCCTTGTCGCCACAAGTCACTGAAGTTTGAGGTTAACGAGAAGGAATGTATGGCCTATTTCGCTGTGGGTTTCACGTGGTTGTGCTTCCTGTGGGATGAGATTATTGAGCGATGTGCAGACTTTTCTTCTTCATGGCATAAGTGATGAAACTCACGTACACACTCTTACCAAATCTATATTTTGGTTCAAAAATTTAGTTGTGGTATTTGTGCAGTACAAGATTTTGGATTTCTATCTTGTGATTGCTGGGTACAAAATTATATGAATCGATTATGTGATTTAATTGGGTTTGATCAATTCCTTGCTGAATCAATGGGGTCTTCCACCTAGGTTGCATACTATTTGTTTGATGGATTACCTAAATTAGTTTTGCTTTGGCTATCACTGTTATTATTCATCTTGTGAGTTTTCCTTGTTGATCTGTGATGGATATTGGAGATTGGGAAATTGGAGTTAATTTTAATTTTTTCGGAAAAGGAAGTGATTTTTACAGAATTTAGTATTTCGATTGATGGCATCTGTGACGGCGAAGCAAACTATTGTTTTTGCTCTCTGTAAATACCTCTCTTTGGATCCGAATGAGTTTTAAAGTGATTTGGGGAGTGATGTAAAGAGCCTGTGCACAAGAATACTTAATTCATCAGAGAATGGAGATGTACAAATGATGAAATGGATAGAAGTTGTTGAGTCGCTTTTGGAAAATTCCAGTGTAAATATAAAAGGTCTTGCCAAGTTGAATGAAGAGTTGATTACAAAGTCTGTTCTTGTGGGAGGTGGATTGAAGCCATCTGCTGCTGATATTATTGTCTTTTCAGTTGTACATTCGGCTGTGTTTCAGAGTGATCTTTCCAGTTCTGATAAAGCCAAGCTGCCGCACTTGTTGAGATGGATTGATTATATTCAGAACAAGGAAGATTTTGGGGAATTGTTCAACAAGATTTTACTGGAGAAAGTCCAATGCATTCCCTTGTCATTAAATATGAGGAAGTTGTGTCATGGAATACCATGATTCCTAAATTTCCTCAAAGCAGGCACGAGCTGAAGGTTTTAAAAATGTTAGAGAGAATGCTTCGAACTTGAAGAGGTGATTGAAAAATAAAAGAATAGGAAAAAATTGCTTCAAACCTCCATTTTATTCTTATTGACTAGGCATCCAATTTATTTGTTGTCCTCGATATAACGAGCTGTAAGGATAGCTTCAGCAGCTACAGATTGAAGCATGTCTTATTATTGCAACAAAACTTACTTCTTGATTGGTAATTGTGGAGGAGGAGATGGTGGAGAGGTGCAACGTAGGTATGAGCGACGCAGAGGCTTACTATTTGAGGCAAACATTTATGCAGGGATCTTAAAGTATTCAGATATATCATATTTCAGAAGTTCCCATTTGTCAAAGTATGACCGCAGGGCAGATATGGACTTTTATTGTGATTAAATGCGTGATTAAACGGAAGGTCAGTAACTTATCTCGTTCGTGAGCACGAACGGTGTGCACCTAAACCATGATTCAGGACAAGACAACAAATAGGTGGGGCACCCAGAAAGAAAAGAGCTGGACCAGAAAAAAAAAATTAAATTAAATAGAGCATCGTCTCTCATTCTATGAGGAACAAGGGGAAGGGAAAAAAGAGAGGGGGCTGCTGCATCGGCGGGGGAGGAGGGATTTTTTCTCCATTCTGGTAAAAAACATGGTAAATTCTTGTTCAGAGGAAAGATTCATTCATTGTTACAAACCGAAACCAAAAAATGAGGTAACAATAATAAAATATAATAAATTTATATCACTCATAATTAAAATAACCAATTGAAAGATTTTCTTTTAAATTGGCCTATGGAATGAAATAATGGGACAAAAAATATTTTGTTGGGTTTTTTTAGAATATATTAATTCTTTCAATAGCGTTTTAAGTGACCGAAGAAGATATGGTTCGATGGTAATCAGCTTTAATCGTAAATATCGATTAAAGTACTATGGGGATAAAAATGAGATCCAATAAGTAGGAATTTATAATGATATTTTGATAATATATGCAAGCATTAAAGAAATTCATAAAAAAAATCTACAATCAACGAGTATGTGAATCAATTTGTGAAACATGAACAAAATAATATAATGGACTAAAAAAATTGAATTTGAAATATATATAATTGAGATACATCTCAAATTTAACAACCTCGTAAAAACGAAGATAACTCATCATCTATGTTCTTAAAAACCAAACACACTAGAAAAACATGAGACAAAAACAAAATTTAAGATAGATCAAACCTCAATATAACCATGATCTGGATCACCACTGCTCAAGATCTAAAAATAATGTGAAATCACCATACCTAAAGTATACCTTCATAAAAAAAACGGTGAGAATATCTTTTTGGATGGACAAGAAAAATTGAATCAGTACAAAAAGTAAACTATAATATAATAAAATATGAATACAATAACAAAAAATATATACAAAAAAATAAAGTAAATTATTTATAAAAAAACCATACTTGAATAATTGAAATAATTACATTAGTTTAAGTTTTTTAATGACAAAAAGTTTTAGTTTCACAAAATTTGTGAATAAACAACAAATCAAGCTAATTACATTTATAAAATTTAAATTTTTGATAATATAGACAGTTGCGGTCGCAGAAAAATTCGGAATGGGACAAAAAAAATTAAAATAAAAAATGCAGGATAAAAAAAAATTTTGTGGGTTAAAAAAATTAAGGCCGGTAAAAAATGTTAGTTTTGAGGGGTAAATTGTAATTTTGGGGGGTAAACACAATTTTTTTATTAAAAAAAATTTATTTATTTTTTTTCAGACAAGGGGAAGCAAGTAGATCCGCCTACGAATATATGACATATTGTTTTGTAAGTTGTATTCTAGGAGTTTCAGTTTAGCTGTGAAGCTAGCTAAAGTGAGTTGAAAGAGAGTACACTATTAATCTGCACAAACGCCTCCATGGATGGTAAGATTACTATTTTTCTGTTTGTGTTTTGATGATTAAGATTAGATATTTAGATCTGTTAGAATTTTTCTAGTTCTTTGTTGAAGGTTTGAGGTAAAGTATGCTCTTTCGTTGTTTAATTCAAGTCAGTGTTTCGTAAATTAGTCTTTTTCGTTTTTTAGTGTGGCTGTGTTAGTTGATTTTTTATACTGTTTCCCCTTGATTGGTGGTATTCTTTTGCTCTGTATCTTAGTTGCTTCTTCAAGCCGAGGCCTTATTTGAGTAGATTGGTAAGATAAATTGGTTGAGTTTCTGTAATTAATAGTTTGTGTTAGTTGATCGAGTTATGCTAGTAAGATATGTTGTTAATAATTTTCTCAAAGCCTTCGAATTTCCTTTTATTGCGCGCCAACCAGATGTGGTAGACCCCAGCCGCAAAGGTGATGTTTCGAGCCTTCATAATACAAGACGAGCCCTTAAAGAGTATTTGATTTTAGTCTGTGTTGCCTTAATATGAATGAATGAACTGGGTATTCAACCTGAGTGCAGCACCTTCAAGAAGAAGGCTCCTACTGCTATCAAAGAAATAAGAAAGTTTGCCCAGAAGGCCATGGGAACCACTGATGTCAGAGTCGATGTGAAGTTGAACAAACACATATGGAGCCGAGGTATACGTAGTGTGCCTAGGAGAGTCCGTGTCCGCATTGCACAGAAGAGAAATGATGATGAAGATGCTAAAGAGGAGCTTTACTCTTTGGTGGCTGTTGCTGAAATTCCTGAGGGAGGGTTAAAGGGTTTGGGCACCGTTGTCATTGCAGATGAATGAACTTTTCCGTTTTAAGCATTTACTGAAATTTTGATGTTCTTCCAAGTTTTATCCTGTTAGGATAAAGTCCATCCTTGGATGTCATACATCGTTATTTTTGCTGTTTGTTAACGTAAAATTTGATAAATGCATTTGCTTAATGGTAAATCTAGAATATCATAAAGTCATCCAAAACATGTCTGAACTTGAAAAGGCATAATCTTGCTAGTCTGAAATTTGAAACTCGCCTAGAAAAGGTGAAAAAAGGTCTACCAGGTTAACGAAAATGAATCAAGTCCATAGGATCAGTGTTTTCAAAACCGGACCGGACACAAAATCGGTACCCTTACTGGTTACAGGTTCGATCGGTTCAACCAGTTAAACCACCGGTTCAACCGGCGTATGACGTCAGCATGATGTAATATCTATGTTTAGTTTTTCTAGAATATTTATAATATATATTTGTCAAATTTTCATAATAAAAGAAATATCATTGTAGCAAAAGAAAAATATTCTAAATAAGAAAAATGTATCAAGATTCAAGAACTAGCATAATGTCATTTCTCTAACCTTCATCATTTCATCAACAAAGAAATTCATTTGTTGGCCTGGAATATGAAGTGCATCGCCATCACAAAGACTCGAGTTTACCCTATCAAACTGTAAGGACCCTAGTTCCTTAAGTGCGGATTAAAGGCATAATTAGAGCTAACATAAATTATCAGAGTCAAATGATCGTGTTGAGACTATGAGCTTTAAGAATTACATGCCAAAAATTAGGACTATCAAATGGATTAGTTACATTCCCAATCAAATGAATGTATTTACTATAGCTTTACACTACTCCTAGAGTAGACACTATACAAAAGTAATCATGTCCTTCATCTACCAAAAGTGTTCTCCACAAGCTCACCGCCTCAACCCGCTTCAGCCCTTTTATATCATGCCAAAAGTACCTACAAGGATGTTAGTTCCGGATCTTATCGATGAGATTTTAAAGATGACAGAACATATCAGACCGGATCGAGTGAAATCAGACTGACCAGAACGATCGCCCAAAACAGATCAAGCTGATAAGATGACAAAGCATATCAGACCGGATCGAGGGTAATCAGACTGACCAGATCAATAGCTCAAAACAGAACAAGCTGATAAGGCATATTATATATCAGACCGGATCGATGGATTTCAGACTGACTAGATCGATGCTTCAAATCGATCTCAATCTTTATCAGATCAGAGCAGTCAAGGATACATAAAGAATGGCTCCTCAGTCCGAATCATTAACGGCTATTTATTGTAGCATTTAATGTTGTCATTAATGCTACAAAGGACCAAAGACTGAAGATTGCCATAAAAGGTAAGAAGACAAAGAAGAGCTTACCTGACAGTCGCCGAAAGTATGAACCAGAACGGCAAGTATCCTGAAGAAGATGACTGTAGCCTACTCAGTGTTTAAGCAGAGTCAAAGTTGCACATTAAGGGAAATAATGTCGTTGGTACTTACAACTATAAAAAGGATGCAACAAAAGGAATATAAGAACGCTTGCTGATCAATTGAAAAACACACAAGAAAGAAAAACAGCACAAGCTTACAAGCTCAGAAGCTCTCGAGCTGAAAATCATTCTTAAGCACGTTTACTTTGTAACATTTGATCATTTAGGATCACTGTGCGCATCTTGTGTTTTCTGTGTTGAAAAATAGAAGTGAGAAACATATTGTAACTGCCAGACAAAGTGTGTCTGAGCAGATCGAGTGACTAGGAGTTTCAGATTGGTAGTGAGGTAAATCCAGTTTGAATTGGGTTTGTACAACAGGATTGTATAAATCAAAGTCTTCTAGTATAAACCTTCCTTAATTGGAAGAAGGGGAGACGTAGAAGGATTACACCACCTTCGAACTTCTCGAAACATATCCTGTGTATCGTATTTCTGCACTTGTTCTTTCATACTAGCCATCGAGCCGTTCTTACATATACAAGAACAGACCGTTCCGCACTTATACTTTCAGTGGTCTGTTCTGTACAAGAGTTGATTAAGAAACAGATTTCTTTCACTAATCCGAAAGAAATCACAAGGGATTAATTTTTAGAAGGAGTGTTCATTCACCCCCCCCTCCCCCCTCTAAACACTCCGGACCGATCCTAACAAGTGGTATCAGAGCAGGTCATCTTAATCAGCAAAATCACTCGAGCTGATGGCATCATTTAACAAAATTCCTATGTTCTCAAAAGAAGACTATGATGACTGGAGAATAATCAGAATGCAAGCTCATCTGGCAGCTCAGGATGACGATATGTGGTTCGTCATCACTGATGGACCAATGAAGATTCTAAAAATAAATACAGCAGTCGCCATTACTGGTGGTGAACCACAAATGGTAGAAAAGGACAGATCCCTCTGGACGAATGAGGAAAGAAAGAAAGCAAATCTCAATAATGTGGCCAAAGACATCTTGTTCAAGACATTGGACAAGAACATGTTCAGCAAAATCAAAATGTGCTCTACTGCCAAAGAAGTTTGGGAGAAGATAGCACAGCTATGTGAAGGCAACGACCAGACCAAAGAAAACAAGCTGACTGTTGCTCTTCAAAGATTTGAGGGCATAAAAATGAAGAGTGGAGAAACTTTAAATGAGTTTGATGAAAGAGTCACTGGCATCATAAATGAACTGAATGGTCTGGGGAAGGAATATTCTAACAGAGAGATCGCTCTGAAAGTTATGAGAGCTCTGCAAAAGGAATGGGATGTTAAGACCATTGCCATGAGGGAATCAAAAGATCTTAACAAGGTTGAACTTCATGATCTGTTTGCAGATCTTAAGGCCTATGAGTTTGAACTGATAAGCAGAGCTAAAGCAGAGCCATTCATCTCTCAACCAAACAAGGCCCTGGCAGCCATTCCAGACCACATCGCCTCAACATCAGACCGATCCGCTGAACAGATAACTAATGATGCTATGTCATTATTTATCAAGAAATTCGGTAAATTTATGTCTAAGAATAAGAGGAACTTCAAACCCTCTCATCATTATAAATCAAGAAAAGATGATGCTGTTAACGATCAGGCTTGCTACAATTGTGGTAAGACCAGACATTTTATTGCAGATTGCACCAGACCGAAGAAAGAAGAACGGAAAGAGAAGCATCGTGATGATAGGAAGAAGAAGCACTACAAAGACCGCAAGAATCATGGAAAATCCCAAAAAGTCCTAGTAGCTGAAGAAGGAAACAGCAAATGGGCTCAGACAGACTCAGACTCGGAAAGCTCCGAATATTCTTCCAGCGAAAGCGAAGAAGATATTCAATGTCTCATGGAAGACGAAGAAATGAGTCAGACAGACGAGGTATATGATCTTGACTCAAATGAATTTACACGAGAAGAGCTCATGTCCGCACTGCAAGACATGGCTAATGATTATAGGATCTTAGCTGAATCATTTGAGAAAAATAAAGCTAAAGCCAGTAATCAAATAGATGAGCACAATAAACCAAGCTGCTCTGAGCAGGGTGAGTGCAACAATCTAAAGATCGAGCTGAATGAGCTGAAAATCTCCTATGATCAGCTCCATGAAGAAAACAAGAGAATTAGCACACAAAATGCTAAGCTTTCACATATATTCAAAACATGGACAAAATCCAGAACATCTTTGGAAGAATTACAAGAGGTTCAAAGAAACGTCGGTGACTTCACCGGCATAGGCTTTGACACCAAAGAATGCACCAAAGATGAGTCTGAGCTATTGCTGGTAAAGAACCAAGTCAAACAAATGACATTTGTTAAATCCAGCACAGTATATGAGACTGAAGCACCTAAGATTCAAACAGGAGTCTCTTACGTGAATCAAAATCTGAGAAAAAGAATTGGTTATGTTGACCAAGCCAAAGAAAAGGCACCAGCAAGATTTGCGTCTATCAGACCAAATCCAAAGGTGCAAGATCGAAGGCAAGGAAGACAATACAATTACTATAATTCAAAACCGATTCAACGAAGATATAGATTACCTTATGAGAATCAAAGGTTTTCACAGCGCACACATTATCACACACAACATCAAAACAGACCAGCACACAGCACACCTCACACACACAAGCCATTGAAGCTGATACAGGTGTGGGTTCCCAAAGGGCTAATCCGTTCTGGACCCAAATAGGATTGGGTACCAACAATAATTATATTTGATGACAGGTACCGAAGAAGCTCGCATCAGACTGGTATTTGGACAGTGGGTGTTCCCGTCACATGACTGGAAACATCGAGCTGCTGTCTGAAGTCACAGAATGTACTGGACCCAAGATCATCTTCGGAGATAACTCAAAGGGTAAGACCGTGGGCAAGGGTAAGATTGTCCATGGTAACATTATTATCAATGATGTGCTGTTAATTGAAAATCTATGCTATAATCTGATCAGTATAAGTCAACTCTGTGATAATGGTTATGCTGTAGAATTTCACAAACACACTTGCACTGTTAAATCATCAGACGGTATAACCGTGCTCGTAGGAATCAGGAATGGAAATACATATAAGATTAACTGGAATCATGATCGACCTGATAATCCTACTTGCTTCATCGCTAACAATGATAATAAACATTGGCTGTGGCATAAGCGCTTGAATCATATAAACTTTAAGACCATTTCCAGCCTGTGTAAACATGATTTAGTTATCGGTCTGCCCAAGATCGATTTTGCTAAGGATAAGATCTGTGAAGCTTGCCAAATGGGCAAACAGATCAGATCATCCTTCAAAAACAAGAATGCCAAATCCTCCTCCCGCTGTTTAGAATTATTGCATATGGACTTGTTTGGTCCTATACCAATAACAAGTTTAGGGGGAATGCGGTATACTCTTGTTGTTATTGATTATTACTCACGTTTTAGATGGACTATATTTTTGAGCAGTAAAGATCAGACCGGTCCGAAGTTGATCAAGCTGCTGAAACGCACTCAGAACGAGAAATCATCCAGCATAGACAGGATTCGTAGTGACAAAGGCACTGAGTTTTCAAATCAGAATCTTGAATCCTTTCTAGAAGATCATGGTATCAAGCATGAGTTTTCAGCCGCTCGAACTCCTCAACAGAATGGAGTTGCAGAACGAAGAAACAGAACGCTCAAGGAAGCAGCAAGAACAATGCTTGCTGATTCTGGAATTTCGCAAAAGTTCTGGGCAGAAGCTGTAAACACTGCTTGCTACACTCAAAATCGGTCCATGATCAACAAGAAGTTGAACCTTACCCCATATGAAATATGGACTGGTAACAGACCATCTATTTCTCACTTTCATATTTTTGGCTGCAAATGCTTCGTTCATAACAATGGTAAGAATCATCTTACAGCATTTGAAGCTAAGTCAGATAATGGAATATTTTTAGGATATTCATCAACTAGCAAAGCTTATCGAATTTTTAATAATCGAACATTAACTGTAGAAGAATCTGTTCATGTAGTTTTTGATGAATCTTTATGTGTTGAGGGCAACAAAGAATCAATTCAAAATCAGATGGAAAATATCCATCTCGAAGCTAACAGTGATGATGAGATTGTAGCTAACAGGTCAAGAGACAATCCACCAGAACCAGAAGTACCAGACAGACCGGATCAAGGCATTGTAGCTTCTTCAGATCGAGCTGATCCGGACGTTCTTCACTCAAATGTTAAAGCAGATGCTGATCATGCTGCTACTACTCATCCGACCGGACCGGACAATCCAGAGTCAAGCTATCGATGGACTAAGAAGCATCCACCCAATCTAGTGATTGGTAGTCCCTCTGCACCGATCAGAACCAGAGGACAGATGATGGATGAATTCACACATGCTGCTTTTATCTCAACTCTGGAACCTAAGAAGATCGATGAAGCTCTAACTGATTTCAACTGGATTAAGGCCATGCAAGAAGAGCTAAATCAATTCGAACAAAATCAAGTTTGGAGTCTAACCCCCGGACCAAGTGATCTGCCTGTCATTGGAACCAGATGGGTTTTCAGAAATAAGCTGGACGCAGACGGAACTGTGGTTAGAAACAAAGCCAGACTGGTGGCACAAGGATTCAGACAAGAAGAAGGAATCGACTTCGATGAATCATTTGCACCAGTCGCCAGACTTGAAGCCATCCGAATCTTTCTTGCATATGCTGCCTTTAAAGACTTCAAAGTATATCAGATGGACGTTAAGAGCGCTTTTCTTAATGGAAAGCTTCAGGAAGAAGTCTACATTGAGCAACCACCTGGATTTCAGAACCATTTGTATCCCAATCATGTGTATCTACTGAATAAAGCAGTGTATGGTCTGAAACAAGCTCCAAGAGCCTGGTATGACACCTTATCTCAATTTCTGCTGAACCATGATTTTCAGATCGGCTCAGTAGATAAAACTCTCTTTAAATTTATTAAGGGGGAACATACCCTATTAGTTCAGATTTACGTTGATGACATAATCTTTGGGTCAACTAACCCCAAATTGTGCGAGAAATTTTCTAAGTTAATGCAGGGACAGTTTGAGATGAGCATGATGGGAGAACTTTCATTCTTTTTGGGTCTCCAAGTAAAACAGCTCAACAATGGTATTTTCATCAATCAGACCAAGTATACCAAAGAGCTTCTCAAGAGATTTGGAATGGAAACATGCTCAACTGCATCAACTCCAATGAGTCCAACAATCAAGTTAGACAAAGATGAAGGGGGAACGGCAGTTGAAGTAACCATGTATAGAGGACTAATCGGATCGCTATTGTATAGCGAGCCGGCCTGATATTATGTTCTCAGTCTGTATGTGCGCCAGATTTCAGTCAGAACCAAAGCAATCACATTTTATTGCTGCCAAGCGTATTCTGAAATACTTAAAAGGATCTCAGAACGTTGGTCTTTGGTACTCCAAAGATTCAAACTTCAGCTTGATCGGATATTCCGACGCAGACTACGCTGGGTGTAAGATTGATCGTAAAAGCACCAGTGGAACATGTCAATTTCTAGGTGAAAGATTGATCTCTTGGTTCAGTAAAAAGCAGACATCGATTGCCACATCTACAGCTGAAGCAGAGTATCTAGCCGCTGGAAGCTGTTGCGCTCAAATGCTCTGGATTCAACACCAGCTCAAAGACTATGGCATCCAAGCTGTTGACTCTCCGATATTTTGCGACAACACAAGTGCAATCGCTATAACGTATAATCCAGTTTTGCACTCTCAAACAAAGCACATTGATATACGCCATCATTTTATTCGAGATCGTGTTGGCAAAAAGGAAATTCGGATCGAGCACATCTCAACAGAGCAGCAAGCAGCAAACATCTTCACCAAACCGCTCCCAGAGGCTAAGTTTAATTATTTTCGTCAAATTCTTGGTTTAATTGACTTATCTTAATAGTTTAAATATTCTCTTTCTTTCGCACTTAAAGATTTTTGTTGCCACAGATCGATAATACAATGTTCAGAAAGACACAGACCGGTCCGAACTTTCAGACCGATCCATGTCAATCTGATGTTATCCTATGATCTGTTTGGTCAATACATCTTTTGTACAAGAACAGCCCGGACTGATCGCATTTTAACCGCCTTAATTATCTGTTATCCTGACCGTTTATTTTTGAATTTCTTTTCATCAGTCATCGAGATAAAGACACGTGTCTTCTCTCTCCTATTTAGCGGGCTGAACATTTCATCTTATTTCACCTTTTACAATTTACCGCTATCTGTTTTCTTATTCTCTCACTCTCCCAAATCTTCGCACTCGTTTATCTTCACTCCAATGGCTACCATTACTCACAACTCTCTCTCCGTTGAGTTCAATGATATTTACAGGGCAGAAGATGCAGAGATGGTGTCCATCTTCCGAGCTTTGGAATCTTCTGGTCTGAGAAACTTTCTGGAGTGCGGCACAGTTGTTTATGAATCAGAAATCCGCGAACTATTCGCCAATGCCGTCTCCCAGAAGACATCCATATCTACAACTGTCAAGGGCGATCGATCGCCGAGCCCTGTGTCGCGAAAAATCACCATTAATGCTCCAAAACTCCATTCCAATCCATACCAACTCCCCTACCAACAAACCAATAACATTAAACACATAATAACCTTCCATGTACACTTTAAACATCTCAAAAACTCAACATTCAACCAAAATAATTCCAACCCAAAATAACCCATTTCCAAAACCCTTCAAACCATTTCAAAACTCACACCAAACACTTAAAGAACAACAAGGAGTGATATATAAACATCCTAGGCCTTAAATCTTACCAAGAAGTGCAAGAACAAAGCTTTTACAAGAACTTCTTGTCCACTTTGGTGCCAAAATCGAGTTTGAGGGGAAAAGTGAGGGTTTGGGAAGAGATTTGGGGATTTAGAGTGTAAAGAGTAAAGTGAAATAAAGTGGTGGGGTAAAGGGTTAAATCCTTTTATTTAAACTTGTACCCCAACAATTAACATGATGTAAATTATACCCCAACATGGTATTTAAATACAATACACCACAATGCACCAAATCCCAATTAAATGCATGTTTCACCAAATAAATGACTACCAACACATGTAAGTCATTAAAACGTCCAATTACCCAACATGCTTAACATGCACCCTGAAACGCTCTACCAGGTCAAGCCCACATTTGACTAAGCATTTCCACATGGCAATTAACTCTAACACATAAAGCAATCATCACTATAATTAATCATATGAACACAATTAATGCCTTAAACACAATTAATCATTTCGGGGACATCACACAAACTTTGTCAAATCAACATGATCATTGATCACATCCACATCTTCAACACCTAGTCCCAAAATTATAAAGAAAACATAAGCAAAATAAGATACTAATATATATTATAAATAAATAATATAAAACATGACAACCTATGGATGGTTGTGAACTTTCATCATTTACTGGATCTTCTTCAAGCATTTCTTCCAACTCGTCATAATCAAGTTCTTCATTTAGATCTTCTTCAACTATCCAAAACTCCAGTTTATCAATGCATTCATAGTCAATTGGATCATATGGCCTTTTTTCACTTTACCACTACAAAATATCCATAACAAATATTAATATATTTAAATAGTGAAGAACATACAATTGAAGTTGGGTTTTGGCTTCTTTAAGCAAAGGAACTCTTAAAGCATGATAACTAGGACCAGTGTATCCACGACCCATAGTTGCTATCCTACTTATTGCTGATTGAAAATATGGTGAATTCACAGCATTTAATGGAATACATGCATCATAAACCCACAAAGCAAATGCCATATCAGTTTCATGCCATCTCTCTTTACTTTGCATTTTCACTTGTATACTAGGCTGAGATGAGTCAATCACTGCGCTAGCTTTCATATAACTTCCTATTTGATTTGTCTTCTTCCTTTTATTACTATCATCTACTTCTTGTGTTTTTTGAATTTCTTCAACATCATTCTCCTCAAATTGAGATGTAGAAATTGCTTCACGCGATTAATTCATCCACCATTAATTGCTTGACCACAATAAACACATATGATAGATTTAGTCTTTCCGTATGCTGATGGTGCCTCGTAACAATACTTCCCCGCTATGTCATTCTTTCGCCGAGGATTTTGAGCAGAGCTAAGTGTTGAACTTGATCGTTCAACTCTTTGAGGCTGCATAGGTGTACCTAAAGTATTTTCCATGTCATGTTTCAATAAATAAAGAATACAATTTAACAGAAATATCAAGACCTTGTGCCAAGGATTTCATTAAAAGTCTCTTGTTTGATACGAATTAAAAAGTATCATACACAATTTCATCCTTCGACTAATAAGCTTGATCTCCATGACCATTTTATCATACACAACTGATGAGCAATTTAAAAGTAACATGTTTACACTCAGGACTAGCAAAATTAAGGAGACAAACATATATGGTATTAAAATCTCACAGACCAACAACTGGTCTCCATTCCATGCCACACGAGAACTATACCCCCCAACAAACACATCATGGAATCCAGAAGCACACATTGAACAGACTCAAATACCATCGACAAGTTGCGTAAGCAATAAGTGAGCAAAAGAAATCTTGCTGAAACTTAGATAAGTATTAACCTACAGAAATCCTAAACAATAGTCAAAGCATATTAAAAGTCAATTCATGCGTGCGTGAGTTGTGAAGATTCAAGATATAATCATATAATACATCACATAAAAATATAAAATACAAGAGCATACCTTGTCGGCTTGTCTGCGTGAAAGGAAAAAAAATGAAACGGTGATATTTGTGGGTTTGTGGGTTTGTGGGAAAATAACCTAGGGTTTTAGTTGTTTGGTCTTTTATCTAGGTTATTTAGGAATAAAGAAAAAAACTTTAAAATGTAACAAAATAAAAATATATACAAACTGGAAAAAATGTATTTAAAAAAAGTAAGAGTGGTTCAACCGGGTCGACCGGTTCACCGGTCGACCGATTTTTGACCGGTTCTTAACGGTTAGCACTGGTTTTATATCATAGCGGTTCTATGGAGTTAACCGGACCGGACATATGCCCCGTCACCGGTCGGACCGGCGGGTCCGGTCCGATTTTCACAACCTTGCATAGGATTAGTAGTGTTCTTGAGTATCATTAGCTTGAGACTTTGACCTCCAAACAATATAGGTTAAATTTCACTTCACTTTGAAGTCATAACATCATGAGCTTAATTCCACATTGGGTTCACCAACGCTCGCAAGCTTGAGCATGATGAGTTTGTCTCACCAACTCGAGTTCAAGCTGAGAAAGTTCTGCATTCAATTAGGCTAAGAAAGTAAATGCATGTTAGTGTGGAAATGTTCTACCCATTAGGTAGATCCAATCATCCATATGATATATTCTCTATATTGGATTAGAATATACGTCATTTATGATTGTATATACCCTACAGGACACTGTCCCGTAGTTAACAAAGAACAAATCGTTAGGGGTTGGTGTGAATTTACTCATTTAGTGAGGTGGGAGCCAATATTCATGTTCATTTGAAAAGCAAGTCACGTGGGAGAAAAAGGATGGAACATGCATTTGTTCTGACCAAATTCTGCCATAATTTGATGCTTATGTTTCCACCATTTCTTGATTTGCTACAACAAAGAAAAAATTGTCTCAAATGTACCATATGATACGTAAAATATTTACTCATCGGAAAGTGAATTTCATGAATATGCACATAAAGCTAATAAACCCATCTGGCACCTGATAGAGACCCGACAAAATTTAATCTCTAATTTATTGCAACCTATTTGAACCATCGTTATCAATTGATCACGGGATAAGACTACTCACGTACTCGTGAATGACCAAATGTTTTTGGCTACCGCTACCTTATGGTGCAGTGTTTAATGAGGTAGATCTAACCATTCAATATAAGATATATTGATTTGTTCTTTGTTAAGACACTATCTTATAGGGTAGCAAAGAATATATCGTCAGTGACATACATTATTATCTTCTCGATATATAACAATACAAATAATACTTCTTCTTAATGAAGAAAGAACCAATACTGATGCAAAAATAGGGCATAAAAACGTTTACTTTATTTGATCTCTCTTCAAAGCAATGGCACACTTTCGTGGAGAGCTTGTGCAACTTCATAACTTAAGAATCATACCAAAATCACATTTTCAGATAAAAACATAACTCATATCGTACCATTACAGCCGAATTAATACATATTTAGAATCAAATATATTTTTCTTAAATTACAAACCTTAAATTTAACAAGTACGCAAGGGAGAGCTGCATAAGCAAGAATTGTTGGCAAAGGACGAAGCCTCAAGGTGATCGAACGGAGACCCTGTTGGAATCGGACCGCAAAGGTGGTTGTGGCTCAAATCCAAGTGACCTATGTACCTAGCTGAAGATAATGATCGTGGAATTGAACCTCTCAAATTGTTGAATGATAAATCCAGGGCCGTAAAGTAAGTTTTCGGGCCGAAAACATCGGGCAAGTTCCCTTCCAACGAATTCCGACTCAAATACAAAATATTTAGGCCTGAATTGCTAAGTAGACTTGTTGGTATTTGCCCGGTGAGTTGATTGTTGTCTAAATTTAAGGTTGATAGAACCCTCATTGAACCGAGCTGAGCGGGGATTGATCCGGTTAGCCGATTGGATGACAGATCCAAATCTGCCAGCCGGTGAATATTGGCAAAAGAACTGGGGACTGAACCGGTGAGCTGGTTCCGGCTGAGTAAAGCCCGGCTCATCATGGACAATTTTCCAATATCTTGTGGGATCACGCCGGAGATTTGATTGTTGCTGAGGTCAAGATGCATCAAGTTGTTGAGGTTCACAACGGAAGTTGGGATCGAACCGGAGATTTGGTTGTCAGCTAAGTTCAACAGTCTAAGTCCGTTCAACCGGCCAATATCCGCAGGAATATGGCCGGAGAGTTTGTTTCCAATAAGGTCGAGAATTCGGAGGTGCTGAAGAGAAGTGAGGCAGGATGGAATCTCTCCGGAGACCGCCTTCCAGTCAGCGATGATTAAGGTGGTGAGGCAATCGAGCTGGCAGAGGGAGGGAGAGATTGAACCCATCATGTATCCAGAGCGACCGCTTTTTTGGATAACCGGGTCCTCGGATTCTCCACGAAGGATAATGTCGGCAACCCGTTTCGTTTCTGGGTCGCAGCTGACGCCGTACCACTCGGTGCAGCAGTCGGCGCCGGACCATGTGTTGAAAACGCCAATGTAAGGCTCGGTGAGTTGGGACTTGAATTCAAGCAATGCTGCCCTATCCGAAGGCGGGCAGGCGTTCACGGCGGCAATGACGGCCAGCAGGACCGCCAATGTCTTCGTCAACGTGCTGACCAAGAATTCTCTGGGCAGTTTCATTTCTCTGTGTTTATGGTGAGCCGTGAACTCCTAATATAGGGAGATGGATTTGCAAGTAGCGTAACGTTATGCAAGCGGTTTGGGGACAAATATGACCCTAACAATAAGGTGAAATTACGAAACTACCCCTACCATAGATATTTTTAGGAAAATTTGGGCAAATGACCTTAAATGAATTTTTTTAAGAAAATGAACTCCCCAAGTGTTATTCTCCTAAATGTTAAGAATAACACTTGAGGATGCCATTTTCTTAAAAAAAAATTGTTTTAAGATCAGTTTTCGAAACAGCCCGATATTTCTAACCATGATATCAATTGAATTTAAGTATGTTGAAATTATTCATTAGAAAATTAAGAAGTTAATAAAAATCTTTGGCAATAATGAATGGGTGTGGTTGGTTTTGAAGTAAATAGGATGTAACGAAGCATGTGACTTGAAGCTATAATTCATTATTTTACCATATTCTTTTTGAACAACTAGTACAACTACATGGAAAATAAGAAATGAGAATGGGATGAGGCTCCAAGATATTGGGCTCCTTCAATGAAACTGATGTCAGATGGGTCACAAGTCTTTCGACGCTTGCCTTATTTTTCTATATTGCTCTACATGTTTGTTTTTATTGCATCCGCATTAAATCTATGCTCCCATTATTTCCAATGTTTGCTTACTATTCAGAAGATAATAAAGTTGATCGTTTGATACAAAGAATGTGTTTATCAAAACAAGATGTGCTCATGCTCCAGCAGAGATTACACCTAGTTAATGATAATTTACCCTTGAATATGTTTCTATAATTTGAGCTTTATGTGAATATTTTATCATTTGAAAGTGTAGCACATGTTTGTCATATTGATTTCGAAGTCTTAAATAGAAAATAGCATGAACCAAATTATATTGAATTTTGTGATGATATCCATTTTAAGACTTCTGCATAACCAACCTCTTGCATTACAATGAAAGACTGTGTACACTAGGTTCAAAGTGACTCGACCCTTTCCCAGACACCACACATAGTAGGATCTTCGTGCACCGGGTTTGTCCTTTATCCATTTTAAGACTTCTCCATGCAATTGCAATATATTAAACTGGAATAACCAAAAAAAGAGTAAAAACTAGAAAAAAAAAACTAGAAAACATAAGCATCAAATGTCAGACTACGACAATAAGTGGCCAAAGGACTTCATTAATTAAGGCCACACTTATTCATACACTTCTTTCCCCGAGCTCTAACCCTTCTCATTTTGCAATTTCACCTGCACAACAAGACATTCAAATCAGCACATATTACTCACAACATTGTTAATAAAACAATATACCCTTTATAAAGTTACATTATATATACATGGTTCAAAGTTTGCAATGCACTTCTCAGGCAGCTGCTTCGCGAGTTCACGGTCGACTCCCGAAATCGGGGGACCATTCACCAGTATGCACAAGCAAGGCTGACCAAGTTCCTTGACTGCAGCACAGCAAGCCTCATTTGGTGGAATGGGGCTGAATGGATTCACTGCTCCCCTGCAAGGAATGAGCTGAATGAGAGCCGAAAAAAACGTGGCACCACACGGATGCGCCTTGCTCTCTTGCACTTGACATGTTATCAGCATTAAAAGCATCAAAAAGGGGAGAATTTTGGAGATAGAAGTGTTCATTTTGGTTGGTTCTTGGAATGGGATATTGCTAAAAGGTGCTTTGGTTTCTTGATGTGGAAATTGGATGTGGGGAGTGTTCGGATTTTATAGAGGATTGATTTAGGGTGGATGCGTGTTTGGTGTTTTTTTATCTAACTCTATGCAACAGTTGATTCATGCCTATAGTGAGCACATTTGTTTGGTTGAGCTGTGAGATTGATTTGATTTTAGCATTTGAATTGTTTAAGTTAAAGTAAGATCACCTCTCAGTTTTCATTTAATAGTACTAGTCTGTGATACTCATTCAACGTCCATTTTAATCTAAATTTCATACTGCACTTAGAATGCAATATCAAGTAATTGGATCCAGATTTTCATCATGAACATAAAACAGTTAGTAGAACAAGAATTTAAATTAAACAGGCTAATATCCAACCGACAACTTATGTTTGAATTAAAATATTTGATTTGAGAAATGGATTTGGATGAACAGAATGACGAACTCTATGTCTAACTAAGCCCAAAAGGCAGGACACCTAGTGAAGGTCAGAATCAATGGATCCCTGCATAAATTCATGTGAAGCCCAACGGTTTTTAACAATCCAAAAATCCCAGCTCCCAACAGGATATTCAACACTGAGTGGAGTTTACTATATTTTCCATTATACAAAGAATTTGTTGAATATTATTGAGATTTCTTTTGAGGAGCCTTGTAGAACCTATCCAAAATACAGTAGCACGAACTAGAATATATATATATAAAACACAAATGGGAAAATTAAAAAGAAGAATTTTTTGCAGATCCCCATTTAGGGACGAGGTTTGCTGTAATTTGAGAAATGGATTTGGATGAACAGAATCTTCCTGTTAAAGCGCCAAACAGCAAACACAAATTCAAAACACATCACACAGCAAACCAAGAAACGAGAACGTTTGAATTCACAAATCAGAGGCAAGAATATAAAGAATCGAGCAAAAGAACGAAACCCAGATCATTTATAACAAAATACGCTTCAAATTTCATCAATTAAAATCATTACACGAAAAAACCAGAGGTTTTTAAGATAAAAACTAATCCTAATATTACAACCACTGAGAAAAAACATCATAATCGTAAATTAAACAAGACACCAGATTGGAACTATTCATTTTAAGCTCGTTCACCCCTGATTCTTCTAGCAAGCTGAATATCCTTAGGCATTATAGTAACCCTCTTAGCATGAATAGCGCATAGGTTAGTATCCTCAAACAGACCAACCAGATACGCTTCCGCAGCCTCCTGAAGCGCGGACACGGCGGAGCTCTGGAACCTCAGATCGGTTTTGAAATCCTGCGCAATTTCTCGAACAAGCCTCTGGAAGGGAAGCTTGCGGATCAAAAGTTCGGTGGATTTCTGGTACTTACGGATCTCACGCAGAGCCACCGTTCCGGGGCGGAAACGGTGTGGCTTCTTCACTCCACCGGTGGCAGGGGCGGACTTCCTGGCGGCCTTCGTGGCAAGCTGCTTCCTCGGAGCCTTGCCTCCTGTGGACTTGCGAGCAGTCTGCTTCGTACGAGCCATTTCTAAAAAGGTGAAAACAGGAACGGAAAAGCCGTGTGAAAATGAAGGAGATTTTGTAGATTTCTCGCAAAGACGATGAATGAAAGAGAGATGGAGTGGATCCGGGTTTATAAAGAAGTTGGATGAGCGGGAGGGCTGAAAATTTTAGGTGGGTGTTTGAATTTGCGGTTAAGAAGAGGGCGTAGGCCGTTGATTATGAATTTGATTGGACGGTTGGGATCGGACAATATGGGGGTCTTTGGATCAGGATCCTAGTGATTGGTTAAATATCGAATCATTGATTGCCACGTAAGAACAACGCACTGATTCCTCGGTTTAATGAAGTGGCACAAACTCTGTTTTAAATGAAATGCCCTGATTCCTGGATTGGCGTTAGTGCTTTTGTCTCTCCCCAAATGTGTGCTGAGATGTATATTATCTTACTATATTATAATACATGGCCCCTTATAATAACTACCTTGGTATGACAAATTTGAATTTACCAAACTACCCCTCCAATGGTTTGTTGTGGTTTTTTGTTGCATCTTTTGAATTGTAATATTAACCAATGTATATGTCTCATTTATTCATTACACAAATCAATTCATATGCATTATATATTACATTACACACGCAACGCGTGTGAGTCGTCTACTAGTAAGATAGTGATATATGGAGTAGCTAAGATGATCCCGGCATTAGGATTCCATTCATGCTACAAAAATGTCATATTTGTGTACATATTAATATTTTATATAAAAATCAGTTTTAAGATTAAATTTTTTGTATAAAGTATGATTATATTGAAATAGTTTTTCTCATATTTTATTTTTGAATGAAAAAAGTAATCAATTTCCTACCATTAGGGTAAAATGTAAACACCCCATATTGAGACTCAGAATCAATGAACATTGAGAGAAAATTAAAATGCAACTGGGGATGACAATGGTCTGGATTATATCAAGACTCTTATTAAACACATCCTGCTTGGGTGGGTTTAGATCCATCTGACGGGGTCCCGAGGAGGATGTAGACCCGATCAATAGGTTTTTGAGGCGATACAGAGCGTGTCCCGGGTTTGGTCAAACCCACCATGAACCCGCCATGCTATATCTATTATTATTGTTTTAAAACAAATTTAATATCGAATACACATTTCACTTCTTTGGTTGAATCATAGCGTGATATTATTTAATTTTATATCAAAACTTGTATCAAAATCAGTGTTCATGTTAAAGATGTCGGACATTTTTAAAGGGTTGATATCAAATTAATAAACATCTGGTTACTTAAAGGATAGTTTTATAAGGTTTATTATAAATATTGACTAGACAAAAACTATGAAACTCGATTTTTTTTTTGCTTCGAAATTGATTTCTAGCTAATGATTTTTATAAAACAAAAAAAACAAGATCCTTCCTTGCTTTCCGGGGTCAATGGAAGCCTATATTCTTCTTTGTTCCTCGGGCTTTTTGCCTTATTTCTTTTGTGGTCCTTCCTTTCTTTTCGGGGTTAATCCTACGTGGCATATCAGTGACTCGCTCTACCACATGACAGCGGCAAATATCCTGATTCAGCGCTCGATAAGACAGCGGCAAATATTATGATCCATCGCTGCTCAACATAAGCGGCAAATATTATATATTTTTAATTATTCTACAAGCACTTTATGTTCATTATTTGATTTACATTATATATATAATAATTAAATAAGTATATCTTAGTTTATCACAATATAACTAACAATATAAACTCGATAATGTAATATTTGATTAATTAATAAAATCTTTTAATAATTTATTTATACTGATTTGGAAACAACGTATTGAATTGATAATTCACTAACTTTATATTATATAATTTAATAACTTCTAACTTAATATATTTATGATTAAACAATAAAATCATCATAAAAATAACTTTACTGACATTTGTTTCTTATTTAAATTAATAGTGACAAATCTCTTTACTGACTTTTTTTTAACATAACAAGAACTTTTGTGTTGTTTTTAATAAATAAATAACAAATAATTCAATGTTATACTCGTCAATTTCATATGTAATTAGTATCATAATATAAATGTTTCATACCAATATCATTTGTAATTAGTACCAAAGTTGTATATTTTGCATACCGTAATTAGTATCATAATTATAAATGTTTCATACCAATCTATATTGTAATTAGTACAAAAGTTGTATATGTTTTATACGAATTTCATATGTAATCATTATAATAATTGTAAATGTTTCACACCAATATCATTTGTAATTAGTACCAAAGTTGTATATGTTTTGTAAGGACTCACGTGCCCTTAACCCGCTATTAGTGCATTAATCCATGTATTTAGTGCATACAATCATATAATCAGGGGGAAAGAAACACATGCTACCATGGCATAACATACCAATAAGAAAATTTCTTACATTAACCCATGTAATGTCCAATTTCCCCATTCCAGTCCACTTACATAGCATGCACCCTTACAATACACTAGCATATTTTCAATTCATTTGACGATTCCTCATATTAATTGCATGCAACATATGAATGAAAAGAGAAAGGCCCTTGCCTTTTTATACAAACCATATACACATATAGTAGTGCTCACATGCGAGTATGAATGTATGTGTATCTAATGTATAAAATATCATCCTCAATACCGGCACTGGTACCTCGATCCTGGAAGTACCTCCAATCAACAGCTCGAGCTCGACTCCAAAGCCATCGATGTACCTGTTCACATGCCCCAACAGAGACAGCCCCCACACGGGGTGAGTATACCAATACCACCAATCCAATAAGCACAATATTACAATTCATAATTTACACAGTGTAAAGGCTATGAATATTAAAAGACACTCCCCTGTTGTTCCTGTTCTCAAAATAATCGAAACCATCAAATCCCAAAAGCCAGTTAATCATTATATTGATTAACAAATCCGTTTCCCATATACTGATACCATAATCAATAAAATCAACTCATTAAACAATGATTACAGATATTCCATATATCTCACTAATAGTTTCATAGTTCTATTTCATCGATCGTTCCACAATAGCGGCATTTTTATCTCACGCACGCTCAACAGCGGCGGCGTCATAACCAATGTTCGCTCAACGGTGACAACATCCAATCATTGCTCGCTCAAAAACGACACCAATTGATTCCCAATATATATATATATCCATTTATTGCAAATACAAATAACCATGCATTTCACAATTGCAATCATATAAAAGGCTATGCTCGTACGTTATACGTACCTTATGATTCCATAGACCGAACAAAACATTGACTGAGTCCCGCGACCCGATGAATTATGTGCTACCACATAAAATAACTCACAATCAAATATAAGCATGCATGCACGTGCCCAAGCACGTTTACAGCCTCCAAATATATCGTCAATCCATGACGATTTACCATTTTAAAAGACTCCGGGTTAAGAATGCATAATACCCAAAATATTCCATGTTAAGTTGTACAAAGGTTAACCAATTACTCAATTGAGTATTCTTATTTAAATTGGCTCCAACCATTTCATTTTAAAAGTATGGCATTCCCATTGAAATGTAGACATTGCCCCGAAAATCGGCTAATTAAACCTCGATTCCAAATCCTAACATTTACCAAAATTTCCAAAAAAACATAAGAAATAGGGACGCGATCTATCGCGCAAGTCTACTGCCCGAAAATATTAAAGCCGCGATCGATCGCTAATAACACCGATCGATCGCCAACTTTTATTGATTCCTCGCGATCGATCGTGGGTACTATTCATCGTCACCCAATTTCCAGATTTTGGTCGCGATCGATCGGCGCCAAGTCACGATCGATCGCGACCTGCAATATTCCGAAAAACTCGAGCTTTAATGGGGTTTTCGCACCCAAACTCAACACCAACACCCCATACACCTTCAACACCTCCAATACTCCATTAAAACCAATAAGAACAACAAAACTCAACTTTGGATTTTATCCAAAAAAATCCCCAAATTCCATAACCAACCCAAAACTCAACCAAACTCTACAATACTACTACCAAATCGAAGCTAAGGACGAGGGGAAGAATAATACCTGATATCTTCGAGAAATTTGGCTCCTGAGCCGAGCTTCCAGTCATTTTTCTCCAAAGAGAAACGGGGAGGGGTTTGGGGGAGGTGGGCGCTTAGAGAGAGAGAAGAGAGATTTCGTGCAATGACAAAATACCTAGTCCACTTGGTATATATAGCACGCAAACTCCAAAATGCCAATTCATTCACAAATACATCACGACTCATTAAAAATCATTTGTTTTCAATAATTATCTCTCCAACCTCAATTTACAATACCAGTTCCAATACAAAGTACACCGGACCCCAGATACCACCAAGACCCAATTCCAAGGTTTTTCACCACGATGAGAATACAATCTCAACATTTGGATCCGATGATCCCGAATACCCGATTTAACATCATCGGGTGTTCCAATACAACAATTAAATCATAAACGCTACAATTAAAATCCATTGAGGATCATTACCACACCGTGATTAACACCATAAATTCTCAGGCATCACATGTTTTATACCAGTTTCATATATAATTAGTACCATAATGGTAAATGTTTCATATCAATATCATTTGTAATTAGTACCAAAGTTGTATATTTTTCATACCAATTTCATTTGTAATTAGTATCATAATTATAAATGTTTTATACCAATCTTTTTTGTAATTGTACAAAAGTTGTATATGTTTCATACGAATTTCATACGTAATTATTATCATAATTGTAAATGTTTCATACAAATATAATTTGTAATTAGTACCAAAGTTGTATATGTTTCGTACCAATTTCATATATAATTAGTACCATAATGGTGAATCTTTCATATCAATATTATTTGTAATTAGTACCGAATTTGTATATTTTTCATACCAATTCATATGTAATTAGTATCATAATTATAAATATTTCATACCACTCTCTTTTGTAATTATTATAAATTCATACCAATTTAATATGTAATTAGTATCGTTAGATAATCAGATTCAATCAATTAAAATGATATTATCTTATTTGTGGTCACATCAAGTTTGATTCAACAATGGGTTTAGTTTTGTAATGTTAATGACACACGACCTAGAAAATTCCACTAGAATACTCACATGTTGGAACTCAACATATAAATTGCTAAATGATTCATATGAATATAGAGAGTTAATAGCAACTTAAAAATTTCAAACAATCCCCTCTCCCTTACATTTCATTTGTTATTTTTTACGATTCTTTTAGAAATTTTTAAATATTTTAAAATAAAATTTTAATTTTTTTAATTTAAAAAATATAAGGGTCGAACCGTAACCGGTGGTTAATCGAAACCCTAACCGGCGGTTCATGAACCGTAACCGAAACCGTCTACGAAGGTTAAGGTTAATAGTCGAGCTCATTTGAACCGTCTACGAAGGTTAAGGTTAATGGTCGATCTCATTTTAACCATCAAATCGACGGTTTCAAACCATCAACCGGCGGTTCACGAACCGTGGTCAATACTTACAAATGGCGAATAATTATTCAGTACAATAGAACTGGTAAAAAAATCCGCCGTCTCTCAGCCACTCTCCTAATTACCTACTCCCCTAACTTAAAACCTCAGCAGCCCACAAACCCCACGAAAACACTACGCATAAACAAACCCACCTGCTACTGCTCAGGCAATCGAGCTGCGATTTGTAATTGGTAGTATTTTGCTACCATTATTTTGACAGATTATTTTCATTTCATGCTCACCTAATACATGTATATACGAGGGTTTGTTTTTCGGTGGTTAGCTTTCGTGAGAGCTCTATTCTAAGTTAAGCTAATGATATTCGATGAGCTGGTTGTTTTATTGCTATTATTTGTTCACATTTGGATGATTTAATTAATGGTTTTTTTTATAAGCTGATGTGGTTTAAGAACTTGAATATATTGTTAGTGTTCTTTAAGCTTCTCATTAGGATTTTACTGGTCCTAGATATGGGAATTGAGACTTTATTAATTTGTTTCTGGTTCAATGCGCATTCGTTGTTGGGAAAGTGATGAAATTAAACTCTTGGAGTATCCTGTTTCAAGCTTGATCTTTATGTTCAGTTGGCCCTGTTTTGTTTGGATGCTCATTAATGATGATTTCACCATCAAAGCGTGAAATGAGGAGCTTGCTTTGACAAATTTGATGATCCTTTTGTTTATCATAAAAAAATGTGTATTTTATAATTTTAATTAGCGCATTCTTAACGTAAGGGTAGAGATGGCCGGAAAGTCGAATAGGGGGAGGAATGAGATGGCTGGAAAGTCAAACAGGGGGAGGAATCGCAAAGGGTCAACAGAGCAATCTGTCTCTTCCAATGCCCCGTTGAATGATAGTCCAAGGGATGCACATGCTAATGGCGATGCAAGCTCAAATGAATCGACTGAACTAAAGTCCGAGGTAAAGGATAAAGAAATTGCATCCGACCAGCATCCATCAAAACAAGGTAGTTTCAAGATGCTCTGATATTTGGTCCTAATTCTAATAAGGACAAATACGATCAATTTTAGCATATCGAAATTGCACCACTTTGGATTTGAAGGAGCAGTTTTGGCTCCTTTTCTCGTAGATCTTTAGAAAATAATAATAAAAAAACTTTATGCGGTGTATTTTTTATGACCAAGAGTTGATTCCCTTAACAGAATCTGGGGACTTTTGCATTACCCCAAGAAAAATCCTTTCCTTTTATGGAGGCCCTCTTGGTATATATTTTTCGCCTCATTCTATCCTTATGTTTCCCAACTTGAATGGTTTTGATGCCACTCGGCTTATTGCAAAGGTCTGCTCATACATATGCACACATTTGGCACACACTTTATTCATAGGGTCATTTATAACTGACTAAAGGTTCGGTGTTTCCTTCTACTGCAGCTGAAGTGCATCTTCATCCCGTTTCTGTTAAAACACAAGGAGGCGAGAAGCTTGAGCTGCAAGTAATCTGGCATACTTATTGTTGTATCTAGATTTGTAGTATGTAGCAGTTTGATTTGTTTCCTCCATATTAGTAATTGCTTCAGAAATCTACGACTACTGTTTTTTTATCATATTCATACGGAGTCTTTTTTTATCTTCTTTGACTGACATTATAATTTTGCTTGAATCTACTTCTTGTCTCAAAAATTCGTCCGTGTTTGTAGTTAAGTCCAGGAGATTCTGTTATGGATGTGAGGCAATTTCTTATAGATGCTCCAGAGACATGTTTCTGTACTTGCTATGATTTGCTATTGCATACGAAGGATGGTTCTGTTCATCATCTAGAAGATTATAATGAAATATGTGAAGTGGCTGATATTACTAGTGGGAGCTGCTATTTGGAGATGGTTCCTGGTAATCTCATTAATCTTACTTGGTTTTGTTTATTGCATGTGCTTAAGCACAAAAAATTAACACTGTCATGCGCACTTATTGATTATTAGCATTTACCTTTCATCAACAAGATGTGGGTTGCTTACTAGTATGTTTAATTTGTGTTAGTAAATATTGTTGCATGAGATAGTACATCACCTGCTGTGGAAAATTCTGCGTCCAGGATCTTTCACCGCATGCATTTGCCTTGCATTTCTGCAATTGTTGCTCCTGGGTTCTAATTTAAATCTATTCCTTGCAGCATTATATGATGATCGATCTATCAGAGCGCATGTTCATCGATCTAGGGAATTGATTTCTCTTTCGACACTGCATTCCTCTTGGTCCACCACTCTTGCTCTACAACATGAGATAGGCAAAAATGCATCTGGAAAATTTGGTTCCACCTTTTTCTTATTCATCCTTTAGTTGTTTTTTTGTTTTAGTTTTCTCTTTATATTTAATTCTCATTTGGGTACTATTTCTTCTATACACAGATATTGCGAAAGTTGAGGTGCCCGAACTTGATAATTTGGGTTTTATGGATGTTGCTTCTGGTTCCCTAACTAACCTATTGCCATCACCTTCTAAAGAGATTAAATGTGTGGAAACTATTGTTTTCTCATCATTGAATCCTCCTCCAAGCTACAGAAGGTTGTCTAAATTCTGAATCATTCTTAGACTATCAGAGCACATCGAATTTTATGAAGTTTGCTTGCTTTCAAGATTTGACATTGTTCATTTTATTTCCCTACAGAAGTCCCATGCTAATTACTGAGTTTGTTTCTTGCTGCATGTAGGCTTTCTGGAGATTTAATTTATTTGGACATAGTAACTTTGGAAGGAAACAAATATTGTATTACAGGAACAACTAAAGCTTTCTACGTTAACTCCAGCCTTGGGACTGTACTTGATCCAAGGCCAAACAAGTCTGGTTTTGAAGCAACAACTCTTGTTGAGCTTTTGCAAAAGACAAGCCCTAAATTCAAGAAAGGTACCACAAAATGACTTCTGACCGGTCTAGTAATTGTGCCTCAAAGTTAAAATCTAATGCTTAGTGTATCACTCTTACGTCTTTTCTTATTCAAGCATTTCACGAAATTTTGGAGCAGAAGGCCTCTGCGCACCCCTTTGAAAATGTTCAATCTATATTACAACCAAATTCATGGATTGGCTCGTATCCTGTTCCTGGTATGTTCAAATTTAGTTAACAGTTGATTTGATGCTTATAGGTCATTGAGATTTATGAGATAGTGTATTTATCTTGTCTTACCATTCTCTATGTTATAGACTTTAAGTATCTTAATGTTAGTTTGGGCTGGTTGGAGCTTCAGTAGTTAATCTTTTAACTTAGAAGTATCGTTTCTTATGTTTTTGAACATATTGACATAGACTATCCACAAGTTCTTTTCTCAATCATCTCAAGTCTCTCCTTGGACCATGTAGTGGAACTTCTCCTCATTTTTCATCTCTTTTTCATTTATCATGAAAAGATTACTTTTTTTCACCTGATCTTTAGGAAACATTTTGTCCAATTATAAATTATCCCAAAAACTCTAATTTTGAAAGGCTTTTGGGATTGTGCTAGTTTGATATTTTAATTATCTTTCTCCCATACCCCCATGTTGATTTCAGCCAGGGAATGTGGAATTTGTAGGTTGTCTGTGCATCAGTTGTATAGTCTTGAATTTATATAATTTATTTGGTAGAATTTTGTTGTTGGTCGTGTATACGAGCCAAAATTTGCTTGAGCATGATTGTGCAGTTTTTAGATGGTGTATAAATCCTGTTAAAGTATGTACCTGCATATTTTCACTAGGACTTGACTTGATTTGGTGCTTTATTTAAGACTAATTATGGTAGTATCTGGAGAGCGTTCCACCTTTTCAATATTCATGTCCAATTTGAATGTGCTGTTTGGGTTTTTTTGAATTCTCAATTGTCTCGATTTTCTGTTGAATTTAATTATTGTAATCCTTGTCTAAATCATGTAATACTTACTATTTAGAATCAGCGTTCTTTTTGGTGGCTTTTGTATGTATTTGATTAATTTTTAAGGATGCTACAAACAGTTTTCTTCGGTATTAATTTTTTCATCTATTTTATCTCTACTAGTCTCATGGATTGTGGTAATTTCAGATCACAAGCGTGATGCAGCTAGGGCTGAAAATTCTCTTACCCTTTCTTTTGGAAGTGAGTTGATTGGCATGCAAAGAGATTGGAATGAAGAGTTACAGTCTTGTCGGGAGTTCCCCCATGCTACACATCAGGAAAGGTGCACATTTTTTACATCTTTGCACATTGATTGCCTACCTAGTTAATGCTAGAGTAAGATCAAATCGATTTGAGTTGCTCTCTGTCTATATTGCTATTGTAGGATTTTGAGAGATAGGGCTCTCTACAAAGTGACATCCGACTTTGTTGATGCTGCTACCAGTGGTGCTATTGGGGTGATTAGCAGATGTATTCCACCTATTAATCCGACTGATCCAGAGTGTTTCCATATGTGTGTGATCTCTCTCTCATCTTTTTGTGTGCTCTCTCTCTCTCTCCCCCTCTCTCTCCCCCCGTCTTTTATATTTGAGTTTTTCCACCTCTATTTTCCCCTGAACTTGCATTTCGGAATAACTTCTGTTACATTAATACTGGTTCATTGTTATTACCTAGGTATGTTCACAACAACATATTCTTCAGTTTTGCGATTGTGACGGATCTTGAACAACTGTCCCGGAAGCAGTCATCTGAAGATAACTCTAAAATTGAAAACATAGCCTCATTGCACAGTTCTTCTGAGAAGAAATATAATGCAGATGAGTCTGCTGACCGCGATACAGAAAATAATAATGACATTGATGCCTTATCCCCTGATATGCCTGCAGAGGCTCAGTTAGCTGAAAGTGAACAAGCCACATATGCAAGTGCTAACAATGACTTGAGAGGCACCAAGGCATACCAAGAAGCTGATGTTCCACGTTTGTACAATCTTGCTATGGCAATAATTGATTACAGAGGTCATAGAGTGGTAGCACAGGTGTGTATATGCTCAAACTTATCTCGACAGAAAACAGTAAGTTTAAAAGTATTTTAGTTGGCTAGATTTTTGAGGAAATGGAGCTTTCTACACTATCTGATGATCATCGCATGTGCACTACCATGTCATGTTTACAATGCTTTATTTGAAGATTGTAGTTTCTTTTACAGAATATATTGATGCAATAAGATGCATTTTTCCTTGGCTTAATTATTCTTTTTCCGGTGTGTTATATACTTCCTTTCCTCTTCTTCCAGAGTGTCTTGCCAGGAATTCTTCAAGGTGATAAGTCTGAATCCCTTTTGTATGGTTCTGTTGACAATGGCCAGAAAATATGCTGGAATGAAGATTTTCATTCCAAGGTATAAGTAAGCTCCGTCATTCTAGTATTAGTTATTTTTCTAATTTTTTTTGTTCTAAAATCAGCATCTGTATATTTTCCATATTCGAATACTTCTGTTGAGATTTCCAAAAATCCAAACCTTTATCCACTCATGGAAATCAGGAATCATATATCGCTTCCTGCTTATATTGCTTTAGAAATGCCATCCGCATACAGGTGGTATTTTGGTATGCCGATCAAAATTCCAGCTTTCCTGAAGTTTCCAAGGGCATGATACTTTAGGTTATGATGTTTATGACCATTACAAGTTACATAACGTGCTTAAAAAGTTTACTTGCCCCCTATTTGTTATCATTTCTACTCCAATAAGATTTTGAATTTGAAAAAGATCTATGGAAATCGGTACTCTTCTGTCCCAACATATATCTGTGTTATATTCTGATTCTTGAGATCTGCTGTTAACTTTTGCTTAGTTGATGCATTACGTTGGCCTGTGATTTTTTTCTTACTGAAACTTATTAGTTTCTAATTTGGCATGTCTTTTCAAGTAGGATGACATAAGCCTGTCTTCTCGTGTCATACAAATGTCTGGAGTATCTAGCATCATTGTCTTCTATTTTTCTATCACTACAATTCTTTACTTTTGGCAGCATCCGTTGAGGGCGTATTCAGATCCCTGATGTATCTTTGGGTTTAGGCATGTTTTACTGATCAATATCATCAAATTTCAAAAAATGTACTGTTTTAGTTCAAAGATGTAATTTTTAGAATGTTCTTGGTGGACTTCTGTTGTATTCAGATCTGTGTAATCCGGTGGTTTGTTCCTTAATTGGAGACTGCTATTCATTCTGCTTATTTATTTTATCTTTATTCGATCAAGTTGAAATTCAAAATTGTTTTGCATGAATCAGCAGTTTCACGTTAATGCCTTCTTCTGAAGTATATTCTTGTAGGTACTAGAAGCTGCCAAACGTCTTCATCTGAAGGAGCATACCGTGCTGGATGGATCTGGTAAGGTTTTCAAGCTAGCTGCTCCTGTTGAGTGCAAGGGAATAGTTGGTAGCGATGACAGGTGAAATTTTCTCCTTGTAAACTCTTGTTTAAGACCTAACATTTTCAGGCCACATGTTGGAGCCTGTTTTTTTTTTGTATTTGAAATTTCTTTCTTTTTCCTTGGTCTGGAGAGTGGGTGGTGTTTGTGTTTGGTCTAGGTACCGATCCGTGCAGTTGATCTTACATTTATTATTACTGCTTCATTACTTTTTATGCTTTATCACATTTTAGGATGTGACGTTGTTTTGTGTTCAGACATTATCTTTTGGACTTGATGAGAGTCACTCCTCGTGATTCAAATTATAGTGGGCCAGGTTCCAGATTTTGTATTTTGAGACCTGAACTGATAACTGCATTTTTCCATGTAAGATCTTAACCTATTGACTGCCTTTTTCCATGTAGGATCCTGAACTAAACTGCCATTTGCTATTCTAGATTAGACCTTTTGTCTATCAGCATATCTTCTAAAATATTTGGATATTGTGGATTCCTAAGCTTTTGGATGATTTAACTGAATAGGCTGAAGCGGCTGAAAATTCTGAATGTGGGGTTGAATCAGAAGAGACTACTGTTGCCTCTGAATCATCAAGCATTAGTAATACTGAAGAAGTGAATAGAGCCAAGGAAAGTGCAACATCAAAGAGTGACACACAGGTAAATGTTTTGTGGGAATAACTTTTTGTGATGCTAACTAGAGAATAGCTTCTACATATGGTGTTCTGAAAATAAATTGGTCTGTAATTGCATGTTAACCAAATTGATGTGACCTATCACAATGTCTATGCACATGCCATCTTACAGGCCTACCTATCAAAATCAGCTGAAGCAGGGACCTCAACCTTAAAGTTTGCTGGTCCAAATCACATAAGAAAATGTATTGTGTTGCAACCGACATTTCAATACTATGTCTTTGAATGAAATAGATATACTGTTTTTTTTTATCAGGATGAAATATTATCTTCCGTGATTTGCTGAAAATCATAAGGATAAGAACTTGAATTTAGTGATCCTAAGAGTTGAAATATGAACGAAATAGGTGTACAGTAATGTCATGTAGATTTTAAGTTGATTTTCCCAAGTTTTAGCTAGTCGCTGCAAAATTGTAGAACCTTACAACTGCGATGAGCTCTGGACAGACTGCAATTTGGGGTTGACGTGGCCTTTAAATTACTATGACCTAATTTTACTACATTTTAATGTGTATTGCTAGTGGCCGCAAAACTGTAAAGCATCACGACTGCAATGACCTCTGGACTGACTGCAAATTAGGGTTGCGCGACCTGGAAATTATTATTACCTAATTTTACTACTATCTAATGTGTTTACACTGGCATATATTCTAGTTTAAGTGTAGTTACACCTATTTCTGGTCACATATGATTGTTAATGGGTTGCTGCAGGCTGTGGAAAATGGTGTGAAGAAACACGTTCAAGAAAGTGGTTCTCATTCTGAAAGTAAAGATGCAAAAAATGAGATACTATTCAATCCCAATGTTTTTACTGAATTTAAGCTTGCTGGGAATCAAGAGGTATCTTGTAATTTTTTAACTCACCTTTTATTTTACCAAATATCTGGAAATTTTGTTGATATTCCACCCACAACATTTTTCAGGAGATCAACGCAGACGAGGAACATGTGCGGAGAGCAAGTTTACATCTTAAAGATGTCGTACTACCTAAATTCATACAAGATCTTCGTACCCTTGAGGTTTCACCAATGGATGGACAAACTTTAACTGAATCTCTTCGTGCCCACGGGATTAACATTCGTTATATCGGAAAAGTAATAATAAGTCCTGGATGGGTCCTCAATTCCCTTTTATGATTGCATACATGGGTTTTTTGTATCTTTAAATGGGACACCTTACTTGCTATCTTCGACTGGATGATCTGTTTTGATTGGTGCTACAGGTTGCGGAAGGGACCAGAGACATGCCTCACCTATGGGATCTTTGTTCTAATGAGATTGTTGTCAGATCTGCTAAGCATATTATCAAGGTGACCATCTATTTGATAGGCAAATTCTGTATCTTTCTTGGAAATGGGGTTGTTAGGGTGTGGTGTGTATATCCACGATTGCAGCCACTGATAAATATTTGAGGGCTAGCAACTTTGTGGTCCTCAACACTCTTAAAATTACATTATTTTAACTAATGAGCTGTCGACCACACCATTTACTTCGTAAACTACAAATTATGTATCTGTTCACACCCTTTTACCTTAATCTAAATCAAACTGACTGTGTATTGGGTGTTTCTTGTCCAACGTTTCTTCCATTAAACAATTAGTTAACGACCATGAAAATGAAAAACTTATTCTGAATGGCAAAAGAGATAGTTGACAGTGATTCAATTTGATTCCATTAAAATAATATAAGTACATTGAAATTTATTAATATGGAATTTATGTTTTATTAAAACAGAAATGAAGTCGTAGTTTTATTTAATGTTATTAAAGCACTTGTAATTAGTAATTTACATGGCTATTTGTTTTGTGCAGCTTATAATTTAGATTACTTTAAATTTTTTGTTCCTTTTTCATCAATTGAATCGTATCCAAAGTAAATGTGCAAATCATTTGCTTCCTTACCTGTAACCTGCATGCCTCAAAACAGCTTATACTGTATATTCCATTCTATCAGTTTGATACAAGGCTAGAGTGAAAGTTGAGTTGCTATTAGAGTTGCAGTGAAACAGTGAGTTCAGAAACTGTTTGGTAAAGTCTTGAGAGATTGAGGGTGAAATATTGTTCGACCACACTTTAGATCAGGGCTGTGACTGATAGGCTTCTTTGTGAGGAACTGTTGATTATAGCCAAGAGGCCCAAAACTAATCAACTCCATTATTAAATGGAAACAATCATTCTTTCTCCCTGGTTTCCTTCGGAGATTTAGCGTAAAATGTGGTATACTGTTAGGCAAGTGTTACTTTAACATCATGATTTGTGGGTAAAAGTTCTAGGGTTTGGGTGCAGTTAATGAACATGAGGCAAACTTGTGGGTATTGGACCTGGCACATCGCTTGCCCTTTGCAATCTAGCATCCCTTGTGGGTTTTCCCTTGATTCTGTTAATCCTTTTTGAGAAGTGAGAGCGATTTTACCTTAAATCTCATAGTCTTGTCAAATTTCAATCCTGAGTAAACACTCCCAAGTTCCAGTATCATTTTTTCGTTTACCTCTATTCACATGTGTAGGAATCTACTGAAAGAACTAAAATTGAAAAGATTGAAGTTGGGCCACTTCCGTGCTTAAAATTTATTACAAATAGGTCACTAGATACTGCGAATTTTATTTATTTTCTTCTTTGTTGCTAGGGTTGAAATTCTGCTGTTTTCTCGACTTTTGCTCCTTGGTAGTACTAGTGCGCTTTGAGATGAAGTGTTTACTCATTCTGTCATTTAATATAAGTCGCTGTTCTTGAGCTCTCTTGGCGTGGTTTTATTTTGAAGAAACCCATTATGCATTCGCTTGCTTTCCTTCTTACAATGTACGCCATTTTTAAGGTGATATTGATATTTGGGATGCTTTTGTATTCTGAACTTGATCTGATTCTCATGAATGGTCAGGAGTTGAAGCTATTACCAAATTACTCTTTTCAAAGGATAGATTCTTTAGTCGTTATATATGCAATAATGAAGTTTACCTAATTACTACTACCTATTCTTCTGAACCTGCAGGACATCGTAAGAGACACAGAGGATCATGATCTTGGGCATGCAATGTCGCATTTTTTCAACTGTTTTTGTGGGACTGTCCAGTTTTTCCCTGCTAAAGGAGTTGCAAATAGCACACCTCCTCAAAACCAGAAGAAGGTAGGCAAACATTTTCTAGATCTTCTGAATGCTTGCCATGCCTTGTTATTCTTTTGCTCATTTGATCTAGAAATTATATGTAGCTGTTTCTTGCCTTTTAAGATAAAAAATATTTCATTCGTACTTGGTAGATGCTAAGAATCTTGCAGAATAGTCATCTTATTATGGAGTAAACTTGAAAATGTAAAATAAATCATTATTATTTATACAGCTGTTAGCTGTATGTTGCTTGGCACATTTGTCAAATTGTGTTCCAGTTAGTAATTGAAAATTTTAAAGGCTCATTTAGGGCATCATGCTTCTGGGCCCAAGGCACAAACCAAGGTTAGAGCGTATACAAAGAAGAAGCAGTCTTTGTATTTGAGTATGACTTCTGAAAGTTTGTGGTTCGACATCCAGGAATTTTCAAAACTCAAATACCAGGTATCTTTGTCTTGTTTGACTTTATTGCTGCATCTCTCTTGGTGGGAAACATTTTATTGAGATTCTTTGAATGTTCAGCTCGAGTTGCCAAAAGATGCAAGGCTGAGGGTGAGGAAAATTTCCGTGGTCCGAAATCTTTGCCAAAAGGTAAGAAATGTTTACAATGATTGAGAATATATTTGAGTTTGAATCAATCCAAGTTTTTCCAGAGCACAACATGTGATCAATGGGGGAATCCCTGTTCTAATAGAACTATAAAGCATATGTATATTTGCCATGGGGGTATGAAAGCTGTCTAGTTGTGTATGTGTTGTTTTTTTTTGGTTTTGAATCTGCGAACTTTACTTCCATATGTTGACATTGAATTTAAATTCAAGAAAGCATATTTTTTAGTAAATTGTGGTAAAAGTTGTATGTCTTGCAGTTGTCGGCGTGTTTTCAGTTGGTTGTATATATCCATTGTGCTCATGAAATAGTGCCTGTATATTTCATATGATTATTGTTTTCCTTAAATAGGTCGGAATTACCCTTGCTGCTCGCAAGTTTGATCTCGACTCCGCGACACCTTTTCAAGTTTCAGATATATTGAATCTACAACCAGTGGTGAAGCATTCCATTCCAGTTTGTTCAGAAGCCAAGGAACTTGTTGAGACAGGAAAGATTCAATTAGCAGAGGTAATTAACATGTCAACAAAATGTAACTTGTATGAAACTAAATTTGCAGCAACAGGTATCGTGTGTTTGTTCCCTGGTCGACATTATTCTATATGATGGAACATGTTTTGTGATAACTTGTGGAAGGTTTTGGGAACTTGTTGAAAGTTATCCATCTTGATACTTTTGATTTTGAAAACTGTACTTCGTTATGCTCTATCCTTTTGTTGTTTAAATGTGTTGATTTATCAGAATTTCACAAATTTCCTGAAAAAAAATTCAACTCTCTCTCTGCGATCAAGAGCTCTTGTTGGACGTGATACCATGAAAAATTACAAGTTTTTTTATTGCGTTTTCAGGGAAAGCTTAGTGAGGCGTACACACTATTTTCTGAGGCTTTTGCCATACTCCAACAGGTGCGATCATTTAATTTTTGAATGGTCTGTTACCACTCATTGTTTTATGCATTATGATCATGTACAAGCATAAAAACGCAGGTTACTGGTCCAATGCATCGAGAGGTTGCTAATTGTTGCCGGTAATTATCGTTGCGTGTGTATGTGTATATATATGGCGTTGAATTTACTTATGCTAGCATCTACCAAAATATTTTAACATCGACGTTTTATCTTCAGCTACTTGGCCATGGTTTTATATCACGCTGGAGATATGGCTGGAGCCATCATGCAACAGCACAAGGAACTAATTATTAATGAACGTTGCCTTGGACTGGACCATCCTGACACTGCTCACAGGCACATACCATTTATCTTTTTATTCATTCACTATGTTCCACACTATCAGCATTTTGGGACCTTTTAGTCAATGTTTGTTCGGTTGATTGATTCAGCTGGCTTTCGGTTGTGAGAGCTCTGGAGATGGATTAAATCCTAATGAAATTACTATAAGGATGGTGACAAGGGTTTACTGTTGACGTTGTAACTAATCATGATTTGTAACTATATGTTTTCATTCGTTGGAAAGAAGAAAAAAATAAGTTGGTGACTAGGGGTTGGGTGAGATGGTGGATGCTTTTTGCTGCAACACCCTCTTGGATTTTGTATATCTTTTATTACTCTCGCGACCTTGTGTTGCTTATGTACGTAGTATTTTACTGCAGCTATGGGAATATGGCCCTGTTCTACCATGGTCTCAACCAGACAGAGCTCGCGTTGCGGCATATGTCAAGGGCATTGCTTCTCTTAGGTTTGTCATCTGGCCCAGATCACCCTGACGTTGCTGCTACTTTTATAAATGTTGCGATGATGTATCAAGATATTGGAAAGATGGATACTGCCCTTCGATACTTGCAAGAAGCCTTAAAAAATAATGAAAGACTGCTAGGAGAGGAGCATATTCAAACTGCGGTGTGTTATCATGCTTTGGCAATTGCATTTAACTGCATGGGTGCCTTCAAACTTTCTAACCAGGTTGCTCCCTAATCTGAATGTTTGTTTAGTGAACTTCGATGATGCAATTGGCATGCCTTATATATCTAATCTTCGATATAACAGCATGAAAAGAAAACCTATGATATTCTTGTGAAACAACTTGGAGAGGACGACTCGAGAACACGGGACTCTCAGAACTGGATGAATACATTTAAGATGCGTGAGGCTCAGGTTATTTCTGTCGCCTGTTGAATAATCTATTGTTGGCGCATTGTTATTTATACATTTTTGTTTTCCTGTCATATAACAAAGAACAAATATATGGATTAAAATCCTTCTTCCCAACCCACCAAACCCCATGGAGAGAAAATGACATGTTTTACATACCGACAGATGAATGCACAAAAGCAGAAAGGTCAGGCTTTGAATGCTGCCTCTGCTCAAAAAGCTATCGATATTATCAAGGTATTTGTTCATCTCCGACATTTTCTCGTTTGAGCTGGTCTCCATGTTTATTATTTACGGCTATCAATTATTTGGCCACACAAAAAACGGAATGGTGTTGATATTTTAGTTTGCTCTTAGCTAAGAGACTATTGAATTCTTGGTAGCGGCATTTGAATGTTTTTTTATTTGAGCTGGTTCTCCATGTTTCTTATTTACATCTATCAATTATTTGGCCACACAAAAAAGAAATGGAGTTGATATTTTAGTTTGCTCTTAGCTAAGAGAGTATTGAATTCTTGGAACCGGCATTTGAATGTTTTTTATTTACGTTACATGTACCAGGCTCATCCAGACCTGATACAAGCATTTCAAGCAGCTGCTGGTGGTAATGGTGCCGCTGCAAACAAATCATTCAACAGTGCCATCATCGGTGAAGCCCTCCCCCGTGTCAGGGGTGTTGATGAAAGAGCAGCTCGAGCTGCTGCAGAAGCACGAAAGAAAGCAGCAGCCAGGGGTCTTTTGACTCACCCTCATGGAGTTCCACCTGTCCAAGCTTTACCACCACTCACTCAGTTACTCAACATAATAAATTCAGGGACGACCCCTGATGCTGTAGGCAACGATGCAACTGATGGAGGAAAGAAAGAAGCCAGCACTAACATTTTAAACGGAAAGCTAGATTCCAAAGAGAATTTATTGGAACCAGGTCAACAAGACCAGGCTCCTCCAGTTGGATTAGGATCAGTTACAGCCTTGGATGCCAAGAAACAGAGATCTAAAGCCAAACCCACGTCTTGACTCGCGAGTCTCCTGGTGAAGTTCGTGACGTTCTCCCTCTTTCAGTGACTTGGGTGTGGTTTTGGTAAGAAATGAATTCTTGTTTTACCCCTTGGGAATTAAGTTACAGGCTCCCAACGTGCACTCCGGTTCAAGAAATGGAAGAGTATAGAGACATTGCCTGTGTGAATCTTTCCAATGTCATCTATTCTCTCAATAATTGTGCTCCAGAAAATGCTGCCAGGAAGAATTCCTGTCAAAATATCTAGTTATGAGAGATATATGTAACATCATTATAACAAAGAGCTTATGGAAACATCTTCCTTCGATTATTTTTGTTTTCTGAAACCTTAAATAGTTTTGGGTGCCCATTATCCTGTATTTCTCCCTTTAATTGTTTTTATATATGGATTTTTATCCTCTTTCATGATCGTTTTAAAAGCTGATTCAGGTCATTTAGCTTGGAGTTGAGGGATAATGAATTGATCTCCAAATTCACTACTTATTATCATCTGGGGTTGACCCAAGAAATTCGAAGAAGGGAACTTGATACATTTTCGGAAATAATTGTAAATTTAAAACATTCATATGATACAAATTTGAGATTTTTTTAATTTTATATTGTTTATGGAGGGCGACACTTTGCTCTCTCCCACTTAATCCTTTATCCCGACTATCAATTGAGCGATAGAGTTAATGAGTTTGGAGCTGGAACTCTTAATCTTACCTTTAAATCGACTAAAAATACTGTAATGTAACCATTTATTTGTTCGAAAATGAGTTATTCAAGTATAATAAATGTAAAGGTTCACAAGTTTATCTTGTGCATTGAAGATGCCAAAATATCTAGCAGGGTTCCAGTCCCTCCTCACCCACAACCAGCCTAAAAGGGTAGTATCTTTTATCTGAGTCTATGAATTTCGTCCGAAATGTTAGGAACCGAGAATTCCCATAGAATATCTGCGGCTTTTTTTCTCTCTTATGTATATGTACTTGGCAGGTTCTTTTGGATTGCTAAAAAAAAAGTATGTGTTTTGTTTTGCAATACTGGTGATAACAAGGTGAGAGGGGGCATGACTTTTGAGATGGAACTTTGAAAATAATATTTTTGTAGTTTTTTTTTTTTGGCATAAACAGATATTAGATTAAGTAAAAACATTACAAGAAAGATCCAGCCAAATGCTAGAATCTACAATGAAACAAAGCGAAAAATAGCAATAGATACACACGCTTAATGCATCCAATACAAACCACATGAAAGTTGTACTAAAAGGCCCAATAAAATCAGACCAAGCAACAGAAGTGCAAGACCGTATATAGGAGAAGTCAAGGACCACCAGAGCAACGCATGAATCATGGACTCGTGGTCAAGACTAAGCCTCATAAACTATGTATCAGATATTATAAATTTTCTTGTTAAAGAGAAAGATATTATAAATTTAAGTGTGATTAATTGGAGATAAATTATTAAAAAATATTTTAAATTTGTAATGCAATTTAACTATATTAACCAAGATAATATATATAAATTTTCGAGTTCTAAAAACCACAAATTTTAAATTTATAATTAATAATGGTTTTCTACAATTATATCACATACCTGAAATTATAAACATTGTCTATAGCTCTTTGTTAAATTAAGTTTCAATCTCATCTTCTTCATCAACACAATTAAAACTAACTCATTATCATTCATTGGGTTCATTTGGAGAAAATGAAGGAAACTACAATTTGTTTGGCGAAATAAATTCAGATTATTTAAAAACAATATGGAAGTTTTGATATTTTATTTCACTAAATAAAATATTAAATTATTTTAATATTAATGTAGAAAAGTTTGAATTTTATTAAGTATTTAAGTATTATATCAATCATGGATATAAGAACAAAAATCTCTAGAAAATGAAAATCAAAATATATCGGCGTGAAGGATTATGAGGGATGGAGCAAGAACTTAGTCCACAGGATAATTCTTACGTACTTGGAAATCAAAACTTAAATATACAAACTACCACACAATTTTTTAGAAAAAATATTTCACACAAAATTTAAATTTGTGTTTATTCGAAAGAGACAAGTTGTTTTATTCTCTCGGGACATGATCGAATGAAATTATATTATCATCATTTGCACGGATCTAATGGCACCCCACACAAGCATCGGTTATGAAAGAAAGATGTGTTATCCCAACTCTCTGATCTGTACCTCAGCTTCCATCCCGTCGGAATCTTCCCACACAATCTGTTGTAACTAACATTCAAGAACTGCAAGAACACTGCATCAGTAATCTGTTCCGGAATGGTCCCGTAAATCTTGTTATGAGACACATCAAGAATATCCAGCGACTCAGTAAAACTCACTTTCGAGAAATCAAACTCGAAATTATTCCTCGAAATGACTAGTGAACTCGTGGCCTTTCCTTTGCCAAAGAACACCGAAGCATCCCCCGATAGATTGTTTCTGGAAATGTCGACGGAAGAAAAGTTCACATTTGCCAAACTAGCTGGAAGGTCACCCGACAGCTTGTTATGAGATAGATCAAGAACTGGAAACTCAGCAGTAGCTGGTATATGACCGAACGATTCTGGTACAGGTCCTGTCAATTGGTTTCTGCTAAAGTCGAATGCCCTAAGATACGGAAGAGTTGCAAGAATAGGCGGGATCGAGCCCGATAAACGGTTAAACGAGAGATCAAGAAACACCAGGCTTTTAAGCTTTACAAGAAAACTAGGTATAGGGCCTGAGATATTGGTCCAACTTATAGTTAAGGACCTTAAATTTGGCAAATCTCCGATCTTGGGTGGAATCTGACCAACAAGATTCGGAATCTTGTGGAACCGGAGGACTGTCAAATGTTGAAGATTCCCAAGAGATGGAGGGATGGTTCCATTGAGATCTTGGTAAGGTGCTATGTCGAGGCCAGTGACATAGTTAGTGGTTTCGTCGCATTGGACGCCGTACCAGTCGCAGCAGTCGAATAATTGATCCCATGAAGGAAAAGGGTTTGCGGGATATGAGAAGCTGTGTTTGAACGCTAGAAGTGCAGCTTTGTCCTCTGGGTGACAAAGTTCAGATGTGGAAAATGTGGAGAATAGAAGATAAAGAATGGAGAATATTAGCATTTTGGTTTTGTGTTGTTTTCTCTTTTATATATAATTTTTTTTATAGAGATGTATTGGGGACTTTTGGGTTTATATAGATTTAGGGCTGTTTCGGATGTTAAGGGTAGGCTGTTTCGATGGACATATTAATGGAATTTACTTTAAAATAATGAAGTTGTTCAAGATGTGTCAAAGGTTACCATGTTTCGTCAATTCCTCACCGTTTTACGTATTATTCTTTTGGTGCAGATTATCCTTAAAGATACAACTGATCATTTAACATATAATTTCAAAGTCCAGACATAAGATATGTCGTGTGTAACACAAATCATACACGAAGGATGTGTTTTACACTTATTTTTAACTACGTGAGTATAAAATGTTTATTTCTAAGATCAGAGGAGCCCATCATTGGCCGATGGATAGAGTACATGAGGACACCAGATTTTCCAAAACATCATCACACATTTCAAGATATACATGCATATACACACACTAGAACTCAGAATGTATGATGGTGCATGAGAAAAGCCGCGTAATTTCCTGCAGTAGAAGCCATTACAATTGACGAAGTGTGGTAGCTCAGTTGGCAAAAACATCCACTATTTGAGTGATTAGTCCTGGATTTAAGTCCTATGTGTAGTATAGTTTACCTCTCCACTTGGGTGTACCCGATGTTTGGTGCACCCAAGACACATGTGTATCTATATATACATATATAGATACACATATATGTGTCTTGGATGCACCAAACACCGGGTGCACCCAAGACAAGCCCGTATGTATTGTGTCCCAGCAGTGGGCTGCCGGCTGACAATTGACTTGGAAATTTCAACATTCCAGTATAGTCAATAATGACACCCTATATCACACGTCTCTTTCAGTTGTATCCACAACCACAACCATGGACTTGGAATTATTTTAAATAATGTGTTGTAAAGGTAAAAATAATTTCTTTTTACATCATCACAAGTCATATGAAAGTCCTCCATTTTTTTTCCGTCGTTCCGTCATTGCATTTTACCCATAAAAAATTATATTTGACTCTCTAAAATTATATTTTGACTCCTAAATTTTTTTTGCTCTCCAATTTTATGTTAAATTTTTTTGCCCTCCCTATCTGCATCCACATAATCTCAACAGACTTATTCTGATATTACACTCACAAGCTGAAAATTATATTAAAATTCACTAATTTAAATAAAATTATTTTAACGATGGCTCAAATTAAAGTGATATAATTGTATTTTGGTTTGTTAGGCTTCATCTTATCTGTTTTAGGAAAAAGTTGAAGGAAAAGGTCTGAAAAATGTTTTTGGGGATGAATATGTATGTTTGGGTTTGTTTTCTTGAAAATATATAAAAAAAGATTAAAACTAAAATAACATTTTTTTTTAATTTTACTTTACAACTTACAAGTAGAAAATGCTTTGCCGGAAGTCGTTTTATCTTGTCTAATCTTGTGCCCCACGCGCATACAATTTAATTAATTATTATACATTTTTGGGTGATTAGGACTAATACAACAAGGATGTAACATAAAACGAACAATATAATATAAAATAAAATTTCATGCGACATAAATCATAATCAAAACAACACTACTGAGATCACAAACCAAACAGGAAACTGAAAATATTGGTATGGATTCTGTTTGAGCTACATTGATCAACGCAATATGATAGGTTATTTTATGTATTTTTTATTTAAAAGATGTTTTTTTAATATTGAGTTGGTTGTGGGACGAAACCGAGGGCATACAAGTATTTTCCACATGAAACAACATCAAGCAAAACTTTATAACCAAAAAATATCATTTGACAGACAAATGAACAACGATTATCATCATTTGCATGGATCCCAAAGACACCGATTGTGAAAATAGGACTAGTTATCAAAATTCTCATACCACAACTTCAACTTCCATCCCACACAACCTATTATAAGTAAGATTTAGGCATCAGTAATCTGTGCCGGAATTGTCCCATAGATTCTGTTATGCGATATATCCAATGTCTCGAAAGATTTGAAAACCACACTTTTGAGAAATTCAACTCTAAATTGTTTCTTGAAATCACAAGTGTATTAGTTGTCTCTACCACAATGAAATATTCTCAATTAAGAGTTTGATAAGCCCCTAAGGACACTCTTCCTATTGCTGTGGACATTATCAAACCCACATGTAGAAACAGTCCCCCGACTTCAAATCTAACGGTTGAGATCAGACACAGCACTAGAGGGAATCTGAACTGTTGATCACTTGGGAGTTGGGACCAATCCCATTGTATAAAAATCTCAATTAAAAAAGCAAATATGAGCCACACGCATTTAACCCAGTTGAACACCAATGTCCCAAATTTGGGGTTGTTTGTTTTCTTGATCTTGTTGTGAACACCCCTTCCCTCATGATAAAAAACAAAGCAAGCATATATGACATTTAAAAAACGAGAGGATATGTATTGATTGATATCTCGTATACATGGGCACCAGGAAAAAAAATTCGGGGATGAAACAAATTTTGGGGGTGAAAAAAAATTTTGCTTCAAAAATTAAGGGTGCAACAATTTCTGTCTCCCCAAAGAAGAGCTACGTCAACTTGTTTTTTTATACCCACTACCGCAGGCGATAAGAGCTATATCAGAAGACAATGAATACATGATTTATCTGTGGCCATTCAGATACCGATAATCTATTAAAATCTCACGTGATTTAAAAAACTGAGCTCATTCCCTGAACATTTATCTGAAGAGCTTATTTTTCATCTATTACTTTAGTGGCAATTTTTTAAGAATCAAATGTTTACATACGTTCAAATGCAATTTACCAAAAATAACAAGAATAAATTTACAATAATTATACTGTATTGTGTGGGCTGTACATAGTAGAAGCGGGGAACAAAAGTTGGTTCTACCGTCCATGGCTTCATAAGTGAATCTTTTCTGCCCCCTTGAAAAAGACATGAACATGGCCTTTTAACACATATTTCGAATGCATCATGCTCGAATCGGGGTGATGAATCCTTGAAGGGTGCTCGATTTGGATAGTTGAAAATTGGCAACACAGTAGTTCATCAGTCAGATGGAGGCGTTTGTCTCCGTGCCATTGCACATACACTCGGGGATGGGATACTTTGTCACGTCCCTTCCAGATTTGCTCGTCCTGAGTTCAGGCTGTCCGAACGAGTCTTGATGCAAGTTTAAGACGATCTTATTGAGCTCAGCTTCTGGAAGAGAGTGATTCATAAAGTATCGAAGCATGTGTCGTTTGTTTGGGATGATAGTCTTTTTGTGCCCTCCATATGCCCTATGTCCCTATTTTCATGAAAACAAAAGTACATTACTCCACCTAGCTCTGAGAGGGAATACAAAATATATCAAGTCATCCCCTCAACTAAACTAATGGGTTTGTCCCTGGAGATGGACTCAATACCTGGATGGCATGTCCCATATTTCCACCATGAGATGCCATGAATACATCACTATTTTCGGAGACTATATAATCAATGGCAGCCATTAAAGATGCCTTATTTGCAAATGCTTCAAGCTCCCCTGGCAATGCAAGGTCTTCCTTAGTGTAGAAATGGCGAAAATCCATGGTTAATGGGAGTAAAGCTTCTTTTCCTCCCAATGGAATCCCACCAGCCCAGTAGATTCTTGTGTTTTTCGGCGCTTGTAAAGCTTTAAGCAGTCTACACATGTCGTGACATTATAGTATATCAGAGAACAGATATGCATCCTAGAAAAATGATCGATTCTGGCAAAGAATCCTAACAGCATTACCTTGCTACTTCTAAAGCATTTAAGGGGCAGAGGCCTAAAAGTTTTCTTTCTTGATACGTCATATTGGATCTTGAAGTCAAGAGATTCGGGCTTGTTTTTCTCTCGTTATTTATCATTTCATCGTATTCTTGGCCCAGGCCAGGGAGGCACCCGGTTCTCACCCATACATCCTTTTCCATTCGCAGATGAAGAGCGAGAAAAGGTCCTTTGCTTCTCATTCTATCCATTAGCTTGTTACCGATTTTTGATATATGTGAGGCGAACCTCAATGCATGAAACGCCACCTACAAGTAAAATAGGATAGCATAATTAGATGTTAAATTTGAAGCAAAACTTAAAGAAGAGAAGGCATAATATTTGCAATGCTCAAGGAAAGGATCACCACAAAACCTTGCATCGAAGCTTTTGAAGATCAGGAGGAAGGTCCTTAGAAAGCCTCGAGTCGAGACCACGTAAAAGCAAAACCCCATCCCTCCTTAGCTGCAGGACAAGAAACTTGCTTCATTTAAATCACTTGACATTTAAAAAATAACAGCAAATTTAGAACCTCAATTTTCAATGTTAATCAGTTTTTAAGTAAATTACAAGGACATAAAAGGCGACGATTAAAATAAAACAAATCTTGGATAAATATATACATTCGGCATAATTTGACAAAGGCATTAACATATACAAAGTCCAAGCAAGAATCATCACTGGAATGGATGATTTTTTCCCCATCTTAATTGCACATTCAATTTTGGAGTCCTCTCCCTTCATACATTAGCAGTTTTTTTCGAAAATGTTATTTGTAAGATAAACAGTTGAGCAATGCGGTTAAGACAGATTTTGCCTTACTTATAAAGAGAAAACCGAGCTAGAGGGAGAGGGTCAATGAGGGGTAACTCGCCCCAGTAGCTAGGTTGGTCTTACATATCATGCAGATGTGGACCAAAAATGATCATTTCGATTGTGCAGACATAAGACACGTTAGGCACAGAATGTATACTTCTTGTCAAGCCAAAGGTCGGACATAGTATTATAAAGCCATTTGCACATTCATACAATCTGCCTTGGGAGATAGTATTACAATTTCATTAAAATCACTAGTTTTCTCATCTTTTAAGTGATGTCAAGACATCTTAATAAGCAACACAGATAAATAGTTTTAGAGAAGTTATTCACGATCTTACTCGTCGAAGATAACGTGAGTGAATCCACTCGGGTGACACATGAAGAGGAGTACGCTTCTCCTCCACATGCCTTGCCATCAAATGAGTAGACGGTAAGGATGAAACTATCCGAACATCGTTTGCCAAAACACTTTTGAAATGTTCCAAGTCAAATATATCAGAAAATTCACTGCAACAGCCAGAAAAGAAACAGAACAGCTTACTTCCACAAAGATTCAATAGCATGTAACACTAATATCATGGAAGACACAATTCAATCTAGCTCAAAACTGGTGGGCAATGCAAATGAATAGAAAATTGTAGAAAGCTCAGCTACAATACAAGACTTGTCATAATTAACTTACAATAACATGACCTCATTCCATAATGTATTCTTAAATGAACAAAATAATCAACTCTAAAATCCCCTTCTCATCTCTCAAAAAAGACATTAAAACTTATAATTTTTCAAAGAACGGTGAGTTTAGCCGCACCAATAAAGAAATGGCGAAAAAATCAAACCTTTCATCACCCCAAATTACATTAACTTGCAAAGTGGGGACAACCAAAGATGCACCAAGAATTCTTGCAATAACAACAGCATCAACAATCTGATTCCTCTGCTGATTCATCCCACCAGAAACCACCACAATCAGATACTTTGCTCTCTCCTTTACAATCTCAACACTCTCTCTTCTGTACCCTTCACTAAAATCCAAACAAGGTCTATACCCAAACCCATTAGGCTGCTTCCAAAACGCACCATTTTCATCAGTTTCAGCCACATTTTCATCCATCCTCGGTTGAAAACTGGAAATCCCACTAACCATTGGCGCTTTCTCTTGAAAAAGAGCACAAGGGTTGGGTGAAAGAGGCATTGTGGGATCAAAACCGAACCAAATATTCAACATCCAAAGAAAAACAAGCGCAGAAACCAAGAAAATGAAAAATCTTGGATTTTTGAACAAACTACCGAGCTTGGAGATGAAACTCTGCTTTTTCTTTGGAGAACGTAGCAATGCTTCGAGGGATGACTGTGAAATGGAGTTGATAATATGAGACGAAACAGAGATGAAACTCTGTTGGTTCTTCTTCTTGTTATTCTTTGATACAGCCATTTCATACGTTGAAAACACACATAAATGCTCACTTCATGAGCCTTTTACAGATTTTATTAATACATATATGTTGCAGCATTTTCTTGGGATTTTGGATTTCTTGGAAAGATTTCAGATAAAGGAAAGAGGAGGTAAGAAAGAGAGTTGTGGAGCAATGGATTGATGCTCGTTTTGAATTCGTTTCGTATTGTGTAATCAAACGTGAGAGCAGAGGAGGTCTGTTGTGTCAGGTTTTGGTATAGTTTCTTTTTCTCATTTCTTTTTCATATCTTTTTTTAAAGCTTGGTTTAACGTTGGAAGAAATATTTGTGGGATTGGGGAACTCCCTTTTCCCAGTGGGATTTTATTTTATGTTTGATTTCTGACTTTTTTTTTGCTTTTTATATTTGTTTAAAGGTCAATTGATCAAAGTTCGGGTTATATCGATGCCATAAGTTCGAGTGTGTTGATTGAATTTCATGTGTTTACTTCGAATGATAAGATTATATGATAATAAATAGTGATTGATAAATAATAATATGTTTACTTTGAATGAGTAAGATTGATATTGTAAATACGATTAAAAGATAATTTTTTTGTCCTTATTTATTATATGTTATGTCCGATTTGTTAATAAGTGTAATTATGTGATTTCATCTCTTCCCACCTTATAATCATTGCCCCAAACTAATTATCCAACCTCTAAATTGAAATAATTTATCATGCAAGTATAGTATATAAACTTGTGATATAATTGGAGTGTGTAGTAAACATGAAATGAGCCGAGATTATTTAGCCAATCTCATATTTACTCATAGATCAAAAGGCTATTAACCGATTACATGTAAAACAAATGGGTACCGGAATATCTTGGCAAGAATGCCTTGTTCTGTAGCAAAATAATAGGCTGTCGTTGCTTTTGAAAAATAAAACGGAATTATTTCTTGAAATCTACCAATTAAAGAGAGGTGTTATTTAATTAAGTTATACATAAAAGTTGCATAGGTTTTTATATCGTAAATAGTGCTTAATCCCTACATGTATTCATAATCATAATTACATAAAATTAAAAACGCCTACAAAACAAAGTATATCATTTGACAAAGTAAATAGTACTCCGTTTGATATTTGGTCACGTACGACGTAGGTTCAGTAATACATTTGTTCATTGAGTAGGGTCCATATATCGGTCATTAGAGTAAGGGAATGACCGAAGAAGACATTGCTCGAAGTTATGTACAAAGATTTTGAGTCCAAAGGGATCAACGAGGATATTCCGACAATAGAAGTACTTGGAGAAGACTGACACATATGCGCGACCTAATTGATTTTTTATATGGTTCATGTAGCCACCTCAATCTATTGGAAGTAAAGACTTAGTTATTGTTGTTGTAGACTAGCTTAGGGATGGCAATGAGACGGGTCCAAACCCGGACCCGCAATAAACCCGTCCCACCGGGGCGGGTCTGGACCCGCTTCAACCGGGTTTGGAAGCGGGGCGGGGCGGGGCGGGTCCTGGGCGGGTCCTGGGATTGGCCGAACCCGCCCCGTACCCGCCCCGCAATACATTTTTAATTTTTTTTAAAAAAAAATATGATATTGATTATACATGTTACTTCTTTAATTGAACAATAAAGTGTCATTATTTAATTTTATATCAAAATTCATGTGTTCATGTTAAAGAAGTTTGACATTTTGAAGGAAATAAGAACAAATTAATAAATATTTAGTAGTTTAAAGATACTTTTACAATGCTTATTATAAATATTTACTAGAGAAAACATGAAATTTAATCACAAAACTCAACTTTTGTGTTTCAAAATTGATTTCTAGCTAAAATTTTTTATTTTAAAAAATAATAAAAAAAAAACTGGAAGCGGGGCGGGGCTGGTAAACCCGTCGGGTTCGTGGGTCTAAGCGGGGCGGGGCGGGTCCGTGTTTTATGTGTAGTGGGGCGGCTCCTGGGATTGACCAAACTCGTCACATACCCGACCCGTTGCCATTCCTAGACTAGCTAACATAATAAGTTCGAGTCATGCCAATGGTATTTTATTGTAAAAAATTATTGCGTTAATTTATCTAACGTCGATCTCCTTGAATCATCATTTTCTCACTAACTCCTCATAATAATTGATTAACCTAAACTCCAACTAAAACATTTCGTTAAACCAACCACGACTTTTGTTCAACTAATAGCGCTTTCCACATCTCAATCATCAACTTCCGCTTTGCTTCTTTAGCACGCTTTTATTATTTGATGTAGTCATTTTCAATATATCTAACAACATTTATTCTATTTTTAATTAATTCTGACTTGCATTAAAATTTGTGAGTCAATCTTATAACTCTATAATCTTCATTATAATGAGTAATTAGAAATTAAATAAGAAAAGATTGTTGTTAATTACTCATGAAAGTGGCATTATAGCATATGATGTCATTTGAACAAATTGAATATACTTAATTACTTTTGTCATTATAAATCTTTTAAGAATGTTGATATATGATGACATTACAATGAATTCTAAATACGTGAACGTTCAAGCATATAATATTAACATTGATATTTACTAGTTAACTCATCCAATACTACTAATAAATTATGAGATTATATAAACAGGACAGAACATTCGAACTACCATGTAATATTAATAATTAATGATAACCATTTTATAATTAAGCTAAATATTAGTTTATGGATTAAAAACCGTCATGGCCGGTCCCAAACTCAGATAAAAGCGATATGTATGTTAGGTAGCCATCAATTATAAAACATTCACAAATTTCCTAGAGGTGTCAAATGGGTAGTGCCATGCCAGCACAATTGGTTTAATCGTGCCGACACGGCCCATTTTCATGAAAGGGATGGCCTGTCACGTCCCATTTGATTTTTTTTTAAATTTTTGGCTTTACCAATCGATCGTTACAATTGTGCCGATCGATCGGTAAATTCAAACATTTCAATATAATAATATATTGCTTCGAATGCTATCGATCGATTGGCACACATGTTGCCGATTGATCGGTAGCATGAAAAAAAAATTCGTGCCCACGGAACTGTAGCATGAAAAAACAAATTCATGCCACGGGCTGCGTTTGGCACGACATGACATCGTAGCATTTCGTGCCGAGCCTCATGCCACCCGATATGATTTATACCTCCACATATAGCCGACCTCATTTAGTGGGATAAATATTTGATTGATTGATTGAGAATGATCAGTTATGGAATTAGCAAAATCTTTTGTAACATTTAATATTTGTATATGTTGTTATATTGATTTCATTGTATTCTTTTATTCAATTATATATATATATATATATTTATGGCATTATATAAGATAAAAATGATATATTTTTTTAATGCACGATTAATCCAACACAAAAGCAACAACACTATGATTTAGGTGTGAAAAAAAAAGATTTTAAGAAATTAAAGGATGAGTTATATTACATATAGTATATTTAATTATTTTATTTGAATAATTACGTATTCCACATGGAAGCTGGGGGAGGACGAAGTGTGGTGACGACGGAGTGGATCTAGTAGTTTCAAATGAAGACGTTTTAAATTTTGTATTTAATTGCTTTTTTAAAAAAAAAAAATGATTTGTATTTAAAATAAATTAAATAGTCCATCGACTAAATAATTTGTTGAGGTGAACGAAAGGTATATGGATTCTAGCTGTTCAAGGCCATTTTTTTAAAACAATTACAGGTACAAATATATTAGGATTATGGATTGAGTTGAGACACCTTATAAATGAACCAAACATATGATATTGTTTGAATAATACTAACATATTATATACATATTTATATAAGTTTTATATCATACACAACTATTCATGTGTATCAAAAAGTTTTATGGAGTGTGAGACGCTGATTAGGTTGAGATGCGGGGCAACACACTCACTATACGGTATGGGGATATTTTTGTACTTCCACCCTATGTTTAGGTTTAGCGTTTTGGATTTATTCTTATGTAGTCATAAACATTAATTCAATAATAAAACACAGCAAACCGCTTGTTCCCGTGGATTCAATCTGTATTGCTCTTATTCTGTTTTTTATATAATCTATCACAAATTATCGCAGGTTTCACAACAAGTTTGTATGTTCGCCTAATTTTGTATTTTTAAGTTTATGTCCGCTCAATTTTCGAGTGTCAAAAAAGGATGTTAACTAGGTATTAGATTAATCAATATTTTACATGAAAATGATGAGGTAGTTGATGTGTTATTATCAAAATCATGGGAAGTTGAGCTACTTGGTTTTCTACAAAGATATCACTATAATAAATTAATTGGTTTTGGTAATAAACTCTAAGATTAGTGTGTAATCAAGCATCACATCCTCAATTTCAATTTTTGGCAGATTTTTTTTTTTAGAAAAGAATATAATATTTTTGGCATTTTGCAAAATCAATCACTTTTCTAATGAAGCAAAAAAGATACAAAATATCAAGTAACAAAATTTTCAAAGGGTGAATGGAATATGTCAAAAAAAAAAATTGAATTTTAAATTATAGACAAAGCATCTTAATTCAAAGGAGAAAAGTTGTCAAAAGGCTGGACTATGATATTAAATTTTAAAAAAATTCTTATTATAAATGCTTCTTGTTAAAATAGAACTTTTTAAGATATAACTCACGAAGTATTTATGTTAAATAATTTTGCATAATGCCCATAGACGAAGTGCTTCGTTTCAGATCAATTCTTCACTGTAATCGCTTGAATCCACCCCCTCAGTGAATAAGAGTAATTCCTACCAGCAGACTTCCTATATTAAAAATATACCGCAGTATTGGAAAATGCCCTTGCTGGCTAGCCTTCCGCATTGCCCGACTATTAAACTTATCTATGCTATCACGATGTGCAAAAGCCGTTGGATCCCTACATTAAAAGTGGGCCACATTTGATCTGGTAGATTCGTCTTTGTGTGTAGTTTATATATAAACTCCTACTTTATTTGGGGGGAAAAAATGTTCCTAGTTAGAGTACAATCACTTCATAATTGCTTGCTTTCACAAAAAAAAAAAAAAAAAAAAAAAGAAAAAAAAAAAGAAAAAATATATATATATATAAATCGAGAATTGATAGCTATAATTATAGAATGTTCATTTATGTCAGATTCAAAGAAAATGGTGATGGGGCTGACCCGCTATGCACGGGGTTCGGGAGGGATTGGACACTTTGAGCCTAATGTATGCAGTATTCCTATACAATGCAAGATGATATTTTCGCAACTCGAACACATGACCTCCAAAGTCACATGACAACAACTTTAACAGTTGCGTCACCCTAGTTAACATTAAATTATTAAATATGATTGGGGAAAATTTGGGTAACAAAACTTTAATGTGAAATAAATTATTATAAATTTGAATATATTAGAATATATTGGATCAAACTAATTTAAAAATGAGACTTTATGTGGAAGAAATAGGACATAATTAGTAGTTTTTTTTCCTTAAACTACTTAATTAGTAGTGTTGGGGTTTTGGAAATGGTGTTATGGTGGGGTTTTAAAGTCGATGGAAATTTATTTGTCGTACGCAGAATGTGACAAATAATGTTCCATATATATAAATGAGAAGAACATATAGTTTATATTTCATGTGAGAACAAAATTATCAGGAGAGCAAGTAATTAAACATAGGGAGTGGCGAATTATATTTCTTTTTTTTATATATAAATATTATTACATTTAAAGATGTCACCATTGGAGGAAAAAGAAACATTTATGAGAATAATCTGTCGCAGAATAAAAATATCAAATTAATTTCGATTCATTGAATTTAGGAAAAGCTGACTAATCTTATGATCTATTCCACTTTATGCATGCAGTGCACAATGTTTAATTCTTTTTTGACAAGAGTGTTTGAGAACACAAGGAAGGAACTTTGATTTAATTTTTTTTTAACAGCAAACAAAATCTAAATTAACCAACAAACTTGTACAATAAATACATTATCTTATCGTAGGGAATGAAAAAGAGATATCTATTACAGATTATATGTTGAGAGTGAGATCTAAAGGGAAATTGCGTCACATCAAAAGTGCAAAAACTTGACCGAGAGAAGACCATCAGGCCTAAATCAGGTCTCCTCAAACCATGAGTTCCAGGATAAAGTCGACAAATGGAGCTGCCTTCCAATAAGTGAAAGAACAAATACGGATAGTTGAGAGACGAAAACTGATAAGGATACACAAACGAGCAAGCTCTCGAATCCAATTCCCAAGATGAAAGCCATTGACCAATAAACGTCATTGGATGTCGCACGGAATCGATAAGCCTAGAAGTCATGACCAAGCGATGCCCCATAAGCGAAACATAAGGAACTTTGATTTTGAATGGATAAATAAATGACGATGCATTAATAGGATTTGTTGTGAATTTAGGAAACAAAGTATATAAATCCCCATGTTATTTTCATGTGCGAACTGTCCCCTTTGCATGTGCATGAAGTAATATCATTGTCTTATTTATTAATCTGAGGAAAAAGTGATCCACCTTTTTAAATATTTTTTTATATAATTTATGTATATTCTATTTAAATCGTATTGAAAGATGGGAAGTATTCTCTGTTATGATCGATGTAACTTTATTACTTGCGCGAAGATAACATTTGACAACTTCTGCTTTAAACTAATCAATGAAACCTGTAAGTTAAGTTGATGTATATTCATGGAATAATGCTATTTGTGGGGATGTATGCTCATATAAGTATTTCATTCAGCATATAATTGTTCATATTTTTAAACAGAACTTGTGAAGGAAGAGTCTTGAGTGTTAGACTCTGGAGCATCATTCCATGCTACTTCGCAAAGAGAACTCTTCGAGAAATATGTCAGTGGAAACCTTGGTAAAGTCTACCTTGGTAATGAACAATCTTGCGAGATTGTTGGCAAATGTATCATAAAGATTAAGTTGAACGGGTCTGTATGGGAACTGAAAGATGTCAGGCATATTCCCGATCTAAGAAAGAACTTAATCTCAGTTAGCCAGTTGGCCAGTGAAGGTTATACAACAGTCTTTCACGGTGATACTTGGAAGATCTCAAAGGTGCAATGATAATTGCTCGAGGTAATAACAGTGGTACTCTTTACATGACAGCAGGAGCACGCTGTTCAATTGCAGTTGCAGCAAAAAAGAAAGTCCTACTTTGTGGCACCAGAGACTCGGCCACATGAGTGAGAAAGGAATGAAGATTATGCATTCCAAGGGAAAACTACCAGCCCTCCAGTCAATAGAAATTGACATGTGTGAAGATTGCATATATGGCAAACAAAAGAGGGTTAGTTTTCAGACAAGTGGCAGAACACCGAAGAAGGAAAAACTGGAACTCATTCACTCTGATGTTTGGGGACCAGCCACTATCTCATCCATTGGTGAAAAATATTATCGATGATCACTCTCGGAAGGTATGGGTTTACTTTCTAAGGCACAAGTCCGAAGTATTTGATACTTTCAAAAGATGGAAATCTATGATTGAAAATGAGACAAGTCTTAAGATCAAATGTCTCAGAACAGACAATGGTGGTGAATACACAGACACCCGATTCAAGAAATTATGCTTCGAACATGGGATCCGAATGGAGAGAACCGTGCCAAGTACGCCTTAACACAATGGTGTAGCTGAGCGTATGAATCGAACGTTGACTGAAAGAGCCCGAAGTATGCGTATACAGTCAGATCTACCAAAGCAGTTCTGGGCAGAAGTAATCAATACAGCAGCTTACTTGATCAACCGAGGGCCATCGGTTCCATTAGAGCACATGATACCCGAAGAAGTATGGAGTGGAAAAGAAGTAAAACTCTCACATCTTAAAGTCTTCGGTTGTGCTGCATTTGTACATATCAGTGATCAAAGCAGGAGTAAGCTTGATCCAAAATCCAAGAAATGCACCTTCATCGGTTATGGCGATGATGAATTTGGCTATCGCATATGGGATGATGAGAACAAGAAAATAATCCGCAGTAGGGATGTTATCTTCAATGAAAAGGCTATGTACAAAGACATACACACAACGAGCACTCGTGAGTCAACGAGTGATCCTGTGTATGTTGAGCAGGATGGTGTGCCAGAGAACAGTATGTCACATCATGAAAATCCTATTTTAGATTCGGAGGAACTCGAAACGCAGAGCAGTGGAGAGCAGTCTGGTGAACCGCAGGTTCAGAGTCCTCCCGCATTGAGAAGATCATCTCGACCTCATATACAAAACAGAAGGTATATGAATTATCTATTGCTTACAGATGGAGGAGAGCTTGAATGCTACGATGAAGCATGTCAGGCAGAGGATGCTGGCAAGTGGGAGATTGCAATGAAAGATGAAATGCAGTCTCTTATCTCCAACAACCCTTGGGAGCTAACGAACCTACCAAAAGGAAAGAAAGCCCTTCACAACAAATGTGTGTATCGTATGAAGGAAGAAAGTGATGGATCAAGAAGATTCAAGGCCCGGTTAGTAGTCAAAGGTTTCCAACAGAAAGAAGGAATTGATTACATTGTTCACCAGTAATGAAGCTAACCACTATTCGGTCAGTGTTGAGCATTGTTGCTACTCAAGGACTACACCTGGAACAACTGGATGTGAAAACTGCTTTTCTCCACGGGGATGTGGATGGAGAGATCTATATGCAACAACCAGAAGGATTCTTAGAGATAGGAAGGGAAAATCTTGTATGTAGGCTTCAGATGACCTTGTATGGTCTAAAACAAGCCCCTCGGCAATGGTATAAGAAATTCGATGGTTTCATGCAGAGGCAAGGATTCCACAAGTGTAATGCTGACCATTGTTGCTACTACAAGAAGTATGAGTCGAGTTATATCATCTTGCTACTTTATGTCGATGATATGTTGGTAGCAGGACCAGACATGGACAACATCAAGAAGTTGAAGATTCAACTGTCAAATGAGTTTGACATGAAAGATCTTTTTCCAGCTAAACAGATTCTTGGGATGTGGATCACCAGAGATAAGCAAAAAGGTACATTGCAATTATCTCAGGCTGAGTACATCAACCGTGTGTTGAACATGTTCAACATGAGTGATGCTAAGGCAGTAAGTACGTCCTTGGGCAGTCACTTCAAGTTATCCAAAGATCGGTCTCCGAAGACAGATGATGAGAGAAACTTCATGGCTCAGGTTCCCTATGCATCAACCATTGGAAGTCTTATGTATGCGATGGTCTGTACAAGACCAGATATTGGCCATGCAGTTGGAGCTGTTAGCAGATTTATGTCAAATCCTGGAAAGACCCACTGGCAAGCGGTGAAATGGATCATGAGGTATCTACGGTGTACTAAAGATAAATGTTTAGTATTTGGAAAGGGAGAAACAGAAATCCAAGGCTACGTAGATGCAGACTTTGCTGGCGAAATCGATCGTAGAAGAAGTACTACGGGTTATGTATTCACAGTGGGAAGCACAACAGTTAATTGGATATCGCAGATACAGATTATTGTAGCTCTATCAACTACAGAAGCTGAGTATGTAGGCTAGCAAGGAAATGATATGGTTACAAGGATTGTTAATAGAATTGAGATTCAATCAAGTAAAGAATGTATTGTACAGTGACAGTCAGAGTGCGATTCATCTAGCGAAGAATTCAGCCTTCCATTCAAGAACCAAACACATTGGGTTACGCTATCACTTCATCAGATCCTTGTTAGAGGAAGATGTATTGAAAGTCGAGAAAATCCAAGGCAGTAAGAATCCAGCAGATATGTTAACAAAGGTTGTCACCATGGACAAACTGAAGTTATGTACACCTTCAGTTGGTCTTCAAGGATGAAGACGAGGTCGAGCACACTATTGATCAAGGTATGAAGACAGATTGTAATCAGCCTTCAAGTGGGAGATTGTTGAAGTTTGAACAAGAACTAAGTTTGAACATCCACCAACTTTGAAAAATCCATCAACGTTTGAATTCAAAGATCATGCCAAGTTTGAAGCCTATAATTTGAAAGCAAAATGATGACTAAACTCTTCATTTCACGCCATATTTGTTCTTGGTTTCACACCAAGTTTTTTGGCTATAAAATGGCAAGAATTGCTCATTTGTAATCACAACACAATCAAAGTATAGTGAGCTTTGAGAGAGAATAAAAAAGTGTAGAGAGATTTTGAGTTGAGTTGAGCAAGTTTGCTCATTCTCCGAGAGGTGTGAGTTTGTACTCCTCTTGTGATCCATTCATATTTGATATAGTGAAGTGTGTGTGCTCCGTAGACGTAGGCGAGTTTTGCCGAACCACGTAAATCTTTGTGTCTCTATTTTTGTGTGTGCGTTGTTTTTCCTATCCCTTATAGCTCCTGCAACTCAGCAAGAACATGACAACGTCATAGTTCCCTAACATGTTCTGTGTCCGTGGGTTTTATAGAACTAGAATTACATTATGGTTTGTTACTGCAGAACATGTATGATTATGCGATGTTGAATTCAAATAAGTGAATGAGGAGTTGCTTTATTGGAGAATGCGTGATGGATATGAGTTCTTGAGATTGGTAATTGTTAATTAAAGATTCATATGCATATTGGGCATTTTTCTTTACGGGAATTGAGTTTAAATCAAGAATAAAGATTTGTATAGTGCATCACTAAAGGTGGATAAAGAATGAATTCTTGATTAAGCCTAATCCAAGTAATATATCTGCTAAAGACAAGTATAACTTGGAAATCAGAAAACTTTGCAACAGGTTCAGGTTCCTAAATAACAAATTGGATTTGGTTATTCTCGAACATACTAATTGTTTCGTATATAGATATATCGATATATAGTCTGATCGGATCGAGGTCGGATTCACAATACCTTTGTACAATCTCACTTCCATCTGTCCCCCATGCTCATCAAACTCAGCTCCCTCATCTACCCATTAACATTTCTCATTCTCCTCAAGAAAGATTATCCTCTAACCTTAATTTTCCCCGAGTCGATCAATTGCAAAAAAAACTTCGAAAAAAAAAAATTACGCAAAAAGAAGACGAGAGGTGGGATTAGCAACACAGACAAGCAGAAAAGGGAGGATTGGAACTCTTTCATCGAAGAAATCAATTCCGGGGATGAAGATTTAATGCCTTTGGCTATTGACGCAGAGGTTAGCAGGCAAATGAACAAGAATAGGAAATCTCCTCATATTCCAAAACCAACTTTAAGCAATTTGATATCGGACAGTCGGTTTATAAATCGAAACCGCGTAATCTGTGAGGATATCATCGTAAAAGAAGCAAAAGAAATTTGGGATTTGGGAAAAAGTTGGGATTAATTGGGAAAGGGAATGTTTTCGAAACCATTGAAGATGCTAATAGAATTGGAAATAAGGGATAGAGATGAATCAGCAAGAAGGAAAGAATAACTCATAAGGTTGGTGACCGAAGTTTAATTAATGAAAATTCTTAGTTATATTGACAGAGGGCCGGAGTATTGATATTAAAGAATATATCACTAGTGTTAAAAGAGAGATTAGAATTCATGTCTTCAAGATTCCAAGCTGGAGACAGAGAATGGTGTCATCCTATATGGGTTGAGAAGGAAGAAAATTCAGGAGGATTAATTTACTTTTGGAAAGTTGAGGTTCTTAAGATGGATAGAAAGTGGGATGAGAATAATATTTTGGCTATAAAAGGATACTAAAACGGGGTTGCCTTCATTGTTCGGTTTAGATTCCCTTTATTTTGCCTATGTTATGCTTAAGAGGAAGCATGGTATGGTTTGAATTGTTCACAATCTTTTGTATACCTTTTCGAGTACTTCTAGTGCTCCTTTTAATAAAACATTTGCCTACCAAAAAAAAAAACATTATGATCTAAACTTCTGGTATCACAACTCCATCAGCTGAGATCACATTTAAAGTTCAGGACATATTCTTTAATATCTCATATGCAAAATATTCTGTGTAAACAATACATTTCACAGTTACAAACAACACTCTTCTAGTAGGCTAGTTTATACAAGGATTAGAGTGTGTTGGAGTTGGCACAAATGATACTAAACTGATATGATATAGGTTTCAAAGATGATGCTTATTTTGAGATTGCTCTCATATAGAAAATATGTCTCTAAATTTCCTACATATGGATTTTATCTTTAATCTAACTTCAACCACCTGACTTGTGCTGCCAAGTGTATATATATATACCCTTCAACACTGATATATATATTAGACATAAAAATATACCCGTTGGAGAAGGCTCTGCAAAATTCCCATGCTTGCAATGATCATATTTGCGTTTTGGGCTATTCGTCACTTAGTTGGTCAGCTTAGTTGAACTAAGTTGAGTTCATTTCTACTTCGTTGGTCTACTTCATCTTTCATACTCAGATGGACCTTGTTGCTCCGTTGCAGCTAACTCGGTTTATAACTCTTGTTTCGTAGATTTCTAGGCAAAGCGATCAACATGAAAGTTGTAGTATTTTATCTTGGCTTTCCAGAGAATCAAGTATCGCTCCACGTTGATCGGTTAGCTGAAAGATACTGTCAAGATATCATTGATGTTCTAGTCCTGATATTATCTTTTAAGAGATTTAAGATTTAGCGATGACTACGTCTGGTTCGAAATAAGAGGGATCTTTAAAAAAAAATATCAGTTCTATTTCAAATATTATTTTTTAAAACAATATTTATCTATCTGATTTAACCTTCCCACGTTTTCACAATAATTTGAAAATCTCGGTAGTCATGTAATGAGTCGGTTGGTCCATTCCAACACAATACATTGGGTGTTCAATTATTATATATACATTTTAAAAAAATTAGGCGATATGATGCCATTTATTTTATTGATGATAAAATTAACAATACAAAAGAAAATTATGTCATAACCCCTTGTACTGTAAGACATGAGTATGAGCATAAAACCCTACAAATAAGATAATCAGAACAAACCGAGCTTTATGTGCTCGGCCTTTGGTTGCTCATGATATTTCTTATTTCAACTAGAGCTTTATTTGCTCGTGATAATTATTATATCGCGAAATTAGTTGAGCTTTATTTGCTCGGGGTGTTTTTTATTGGATATTCAACCCTCGAAATTCACAAGTTCCGAAAAATACATTAAAACGGCAGCTGTGATTTTACCCGATGTATATAAACCAAGATCTCGACTTCGCTCATCTTGCTTTACTTCAGGGGGCGATGTGATGTGGTGGAGAAATTATATAACATCGAGTAAAATAATCGCCGAATAAAAAAGTGCCCGAACAGGAAAATTCCCGAAGAGGATGATACTCTGCTCGGTCCCACATGGTCAAACAGCGGCATAAGACCGGTCATATCGGTTAATCAACCCGAATTTCCAGGACATGATGGAGCAGTTAATGGCTATAAGTGGGGGCAATTAAGGTTGCGATAATGGTGGGGCAGTAGAGCAATTAGGAGAGAATTATGCTAGAGTGAAGGGATTGGTGGCCGAGAGTTAGGGGGTTTAGTGGGCTTAATTAGTGACTAAATGGGTAGGCTTAATTAGTGGCTAGCAGGGGGAGAGACACTTCTTTATCTTCATATTTTGATGGTCATAGAGGAGGCTCTGAGACCTCTCGGCTCTTGAAGGACAGAGGGATCTCTCGGCCATTCAAAGAGAGAAGAATGGTTATTTTAATTTATTTTCCATTCATTTCTTGTACAAATATATTGTAAAATTATCATCGTTTATAGTGGATACTTTATATTGGACTAGGTCCCGTGGTTTTTTCCCTCGTTTTGGGGGGTTTTCCACGTAAAAAATCTTGGTGTCTTCATTTTATTTTTCATAAACACTTAATTCTATCGAACACGTAAAATAACAGATAACATCAAATAAAATAGGAAAATATGACTTTGGAGATGTGGAAACCATTGGTAAATACCAACGGACACTGCACGTAGTTATCTCCATCGCACAATTTATGCTTCCTTTTTGCATTTGTTGAGGTAATTTTTCATTCACTCTAGGGTTAAAATTAAATCAATGAACCTCTGTGAAGTTAGGATATAAATTTACTTGGGTGTGGTCGATCTAAATGTAGTACTAACGGATAATATTGATTTAAATTGTGGGGTCAAAACATAATTTTTTCAAAATTAACACTAAAATTTTTTACCCAAAAAACACATTTTTTTTTTAAATTTGATTGAACCATATATTTGTTATCATTTCCATTTGTTTAATATAACTTTTTAATTTTTTTTTCAAGAAGGAAAAAACACACTAGCTTTATTTGGTTTTCGGTCAATCATAAAATAACATCTAGTATACCATATGTTCGATCCTACTAGTGCAAAAACAAATTAAATATGAAATAAATGCTAAACAATTTAATTATGAAAAAAAAATCAAACAACTGACTTTTGTTTTGTTTTCTTATTCTCATGATAATTTTTAAGATCATATATTAGTTACTGTTTCTATATATTTATTCTAACATTTTAATTGGTTTTTTTAAGAAGGAATCAAATGTTAATTTTTATTTTTAGATTCAATCATAATATAACATCTTGATACTATATACTTACTAGGATGTAATATACTAATTAACTATGAAATAAATGCTAAAAATCTGAATTCTTAAAAAATCAGACAATTGAATTTTGCTTCGTTTTCGTATTTCTCAGGATAATTTTTATTTATCAACACGATTAAAATCAAATTTTTTTAAATCAAATCCTAAATTTCTCCCACAAAACTCCCAAAACAAACGTAGTTATGGTACCAGTTACATCATTTGATTTTTTAAATTTTTTTTAACAAGGGAAAACATATAAAAAATTAGAGTATAAGGGGTATGCAACCCAAATAAAAGAGACTCAAAAACAATCACCATTATAGAATTACAAAGTCTTCAAGCATAGACTAGGTTCCATGAACCAATCACCAAAGAAAGAAGATAAATGAATTTGCGTACCTAGCTTTAGTCCACAACCGACATCGAACCATAATATCTTCCACCACATGGTTTATAGATGACTCCAAACTTTAAAAAGTCATTCGGTTTCTTTCGAACCAAATACACCTGATTGTGCAAATCCAAAGTATAACCCACAAGTGATCCGAAATACTAGCCGGACAAAAACCCAAGTGACGGGAAAAATGAGAAGTAGAAGAAGGATCTTCGCGACCCACATTATGTAAAAGCCACCAGCCGTAAATAGCAAACGAAATTCTATAGGAGAACTCACACTAACAGAAAGATGCTTATAGTCTTCCTCAAATTGATAGCAAAGAACACAATTCTTTTGATAAAGCTCAACTCCCCTGTTAATTAAGTTGACTTGAGTGGGTGATTGAGACAAGATTCAGAAGACAGGTTTGTTGGTTGTTGCCGGCACTGCCTTTAGGGGCATCATCCATCATCTATATATAATCTTTTTTTTCTTTTAAAAAAAAAGATTCCAAATGAACGATGATGATGCCCCTAAAGGCACTGTCCTTAAGGACATCATCAAACAAAACCAGAAGACAGACTCCGGGAGTCTTTGTCAATGCACGTAAACCAAATAGAGAATAAGTGCCAGGTGTTTAATATGAAGAAGGCGTTCCTTTACAATAGCTGGTCCAGCCAGCCTGGGTCATCAAATGGAAGGGAATCCCATGTGTAAACTTTTTATGGAATTAAAATAAATGGGATGGTCAGCACGACAATTTAAAGTTTTTTTTTAAAAAAATAATATTAATTTTTTTTTGTACAAAAATAACGCATTTTGAAAAATGTTACAAAATTACCCCAAATCGCTGCCAGCTGTAACATGAGCCTGATTTGTTCAGGTCCTACTGCAGGCAGCGGATGTGAAGACCCCAAATTTTGTGCCTCATTTATTACCCACCCAAGTAAAATATTATCACTCAATTCAATTTAATACCATCCAAAATCATCATCCAAAATTTTGGAGCTTGAGTTATGGGATTGAAGGACATGAGTTAAGGGATTGCCATCCTGTGAAGACCCGGAATTTTGGTCAAACAAATTACGTGATACCGAGATAACATTGGAAAGTAAATAAAAATAATAGATTTACATTATGGATGGATTTAATTATACTATTCAATCTTGTGGACTTTTAATCACATATTTTAGTTTATAACTTATTAGAGTTGTGTAAGAGATAATACATAGGTTATATGATTTTAGCTTGTAAACTTTTAAATAATTTAAGTTGTAGATAATTAAGAAATCATTGAAAATAATATTAATAATAACCAATCTTAAATCTTGCAATGAATGGATAAAAATTTATGGACTATAATTCATACACTAAAAGTGCATAATTAAACCATTCAATGGTCTTGTCCAAACCTTGTCTTAAGTCATTCAATGACATTTAAGTGCCTAACTCAAATCTTGCCACCATTCAATCTCTTACAACCACAATTCAATCCATTCATTCTAATATAAAGATATTTAATAGTTTGCTTACCCAATTTAAATTCCTCCTACATTAAAATCACCTCACTCAATTCAATTTAATGGCCTCCCAATCACATTAACATCATACATCCATCCAATTATTATTTAGCTCCAATCTTGTAATTAGAAGGCTAAAGAAATGAATATACAATTAATATCATCCATTTAAAATATTACCTTTTGACCTACCTTGAATCTTGCCATTATGAGCCAAATTGGTGGATCTACATTGGACCATCACTCCTCACTTTAAAACCACAATACACAATGCCAAGAAGAGATTATTCTACACTCTCCAATTTTCGAAAACTCACCTACTCACACACACAAGAATTCGAAAGCTTCAAGGCAAGAGAGGAGATGATTCGCACCACCTTCGTAATCCGGGATCCATTGTACAACGCTTTGTATATCCGACTGTAAGTGGGTTTTTGCTATAACTTCATTTCGTTTTCAAAACTATATATATGTTTTAAATCTCGATTGAACAACCCTATGAAAAGTATGCTTTTAAATCAAATAACTCGTTATGTGGATATGTGCAAGATATGTGTTTATGTGTAAGAAATGTGTTTATGTGCCAAGATCTATGTGATTTGACAAAGAAATATTAAAGGATTTTTGCTATGATTATATGTATATTTTTACTATGTTCAATCGGCCCCTACTTGCTGAGTGTTTTCCCAAACGTTCACCCCCTTACCTCCCCTCCCAGACAAAGACGAAAAGAAGAGATCGAGGAAGAAGAACAAGAATAATCTTTGGAGATGATGATCCACGGAGAACCTTCAAGGAAATTTATTAATTTTACTTACGCTTCCGCATATTTGATTTAATCCTAGAGAATAGTATTTTGTAATAGCAATTGTAAGGACAATTTAATAATTTTGGAATAAATAGACTGGGTGTATCAAAGATCTGTATACGAGGCTTGTTTGTATTCGAATTTTATATTTGGATTCAACACCGGTGTCACGCGCTTCGGTCTCGGGGCGTGATATTTTAGTGGTATCAGAGCAAACTAGGTTCCGTGATCCCACTGGGAAAGAGTCTGGTTGATAAAAATATCAGATTATAAAACCCGGTTAAAATAGACCAACTTTGTGGTTCGAAATCAAGTTGGGAATCACAATCTGAAAATGTAAAAAAGAAAAAAAAAAGAACAATCAGTAACACAAGAAAATAAATCTGCCCTAGATCTATAAACTGCCGCCATCGCTGGAAGCTATGCCACCGTCATAACTCGACCGCCAACCCACAGTCGGAATCGCCTCCCCCAGACGAAACCACGGCCCAAGTATCAGATCAATCGGACGAGGTCTGCATGACCAATTTTCCGATTGAAAACTCGCGCACCCAAAACCCGTCCATTTTCCGATCTCGCACCGCCGACCACCAGTCGACTACCTCGACCAACCATCATGATCGTTGTAATCAGACGAGAAAAAGCCCTCTCCCAATTGCATTAACCGTTCACCGATTGATGACTAATTGCAGATCCAAATTTCGAACTCAAGAACCCTAAACTGTTTGAAAATTTAGCCATTGATTTTCCCACCCGTTCTAATGTGATTTCCAAATTAAATCTGGGTTTCTGTTCCTTGAAGTATTTCGAATCAAAGCCCTCCAACCAATTGGATTAACAAATTAAGGGAAGTAAGTAATTTCGGATCTAATATTTTACACACATGAACCCTAAAATTGTAAAGTGCTAAAATTTCGAAAATCAAATTACCCATGATTTTGAACGTCAAATTCAAATCAAATCCGTGTGTATGATCGTCTATACATGATTATCAAAAACCCTCAATCATGATTAACTCACAATCAAAGGAAAGTGCTTAATTTTCGATCGAAATTTCGATCCTAATAAGGAACCCCAGCCGAAATTTTAAACCTTAAATTCTCTCAAATCCGAACATAAAAATCAAATTAAATTCAAAGGATTACCATTCAGGGTAATCGTACTAAAAGCCCTATGAAAAATTTGAGTGAAAAACAAAGGAAGGTCTCCGATTTTGAGCCGCAATTCACGCCCCAAGAACCCTAAAATGTTGAAACATCCCAAATTCGTTTTTCCATCAATCCGAACATAGAATTTGAATTAATTCCGGGTAAATGTTTCACATGATGTATATATCAAAAGCCCTCTGTTAAATGCAAATAAACAACAAGGGAAGTTCTCCGATTTTGAGCCTAAAATCACGCTCAAGAACCCTGATTTTTGCGAAATTTCAACGTTCGATTTGTCAGACAATTCGAACACAAAAATCCAATTAATTTTGGGATATTGCTCAAAATCATGCCAGTAATAAAAGCCCTTGTTCTTAACGACCCCCAAACGAAGCAAAGGCGTCAATTGAGGACCACAATTTACGTTCCAAGAACCCTAAATTTTGGAAAGTTTCCAATTCGATATCTCCTCACTCCGAACACCAATCTCAAATTAATTCTGGGTTTATGATCCTTATATCATCTCGAACAAAAGCCCTCTATCCAATCGAAATCACAAACAAGGAAATATACTCAATTTTGGATCGAGATTCTCGCCCCTAAAACCCTAATATGCGAAAATTTTGGGCATCGATTTCACACAACTCGGAACACCAAATTCAAATTAAATTTGGGTTATCAATCCTCATAACATGTATATTAATAGCCCTCAAACAATTTCGAAATGCCACTCCTTGAGTGATTGAATTCTTGAAGCCCCAATCCACGCCTTTTAAATCATAATATCTCAAATTCTTTCCTTCGATTTTGAACACCGAAGCAGATTATTCCAATCCAAATCGTGTTATTTACCCTCACATCATTTCTAAGAAAAATCATTTGTCAATTTCAAAATTCAGCAACCGAAACGGAACCAATTGATGATCTAGTTTTTTCTCCTCAAGGAATTCTAACTCACGAAATCACATCCTTCCATTCCTCCTTCACTATAACATTTTTTTTTCTCGATACGACGTAGGCCACGATGACTCATGCTCAAAACAGTTCGATCCAAAAGAAGGAGCATGAGATAATCGAATTTAAAATATTCCAAGACAAGGAGATGCGAGACAAGACAGAGTTGTTGGAGATAATCAATTACTATCATTACAAGGCCCAAAGGATGACCTACCACCATCATCGTGCCGAAGAACGACTTACAAAAGCGACAGAGGACAACAAAACACTTATGAAAGTCCACATTAATAAGTGCCAACAGTTAGAACGCTTCGAGCAGGAGTTCAATGAGCATCGAGAGAACATGTGGACTCAAATTCAAGCCCTCATAAATGAGAGGAATGAATTGGCACAGGAAGTCGCCTACAAGCAGTCTGTGATAAATTTCCTGATGGAAGATGAAGATCATATGATAATGGAAGATGTTGAAGGGGATTTAGGAGACGGAGAAACAATAGACTAGTTTTTCTAGTATGCAATATCTGAAGGATAATAAAGAATAAATCTTGGATATCATAGTGATGATTTTCTTTGCTTAGGATTTCGTGGTGAACCTCTCAGTTTAATTAGTAAAATTTTAAATTACTCTTCGAATGTATCTGGAATTGTGTTATTTCATGATTACGCTCCTACGCAACAACTTTAAACCTTCATTCCAGGTGGAAACTCGGAACTCTATTTGCTCACTTTTGTAAAGTTAAGATACATCATTCTTTGTTTTTGAAATCATTTCGTATGCTTTAAAGATTCACATGAATATGGAAGTATGATCTTCATCTTCCATCAGGAAATTTATCATAGACTGCTTGTAGGCGACTTCATGTGCCAATTCATTCCTCTCATTTATGAGGGCTTGAATTTGAGTCACATGTTCCCCCCGATGCTCATTGAACTCCTGCTCGAAGCGTTCTAACTGTTGACACTTATTAATGTGGACTTTCATAAGTGTTTTGTTGTCCTTTATCGCTTTTGTAAGTCGCTCTTCGGCACGATGATGGTGGTAGGTCATCCTTTGGGCCTTGTAATGATAGTAATTGATTATCCAACAACTCTGTATTGTCTCGCAACTCATTGTCTTGGAATATTTTAAATTCGATTATCTCATGCTCCTTCTTTTGGATCGATCTATTTTGAGCATGAGTCATTGTGGCTTACGTCGTATCGGAAAAAAATGTTATAGTGGAGGAGGAATGGAAGGATGTGATTTCGTGAGTTAGAATTCCTTGAGGAGAAAAACTAGATCATCAATTGATTCCGTTTCGGTCGCTGAATTTTGAAATTGACAAATGATTTTCTTAGAAATGATATGAGAGTAAATAACACGATTTGGATTGGAATAATCTGCTTCGGTGGTTCAAAAATCGAAGGAAAGAATTTGAGATATTATGATTTAAAAGGCTGGGGCTTCAAGAATTCGATCACTCAAGGTGTGAAATTTTGAAATTGTTTGAGGGCTATTAAATATACATGTTATGAGGATTCATAACCCAAAATTAATTTGAATTTGGTGTTCCGAGTTGGGTGAAATCGATGCCCGAAATTTTCGCAGATTAGGGTTCTAGGGCGAGAATCTCGATCCGAAATTGAGTATCTTTCCTTGTTTGTGATTTTGATTGGATAGAGGGCTTTTGTTCGACATGATAAAAGGATCATAAACCCAGAATTAATTTGAAATCGGTGTTCGGATTGATGATGAAATTGAATCCAAATTTTCCGTGACCTAGGGTTCTAAGAGGCGTGGATTGCGACTCAAAATTGGAAGCTTTTTCTTGTTCGTTATTTCAATTGGATAGAGGGCTTTTATTTGATGTATGATTACGAGTGATATCCCGAAATTAATTGGGTTTTCGTTTTTGAATGGTGGATCAAATCGACAGTTGAAATTTTCCAAAATTAGGGTTTGAGCGCGAAATTCTCGGTCCGAAAATTGAGTAATTCCTTGTTTGTGATTTCAATTGGATGCAAAGATCTTAATGAGAATGATCTTAGGATTAATACTCCAGATTTATATCGGATTTTATGTTGAGAAATGAATATGGAATTTCTCGAAAATTTAGGGTGCATAGGCGTGAATTGAGGCTCGAAATTGGCTATCTTCCATTGTTTGGGAGTCAGATTAGATAAGGGCTTTTATTACTGGCATGATTTCGAGCAAGATCCCGACTTTAATTTGATTTTTGTGTTCAAAAATTCGATTAAATAGGTAGTGAAAGTTTTCGTAATTTAGGGGTTCTAATGAGGCGAAAATCTTGTTTCGAAATTGAACACTTTACTTATTTATAATTTCGATTTGATAAGGGGTTTTTGGTAGGGATTAAATATCGGTCATAAACCCGAAATTAATTTGAAATTGATGTTCGGATTGATAGAGAAATCGTTGGTCGAAATTTTTTGTCATTTAGGGTTTATAGGGCCAACTTTTCGGTCCTCAATTGACGTCCTTACTTCGTTTGGAAATCATTAAGACCATAGGGCTATTATTAATCATACCGTGAATGGTAATACTTTAAATTTAATTCGATTTTTATGTTCGGATTCGAGAGAATTTAAAGCTTAAAGTTTCGGTTAGGGTTCCGGATTGGGGTCGGAATTTCATTCAAAAATTAAGCACTTTCTTTAATTTGTTATACCAATTGGTTAGAGGGCTTTGGTTCGATGTATTTCAGGGAATAAAAACCCAGATTTAATTTGTGTTTGGTGTTCGGAAATGGGAGAAATCGATGGCTAAAATTTAGGGTAAAATTAGGGTCTTGGCATGAAAGACGATCCGTAAATGTCGACTGAAACTCGAAATTAGTTTAGGGCTTTTGTTCTACACTTAATTTCGTTCACGTTGATGGGTCGCATATCTTGTTACATGGCCGAAGGCGGCGGTTTCGGGACGTAGAAGTTTCGATCGGTTTAGGGTTCTTGAGTTCGAAAAATTGGATCTGCAATTGGTCATCAATCGCTGAACGGTTAACGTAATTGGGAGAGGGCTTTATCTCGTCTCTCACAGGCGGTCATGGTGATTAGTATAATTACGACAAACGGCAGCGGCGGCGTGACGGTGTTGGCGACGCAAATCCGATTTTTTGTTTTGTTTTGTTTTATTTTTTTTATTATAAAAAAAACAGATTGTTAATTCATGATTCCCAACTTGTTTTTGATTCACTCAGTTGGTCTATTAGATCCGGGATTTATAATTCGGTTGATTTATATCAACCAAAAATCTTTTCCCAGCGGGATCATGGAACCTGGTTTAGCTCTGATACCACTAAAATGTCACGCCCCAAAATCGGAGCGCGTGACACCGGTGTTGAATCCAAATATGAAATTTGAATACAACAAGCCTCGTATACAGATATTTGATAAAACCAGTCTATTTATTCCAAAATCATTAAATTGTCCTTACAATTGCTATTACAAAATACTATTCTCTAGGATTAAATCAAAGATGCGGAAGCGCAAATAAAACTAATAAATTTCTTTGAAGATTCTCCGTGGATCATCTCCAAAAATTATTCTTGTTCTTCTTCCTCGATCTCTTCTTTTCTTCTTTGTCTGGGAGGGGAGGTAAGGAGGGTGAGCGTTTGGGAAAACAACCAGCAAGTAGGGGCCGATTAAACATAGTAAAAATATACATATAATCATAGCAAAAATCCTTTAATATTTCTTTGTCAAATCACATAAATCTTGGCACATAAATACATTTCTTACACATAAACACATATCTTGCACATATCCACATAACGAGTTATTTGATTTAAAAGCATGCTTTTCATAGGTTGTTCAATCGAGATTTAAAACATACATATAGTTTTGAAAACGAAATGAAGTTGTAGCAAAAACCCACTTACATTCGAAGCGTGATTGAACGAATTGCATGTTGTAGAAAATAGCACAAAATCTCCTCATCCTTTGCCTTGAAGGTTTCGAATTCTTGTGTGTGTAAGTGTGTGTAGGTTTCGAAATCTAGGGTCTTGAGTGGTAGGTTTGTGATGTTGTTTTTAAAATATAGGAGCAAGATGGAGGGGCATTTACTTTGATCCTAAATCTTGGCCATTTAGTGTCAAAGAATTTGGCAAGATAATAAATATAAATATGTCTCTTGGTAGGATAAGTTTTTCTTTGGTAGGGTAATATATTTAAAGTAGGAGACATTCCTTAAAAATTTCAAAAACTTTGCAATGTAATGAAATGATTTGAGCAAGTATTGAATGTGGTCAACAATTGGTTATTAATGTGAATCAATTTATCAATTCCATAACTTTGGCCTTTTATTAACAAGATTGGGGTTAAATAGTAATTGGATGTCATTATGATATTATTGATGTAGTTGAATGGGTTAATGAATGGTCATCACCTTTCATAATTTGAGAAAACACAATTACAAAACCTTGACATCTAATGACTAATGATAAGAATTGGGATTGAATGAGCTTGAATGGTGGAATGGTGGAATGGTGGCAAGGTTTGGTACTTAAATGTCATTGAATTACTAATGATAAGAATTGGGCAAGTCCATTGAATGGTTTAATTATGCACTTTCAAAAATATAGGATTAGTATAGGAATTATAGTCCATAAACTTTTTATCTATTCATTGCAAGATTTAAGATTGATTATTATTATTAATATTATTTTCAATGATTTCTTAATTAACTACAACTTTAAATTATTCAAAAGTTTATAAGCTAAAATCATATAACCTATGTATTATCTCTTACACAACTTTAATAAGTTATAAACATAAATATGTGATTAAAAGTCCACAAGATTGAATAATATAATTAAATCCATCCATAATGTAAATCTATTATTTTTATTTATTTTTCAATGTTATCTCGGTATCACGTAATTTGTTTGACCAAAATTCCGGGTCTTCACAAGTGGACACATGAACCGTTGACTAATAGCTTACTCGATTACCAAACTATTGAGAGTGGATCGACCGGTATAAATCTTAATTTAAAAACAAGAAATAAGTAAAAATATGATTATTTAGGACCACTGCTTTTTTTTTTTTAATATATATAGAAATGATAAATAAAAATAGTCTCAATCTAAGAGCCCGGATAATTTTTTACAATCTAAAAAAATGGAGATTTCGAATTAACTGAGAGAGCATTTGGATTGAATAATTTGAAGTCATGAATTTCAAATCAATTTAATTGTTGAATGTATATTGGTGTATCAAATTCACATCTTTACTAATTTATGTAAATGTAATGAATGATAATTGTGATGGATTTGAAATTTGTTGGAAAAAAGATGTCTATTGAATTACAATTAAGCATCGGAGAGCAAACAAGAGAAATCCGTACGTCAAAATTTCTGGAGACCGCGATTGATCGTCATGCGTTGGCACAATAGATCGCGACATGGAAAAAATAAGCACCATAATTCTGCATAGTGCTCGATCGCGCATGACAGAATTTTTTATAAAGAGGGCGTGATCTATACAATTTTTCCAGGTGGGTGCATCCCTTCGTGTTGTGATGCATTTTTCATGAATTGGTACCTCCAAATGGTCTAGTATATAAAGAACTTCCCTTGGCTGAATTACCTACTTAATTTTTGGATCTAATATCAGATTTAATTATAAAATTTGTGCACCTTGTTCATCCTATTCCTTGTTTACCATTTTAGTGACTTTAAACCTTTAAAAACAAAAATTGGGGAGGTTGTAGGACTCGAACCCAATACCTTTTACTTTGGGAAATAGATGACAACCACTAGGCCAATACCTTGTTGTCAACTTTAAACCTTTTGAGAATTTGTGAATTGAAGTTCTTTTATCACAAATCATAAGTCGTTGTATCTTGGGAGACAAATTACCAATTGAACATTTAGCACCGTTGCATGACAATATTGTCTTAAAGACGGAGATTTCAAATCTTGCATCGGTATTCTTTTTAAAAAACCATTGTTGTTTTGCATGTTACTACCAAAGAGATACACAATCAAAAATATTTTTAACTACAAAATCTACATAAGATAAGTATATTTCAAATCTAAGTTCTAAATTTTTTCTTAAATCAAATATCTTAATTAAAATGAAATACATACACCCAAACACAATATGTCAGAATTCATTAAAATGGTCTCACTTTACATTATATATATTGACTCTAAAATAAGATCTGTAATTTTTAAAGGAAAGATGTGTTGGAAAAAGCATGAAAATGAATCAATTTTTTTTAAAAAAACATGCTCGATCGATCGAGCAAAATGCTCGATCGATCGAGTGGACCAGAAAGTTTCTGGTTGTGTTGCTACAGGAGCTCGATCGATCGAGCGGGGTGCTCGATCGATCGAGCCCTGCTTCAGATTTGTGAAATGATTTGTCCATTGATGTTTGGGGTGCGATTTTTGGCCAAATGGTGCCTCCAAATGTGTCATTTGAACTTGGTTTTTGGTCTACTATAAAAACAACATAACCCCACTTGATTTGGAAAAGAATTTCAAAATTCATTCATATATTTTTAATGAAATTTGAGAGCATTTGTTGTTCATCAAATTGAGTGCTTTGAATCTTTGTGGTTTGAGGACTTGTGATTTGGAGTGCTCCTATCACAAGTCATAGTCGTTGTATCTTGGGAGACAAATTGTCATAGCAAATCGTTAGCACCATAACGGGCAATATTGTCTTAAAGACGGAGATTACAAATCTCGCATCGACATAAAATTTGTTTTGAAGCTATTGTTATTTTTTTTGAGATACACTTTGAGAGAATTTTTATACAACAAGATGCACTTTATTATGAATAAATTCTATTTGAATAGAAAAAACTACGTATATTTACCTTTCTTTTGGATCCATCCACCACTATCGAGCACGATTACGTTTCTAGTCATTACTCCAACCCGAAAATCTGCCTCGTTTCTCAAAAAAATCCACACAAATTAGTATTTTAATTTATAAAATAATTTTATTTGCAGATTCATTATTTAAAAAATCTGCAGAGAAATGAAAACAATTATCGGGAACATGCTTTCCGTCACTCTATTAATGGTATTATGTGGTTGAGAAATAATAAAGTTGTGATATTTTTAGATCATCTTATAATGTCGTAAAAACAATTTTCATGTTAAATTCATGAAAATTGCCTGACAGCATCATAAAATACTCTGACAATAACATTTCTGGATAAGAAAGGTTACCTATACTCCCACATAAGTTATTTAAATATCAATAAGGTAACAAATAGACAATAGTTTATTTGTTTTATCTCTTACAAAATAAAGGTGTCGAATCAAATTTCCTAATTATCATTCCTGTAATTCGACTCTAGCTTAAAAAAAACTGCAAAATCGGTGTATGAAGCTCTAGTTATGTGCGGGATTTGGGAAGGTATCAGACTATTTGGGCCTAATGCAATTAGGACAAATTTTTTTTTTAAATTAAAAATGATTATACATAAATTAAAACAAGCATTTAAATCAATATGTAGGCCACTATGCTTACTCGGAAGGCTCTATTTATAAACATGCAATGAAGAGAGAAGAATTGCCACCTCTAAAATATAGCTAGCTATGGCAAATTTGCGGTGCCCTGAGACCATGCTAGCCCTTCTACTCTTTCTCATTTGCTCGTCATTCACTGCCACAGCAGTTGGATACGAATACGATCTCTCGAATTTCAGCCGGAGCGGTTTCCCACCTGGTTTTCTGTTCGGAGCTGCCTCCTCAGCCTACCAGGTATGTAATATTATATAGTTTATGCATTTCATTTAAATGGAAGTGTCAAATTCATAAACATGAGAATGAGAGGAATCACTGCTCTTGAAACAAAGCAATTATTACAAATATTATCAATTATTTATTGTTGCAGTCTATATATGAAATTCACATTGTTTTTGTAAGCGAGAATCTTGAAATACCTGAATATATATATACACACACGCGCGCACACATATATGCATTGTCAAAATTAGAGGAATATCCAGCCGCACCCCCCAGCAAAAGTGTTTTGTCGGTGATTAGAGGAATATACCTTGAGGGTCCTGAGTTCGATCTTTTACATTTTTCATATTCGTTCATGGTATTTTGCCGGTGATTATGATTGGTTTTTGCTCCAATTTACGAGAATGCTAATGTTAACTCATAATATGACAATAAATCAAACAAATAGTGCGTGTTTATTCAATGAAATTTTGAGGTGGAACCTCGTGCAAGGTGTAATCGAAATTATTCGCTTCCCTAATTTATTTTTCTAGCTCCGCCCCTTGGAATATCCTATATATGTGTGTTTATTGTTGACAACATTTGAGCATGCTACAAGACTTTGGATAAACTATGGTATTCGTTGCTTATAACAGTACGAAGGTGCTGCATTTGAAGATGGAAAAGGACCAAGCATATGGGATAATTTTACCCACAAATTTCCAGGTCTAATTTCCTGATGTTTACATCATCATATTTTTCATTTATTTAAAGAAATATTTCTTTTTTTCTATAATTATATATCTTTTTTTTTAATCAGAGAGAAAAAAACATTTTTTATGGGTAATTGTCTTATTGATTCGTTAATATTCATGTTTCCATATGTATTAACATTTTTAAAAATTTGCAGGAAAAATATTGGATAGGAGCAATGGAGATGTTGCCATAGATTTTTATCATCGATACAAGGTGATTTTTTAATCGATCTTCCCTTATATATTTGCTAATCATAAAGCATCTTATACTTACTATCTACATTTATATATCATTTTTGTTTATTTGTATTTAAATTAATATTAATATTAGGCACAAGATAAATATTTTAAATTATTCACTTCTGAAAAAAAAATTATGAATTACGCACATACATATCATTCATATCGTAGGAAATCATTCATATCATTTATACCGTTATTTTCCAATCCATCTCTCACAAATCAATATATTAAATACTAAAAAGCTTTTTAATTTTGATAAATACAACCTTTTAGTTAAAATTTAATCCATTTGATTTTATGTAAATGACGGAAATATATATGTTTTTATTATTTATTTTTAATCTTTACCTCTTCAAACATTATATATGTTATTCTATGGGAAAATTATAATTTTTGTCCGACTATTGTTTGTCTCTTTGCGATCTTGATCCTCTATATTATCAAATTTCAGTCTTAGTCCCGTATATTTTAGTTGTTGGTAGTTTTAATCATTTATCCAATGGAATGCTGATACGACACTACATACGTCATCTCCATGTTGGTGTCACATTAGCACAATGTCAAAAAGTTACTAAAGTTGCAAAAAAAGAAAAGAAAAAGAAAAGATAAGTTGTCAAATCTGATAACAAATATGATCAAAATTGCAACGAGACAAATATCCAGAACCAAAATTATAACTTTTCTTTATTAAATTTATATATTTCTAGTCAAGCTTGAGATCGAGTCCGAATTTTTCTAGTCTAATTCTAATTTTTGCAAATTCGACCAATTTACGTCCATGTCTTCGAACCCTTGGCTCAAATTAGACAAAAAAGAGTCTAATACATTTTGGAAGCCACAAATCTTTAATATTCTATTTTGATACAAAATGTTAATGGGATTAGTTGTCATCTAAAATTAATCTATGTTGAAAAAAAACAATTCATAATAATATTATATCTCCTACTTGTGAGAAATGTTTGACTCTATTGATGGAATCTGTCTTAACAGGATGATGTGAAAATAATGAAAAACCTAGGACTCGATGTATTCAGAATGTCCATTTCTTGGCCTCGAATACTACCTCGTAAGATTATAGCAATGGCTAGAGTATAGCATTTACTGTAACATTTTCGTGATTTATTATGTTTGTTTAATTTAAGAACTAGATCAAAGGAATGAGGGAAAAATTCAGGATCTAGGGTTTGAATTTAAGTGTGGTTTTATTATATGATAGGTGGGAGTTTGAGCGGCGGAGTGAACCAGAAGGGGATTGACTTTTACAGGAATGTCTTCAAGGAGCTCATAGCTAATGGTACACAAAATTCACTTAGTTTTTACTCTCTTATCTAATCTCTTACTTTTATATTTTATAACTGTTATGGTAATTAACCCACAGGTGTAACTCCATTTGTGACACTATTTCATTGGGATGTACCTCAAGAACTAGAAGATCAGTACAGAGGCTTTTTGAGTCCTTTAATCATGTTAGTTAACTTCTCAAATTCTTTGTTTTTATTCAAGACATGAAAGTTAATCGCAGACAACATCCACATCTATATAGATGCTGTAAGATAAATGGGTAGATAATTAGTGTTACGGAATAACGACTGCTGTCATGTTCTTGCGGAAATTTCAGAAGCTATAAGGGACAGAAAAATAACACACACACAAATGAAGGCACAAAGATTTAGTGGTATGACAAAACTCGCATACGTCCACGGAGCGCACACACTTCACTATATCAAATATGAAGGGAATACAAGAGGAGTACAAACTCTCGACTCTCGGAGCAAACTGCCCAAGTCAACTCTAGCTCTCTCTATACTTTGTTCTCTCTCAAAGCTACTCAAGCTTTGGTTTGTGTTCTGATACAAAATAAACAAATCTCTTTCCTATTTATAGGTGAAAATTATGGTGTGAACCAATAAACTTCTTGGTATAAACTTATGCATAATTAGGCATTGAATTCAACATTCAAACTTGGCATGGTTGTTTGGCCAAAATTTATTTGACTTCAAACTTGGCTCACCATTGTGGAAAATTCCAACAATCGTTAGACATAATCCAACAACCACCCACTTGAAGGTTGATTTCAATCTGTCTTCACATCTTGATCAGTGGTGTGCTCGATCTCCATATTCAACCTTGAAGACCAACTGAAGATGTACATAGCTTCAGCTTACCAATGGTGACAACCTATAAAGACTTGTCCTCTGACGACTTGTCCGCTGACAACCAACTGCATCTGCTATCAGCTCCCACTGGTATGATCAATATATGGCCTTGTACAGACCTTGTCATACAAAAGACTTTCAATGGCTAGACCTCGGGCCCTGAAGTTTCTCTCTTCATCCATTCCAGGATAAACGATTCTTGGATAAAAGTGACTGCCCAAGGGCATAAGCACTACCTTGGAATCACTCATGTTGAACCTCTTCAGCACACGTTTCATGAATTCATCATGAGATAACTGCAAAATACCATTTTACTTATATCTGGAGATCCGCATCCCAAGAATATGTTTAGCTTGACCTAGATCTTTCATGTCAAACTCATTTGACAGTTGCATCCCCGACTTCTTGATCTTGTCCAATTGTGAGTGTAGGCCTTGAGCAACACTTATGCTCAATACTGTCCGAATAAAGACTAGCTTCACTTCTGATGAAAACATGTTGATGTTATCACTTCCATCTTTGATTACCAATAGGGCCTTGACATTTTTTTCCTTCACATGATACACCAATTTTCTGTGAAGGGCTTTCTTTCCTCTTGGTGCCTCCATATGTTCCCAAGTTTTGTCGAAGATCTGAGAATGCATTTCATCCCTCATTGCAATCTTCCCCTTGCTAGCATCTGTTGCATGACATGCTTCCTCTTAGCATTCAGACTCTCCACAATCTGTAAGAAATAGATAATTCATATACCTTCTGCTTTGTATATAAGGCCGAGATGAACATCTCGGTGCAGGAGGACTCTGAACCTGTGGTGCGCCAGACTGCTCTTTACTGCTTTGCGCTTCGAGTTTCTCCTGAACGATATTCTCGTCTTCATCTTGTGCCATACTACCGTATGGCAGGCCATCTTGCTCAACATAGACAAGATCACTTGTTGACTCACGAGTGCTTGTTGTGTGTCTGTATTTGTACATAACCCATTCGTTGAAGATAACATCACTGCTGCAGATTATCTTCTTATTCTCATCATCCCAAATGCAATCGCCAAACTCATCCTTGTCATACCCGACGAAGGTGAATTTATGGGAATTCGGGTCAAGCTGACTACTGCTTGGATCACCTATATGTACATATGCAACACAACCAATGACTTTCAGATGCGTGGTTTCACCTCTTTCCTGCTCCATACATCATCTTGTGGTCTGAGCTCTAAAAGTGATGAGGTACTTATATTCATCAGATACACTGCAGTAGCAACTGCTTCAGCCCAGAACGACATGGGTAAACCTGACTGTATCCGCATGCTTCTTGCTTTCTCTGTCAATGTTTGGTTCATGCATTTTGCTATACCTGTAAAGACCCGGAAATTAAGGTATTAAAACTCTAATTATTAAATAACTATTAATTATTATAGCATGACTAAAACTTTATTATTTAATTTCCTTGTAGAATTAAATATTCCTAGGTTCTATAACTATCATCACAATCTATGCAAGTATTGATATCATTAATTCAAAGATTTCCATCCTATTTTACTAGCAACTAAAAATCAAAAATTTCATTAGTGAATCAAGAGTTTTGGGAAAGATTTTTATACCATAAATTCAAGAATCTCAGCCTCATTTTTTTCGAAAATCTGCATCATTATTTTCGAAAATTATATACCATAATTTCATCAAAATCTTCACCTTATATACCCTCAAAAATCGATACCATATTAGCATCAATCATGCAACGATTTTTATACCTTATGACTCACCAAAAATTTGCATATTGTAACACAAAAATCTGCACAGATTTTGTGGCCTTAATTTCGAAAATTCTCATCTTTAATTTCCAGATTTTGTATCAAAATTATACATTTGAGTTAACCATTAAAAAGTGTATCTAGCATCAACCTTTTCCCTCCATTATTCTGCTCTATTATATTTGTTCGAAACGCATCCTATAAGTTGAAAGATTCTGCACAATCTTGCCATTATCTTGTTACAAAAATACAAGCCACAAAAGTCCATAAAGTTCGCTACATTCAGCAGCCATCTCTCGAAAATTATAGCCTAAAACTTTTGAAATTCCTGTCTCAAACTTTCGAATTCTTACTGCTCAAACTTTCGAATTTCACTCCTAAATTCTGAAAGTTTCGATTGAAAAGGATTTCAACGTGCTTTTGCAACCGAGTTCACTCTTTCGTCTACAATCGCTGTAAGTGGGTTTTTGCTAGTTATTCGTTTCGTTTTTCTAAAAATGATTGTATGTATGCTTTTAAATCTCAATCGATATGAATTTATTTTGAAATTATGCAAGTAGTAATTTTTAAGCACTTTAAACTTTGAAATCTGATTGGAAGTGGATTCCTTTATGACCCTGATGCGGTGGGATATAACCGTTTACATGACCTTATACGGTGGTTAACCGTTGTTTATGGAATGTCCAGACCCTTTATTCGTGGGTAAGCCGATGCATGACCTCTCTAGGAGGGATAATTCTAGAGACTGATATCAGTACCAAGAGGAAACTAGAAATTTAATGTGCTTCAGTATATGAAAATTATGAACGATATGAGATGTCATGTTATGGCTCGATGGAGCAATTATGTCAAGATACATTCATATCGGTTTATGTCAAGTCACGATTCATGTTATGAAAATTATGAAAACTATATTATTGTCATATCGATTGGCCCCCGCTTGCTGAGTGTTTTCCAAAACACTCACCCCTTACTCTACATCCCCAGATAAAGCTGAGGAAGAAGTTGAAGCTGAAGAAGAACACCAATTCTGGGGTTGGTGATTTGTCCGCTGCGTTATCTTAAATTTAGTTCCCAAGAGTTTATCATTAAGTACGATTTTAATTCGCTCAGTTGTTTAAGTTTTAATTTCGCGTTTTTAATTCAATGTAAAGGCAATGGTTATTTATTTATGGAAAATAGACTGGTTTTCGTTTGTTACGATATTTCGAGGCTTATTGGTTTTCTAGTTGTATTGGAAAATCAATGTCTGTGTTATGGACCTCGGTCTCGGGGCGTGACAATGCCATCCTGTTGTGGCGTACTTGGTACAGTTCTCTCCAACTTGATACCATGGTCGTAGCAGAATTTCTTAAATCTGGTGTTTGTGTATTCACCATCATTGTCTGATCTAAGCTTCCTTACTTTCAACCCTGTCTCATTCTCCACCATGGTCTTCTATACTTTGAATGCATCAAATTCATCTGATTTATGCCTCAACAAGTAAATCCATACCGCTTGTGAATGGTTGTCGATAAAAGTCACAAAGTATGATTTTCCGCCATTGGATAAGACGGGTGTTGGACCCCACATATCTATATGAACCAATTCCAGTTTCTCTACTCTTGGGGGTCGATTGCTTGTCTGGAACTTACCCTCATTTGCTTGCCAAAGATGCAATCTTCACAGTGATCTATGTCCACTGACTGCAAGCCTGGTAGCTTTTCCTCCTATTGCCTCAGTTTGAGCAACATCTCACTCAAATCGCCAAGTCTTTGGTTCCTCATATTGGAATCGTTATCACATGTACCAGTTGTAATCGTTTGATAAGCATCCTCTGTCGTAAATAGAGAAAGTCCATTCTTTCCTGGTGCAATAGTCATTTCTCCTCTCGAGATCTTCCAATTATCACCATTGAAGATCATCGTGTTTCCTCCACTTGTGAGTTGTCCGACCGAGACCAGGTTCTTCCTTAGGTGGGGAACATGCCTGACACTCTTCAGCTTCCAAGTTGATCCGTTCAACTTGATCTACACATCACATTTCTTAATGATATCGCAAGTTAGGTAAAGACACAATCTACCATAGTTACCTGGTGCATATTCTTCCAAATAATCTCTATGGAGGTTGAAGCACCAGAGTCTAATATCAAAGACTCCTGTTACCATCCAGGGAACTAATGAAACCACAATCATCATCTGATATTGATGTTATGTTTGCATCTGTATTTCCTTGCATTCCTTCTTCGGGGCTTTACAATTGCTTTTGTAATGCCCAAGCCCGCCACAATTTCAGCACTCAATAGTCTTTGAATTTTGGGAATTAGTAGGATTCCTAGATTTGGACCTCCCGTCCTTTGATCTTTCTCGATGGTTTGATTCGCCACGTCCATTTCCTCTGGTTCTTCCTCTTGTTTCAGTAGACAAAGCCGAAGACGAAGTCTCACTTAACTCTCTCCTTCGGATTTCTTCCCTAAGAACTAGATCACGAAAACATCATCAAATTTTGACTTATTGCTTCCTGATGAGCTACTTACTGCTGTGATTGTAGCATTCCCTTCGTGTGTGGCCATAGCTCCTGATACTTTGATGAAACCGTACTTGAATAGTATACACAAAGTAAGCTCCCAAAAAGAGAGGATCTCGATTTTTACTATACAGAACCTCAAGATTCCTAGGAAATTGGTGGGGTCACACCGGTCCTACTTAAATATCGATTTTCCTAGACAGAACCTCCTTAGCAATACGTATTCTTCTACCATACCAAAGTTCCACCCAGCAAAAAAGAACATAGCTCTTCCATATCTTTTGGCTTTCATCCCAAAGTTAAAAACAGATTCTTCTGAAAAGATAGTCTTCAGTCTGCATCTTCCATAAAATGAAGTTTGTACCGTCAAACTTTTCAATCCTTTCATTATCTTGATGCCATTGTGAAAAACTTTCACTCGATGGTGGAATTGGCCAATTCCGATACCACCAGTGAATTCAGAATATCTGAAAATCTTTGGAACCATTTTCTGTCCTTGACTAGCTCTGATACTAGTTGTTAGGGAATAATGACTGTTGTCATGTTTTTGCAGATATTCCATGAGTTATAAGGACAGAAAAAAAAACACACACACACAAATGAAGACACAAAGATTTACGTGGTTCGGCAAAACCCGCCTACGTCCACGGAGCGCACATACTTCACTATATCAAATATGAAGGGAATGCAAAGGAGTGCAAACTCTCGACTTTTGGAGAATGAGCAAACTGCTCAACTCAACTCTAGCTCTCTCTGCACTTTGTTCTCTCTCAAAGCTACTCAAGCTTTGGTTTGTGTTGTGATACAAAATGAATAAATCGCTTGCCTATTTATAGGTGAAAATCATGGTGTGATCCAAGAAACTTTTTTGGTATAAACTTAGGCATATTAGGCATTGAATTCAACCTTCAAACTTGGCATGGTTGTTTGGCCAAAAATTATTTCACTTCTGTGGAAAATTCAAACAATGGGTAAGACATAATCCAACAATTAGTCGATATATGCACATATATATGCATTTTATTAGGGTGACAAAATCTGTTTGGTAGAAACTGTTAGAAAGGAAAAACAATAAAATTGATCATTATTGATGATCAAAGTAATGAAACAGTAACAAGTATTTTGGGAATTCCCTTTTTGATTAATGAAAAATGAAAAACTCTATATCAACATCTGTAGTGTTCTCCTATATATATATACTAAGCAATATTCGAAATATACATGCAAAATGTGACCCAATCCTAACTAATTCTCTCTCTCTCCAATCTTTCTGTTATGCCATAACAGATTATTCCATCTGTGAGCATAACAGATATATGCTCTCATTTTCTTCATTGTCTTCTGCACGTGTGGATGCCTCACGTTTTCTTCATCTTTTGATACTCCCCCTCAAGATGGATATATATGTTTAATATACCCATGTTGGAAAGTAAGAACATGAATCTTTGACTTGATAATGCTTTGGTGAAAACATCCGCCAACTGATGTTTGGAGGAGACATAAGCAGTTCTAACTATTCCAGCCAAAACCTTTTCTCGGACAAAGTGGCAGTCCAATTCTATATGCTTGGTCCGTTCATGAAACATTGGATTCTTTGTCAAGTGTATGGCTGATTGATTGTCGCAAAACAAGGATGTTGGCTGTTTAATGTGAACCCCAAAGTCTGCCAGCATCTTTTGTAACCAAACTATCTCAGAAGTTGTATGTGCTAATGCCCTGTATTCTGCTTCAGCAGAAGATCTAGAGATGGTATTTTGTTTCTTGGACTTCCAGCTGATTAGGGAGTCGCCAAGGAATATACAGAACCCTGTAACAGATCTTCTAGTATCAGGACATGCTCCCCAATCAGAGTCACTAAATCCTCGAAGCTCCAGAGAAGAATCTATTGAATAAAATAACCCCTGTCCAATAGAACCTTTTAAATACCTCAAAATCCTATAAGCTGCCAATATATGTTCTTCACTTGGTTTGCTCATAAACTGACTCAAAACATTCACACCGTAAGTGATATCGGGCCTTGTTATTGAAAGGTAAATTAACCTTCATATTATTCTCCTATATCGAGAAGCATCATCCAGATAATTCTTTAACAAGCTTGACAATTTATGATTCAATTCTATGGGTGTAGCAGAGGGCTTGCAACCAAGAAGACCTGCATCTTCAAGTATCTCAAGAGTATACTTTCTTTGACATATATGAATCCCTTTAGAAGATCTTGCAATTTCCAATCCAAGAAAGTACTTCAAATCCCCTAAATATCTCACTTTGAATTGGCCATGCAGATATTGTTTTATGGAATCAACGAGTTTCATGTCATCACAAGCAATTAAAATATCATCAACATATACCAAAAGAATAATAAAACCTGTTTCATCTTTTCTAGTGAATAGTGAGTAGTCAGATTTGGACTGCTGAAATCCAATGGACAAGAGTGATGTGGTAAATTTTGAATTCCATTGGCGTGAAGCTTGCTTCAAACCATAGAGAGACTTGTGTAATCTATAGACAAGGTTCGAATTTGTTGGATACTCCCCCTTTGGCTGGAATCCAGGAGGAATGTGCATGTAAATTTCTTCATCTAATCCCCCATGAAGAAAAGCATTATGAATGTCCAGCTGATGTAGGTGCCATTTGTTGATTGAAGCCAAAGCCAATAACATCCTGACAGTGGTAATTTTGACCACTGGACTGAAGGTTTCATGATAATCAAAACCCTCTCTTTGCGTGTAACCCTTAGCAACAAGGCGTGCCTTGTGTTTGTCAACAGTCCCATCAGATTTAAGTTTTGTTTTGAAGACATATCTGCATCCTATGGCCTTTTTACCTGGAGGTAAAGGTGTAACAGACCAAGTTTCATTGGTTTCTAAGGCATCAAGTTCTGAAATTATGGCGTCTCTCCAATGTTGAGATTGTATAGCTTCATCATAAGATGAAGGTTCTGTGTGAAGTGATAGAGATAAGGCATAGGTTGTGTGGGTAGGGGAGAGATGATCATAAGATAAGTATTGATGTAAGGGGTGGATGGTAGATGAGTGAGTGTGAGGAGTGGAAGATATTAAGTTACAGTGATAATCTTGGAGGTAAGAAGGAGTATTTCTGGATCGAGTGGTTCTTCGTAAAGGGTGTGTAGATTCTGTGGAGTTGGTATGATCAATGTTATCATGAGTAATAGAATCTGAATCTGAAGAAGTTGGTAACTCAGATGATTGAGTTGGTAAAGAGGGATGAGGTAATGAAGGTGTTGAGATGGTTTGAAAGATATCAGTGGGTATATCTGAGTCAGACATGGCTGGTGGTAGAGAGAATAATGATGGAGGATCATCATCAGTAATATTGATGATTTGGAAAAAGGGAACATAGTTTCAAAGAAAACTATGTCTCTTGAGATGTGAGTGTCGTGGGTTTCTAAGTTATAAACCTTGTATCCTTTAAAACCAGCAGGATAACCAATGAAGATACACTTATGAGCTCTAGGATCCAGCTTAGTACGATGAAGAGGACTAGTGGAAATGTAACATAACGAACCAAAGACACGCAGATGAGAGTAAGGTGGCACGACCTTATATAAAAGTTCGTAGGGAGTTCTATTATTTAGGAGAGGAGTTGGTGTTCTATTGATGAGATAGGTGGCAGTTAATATAGCATCCCCCCAGAATATGAGAGGCAATGAAGCTTGGAATAATAGAGCTCTTGCAACATTTAGAATATGTTGATGCTTACGTTCTACAATCCCATTTTGTTGTGGAGTGTAAATACAAGATTTTTGATGCACAATTCCATGGGAATTATAGAAGTCTGGAATATGGAATTCGAGTCCATGATCAGTTCGAATTTGTTTAAGGCAAGAATTAAATTGAGTTCGAATCAAAACCACAAAATTCTGTAAAATCATTCTTGCTTCTGATTTAAACTTCATCAAATAAACCCAAGTGACTCTACTATAGTCATCAACTATGGTGAGAAAGTATTGATGTCCATGTATTGAAGATTGAGAATAAGGGCCCCAAATATCGCAATGGATTAAATCAAAAATTGAGGATGAAAAACTTGTTCTATGAGAGAATGAAAGTTTCTTTTGCTTTGCTGTCTGACATACATCACAAGGAAAAGAAAGACCAGTACAATGAACATCAGAACTAGAGGATTGAATTAGTTTCAATCGTTGAGTTGATAAATGACCTAATCTAAGATGCCATAATTGGTCATCTTTCTTCATGGCTTGATGAACTTGAGAAACAGAATGGGACAACTTCGTAGGAAGGGTGTTGAGTTGATCTTTGGGATTGGTTTCGAATTGATATAATCCATGGCGAGATTTAGCTAGTCCAATCATCATCCCTGAATATATGGCCTGTATGTATCCAAGGTTATGTAAAAATATGAGGCAAATAGATGAGTCCTTGGTTAATTGACTAACGGAAATGAGATTAAATGTGAAGGATGGCACACAAAGAACATCGGTGAGCACAAGATGATCAGATAAATGAACAATACCTTTGTGAGTGGCTTGAACTTTAGAACCATTAGGAAGATGAATAAAGGTGTTGTGAATGTGAGTAAATGACGAAAACAGAGCTGGAGAACAGATCATGTGATCTGTTGCTCCAGTGTCAATAATCCAGGAGGATGGAGAATATGTGTTACATTTCGAAAGTGCTGAGAAAATCGAAGAGGATATACCTGCCATGTTGGAGTGATGGGGATGATTCTGAGTGGGTTCAGATTTGGAATTAGGAGAATGGGCATGATTCTGCTGTACAGCCTCAATATTAAGGAGAGCCATAATTTTCTGAAACTGATCTTGAGAGAATGAAACTTGACTGTCATCCCTGCCTATTTGAGGTTCCTGCAAAACAACGTTATTGACCATAGATTGTGACTTATATTTTGGAAACCCAGAAGGACCAGCTTTTGGCTTTGTAAACTTAAAATTTGGAGGAAAACCAATAATCCTATAACAATTTTCACGGGTGTGCCATGGTTTCCCACAATTATCACATGTAATATCCTTTTTCTTGGAGGAGGCATTGTGAAAAGCGGCCAAAGCCGAGGACTCCATAGGTGGGGCAAGTGTAGCCTTGACTTGGCGTTGTCTTTCTTCCTGTAACACCATAGAAAAAGTTTGATCCAGAGATGGTGTAGGACTCATTAACAAAATTTGGCCCTTAATACTCTCATATGAGTCATTGAGACCCATCAAAAATTGGAAAACATAATCTGAGATGCGAACGTCTCCAATGGATTTTAAAGCAGCGCAGGTGCAGTGTCCACAGGTACAGCAAGGCAGAGACCTATAGTTCCTTAATTCCTCCCATAAAGTAGTCAGACGCGTAAAGTATTCATTAATAGACATGGAGCCTTGCATTAAAGAATGAAGTTGTTGTTGAAGCTGAAAAATCCTGTTATTATCAGGTTGAGAGAAACGGGTTTTGAGCTTGTCCCAGACTTCCTTAGCAGAGTTGATGTAAAGAACATTTGAGGCAATCTCTTTGGAGACTGAGTTGAGGATCCATGAAAGTAAGAGATTATTACATCTTACCCAAGGAACAAATAAAGGATCTGCAATCTCGGGGGTGACAATGCTCCCATCGAGGAATCCCAGCTTATTCTTGATTGACACGGCGAGAGTGAATGCTCGATGCCAAGTAATATAGTTAGGGCCAGAAAGTGGTGGTTAGATGATTACTGTGTTAGTGGTATCACTTGGATGAAGGTAGAAGGGTTGGCTGGGATCCTCAGTAGGCGTGTTATAAGTTCGAACATTTGAGGAAGATGACCCATCTGGTATCGTAGAAGCCATTGATGGTGAGTGAAGGTGATGGGAAAAGAACTAAAAAAATACAGAAGGTGAAAATTAAAGTGGTTTAGCTCTGATACCATGTTAGAAAGGAAAAACAATAAAATTGATCATTATTGATGATCAAAGTAATGAAACAGTAACAAGTATTTTGGGAATTCCCTTTTTGATTAATGAAAAGTGAAAAACTCTATATCAACATCTGTAGTGTTCTCCTATATATATACTAAGCAATATTCGAAATATGCATGCAAAATGTGACCCAATCCTAACTAATTCTCTCTCTCTCCAATCTTTCTGTTATGCCATAACAGATTATTCCATCTGTGAGCATAACAGATATATGCTCTCATTTCTTCATTGTCTTCTGCACGTGTGGATGCCTCACGTTTTCTTCATCTTTTGATAGAAACATTGTTCGTAAAAATTTGACTTAATTTTCTGCAATTCAATAAAATGACTGTTATTCTTTATTTCAACTCGCACCCATGTTATGTTGTGCCAGAAATGATTATAGAGATTATGTGGAACTTTGCTTCAAGGAGTTCGGTGATCTAGTGAAGTACTGGATCACAGTTAACGAGGCATTTTCTTTCTCAGACGGTGGTTATGATGGCGGATTTGTCGGAAATTTTGCCCCGTATAGGTGCTCCCCATGGGGAAACTGCCCACAAGGAAATTCAGCAACAGAACCTTATATTGTAGCACATCATCTTCTCATCTGTCATGCAGAAGCTGTCAAAATCTACAAGGAGAAATTCCAGGTTAATATTATTGTTAATAGATATTTTCGATAATGTAATATGTTGAGGCGGTTAATTTTATTTGCCTTTTGCCTGAAAAGATTTACGAAAACTGATAATGTGGCATGCTTTAAAGATAAGCTAAAATGCTTTTCGAGTAATCATGGGATTTGAAAGATTTATTGATTTCCAACAATGTGCTCCACGCTTCGATAGCTCTTCAGCTGGCACACGGCACGGCCCGTTTAATCGTGCCGTCGCGGCACTATTTGTGTCGGCCCATTTTCACAAGAGGCCGGGCCCGGCACGGCCCATTTCAAGTTTTAATTTCTTTTTATTTTTTGGCTTAGCGATCGATCGCTACACTTAAAAAAATAAAAAATAAAAATTTACTATTCTTGCCGTGTCGGCCCACGGGCCGGCACCCTATGGCCCGGCATGGCCCATGCTACAGTGACGTGCCTGGCACGGCACGACACTGTAGCAAAACGTGACGTGCCGCTTCGTGATGTGCTCGTGCCTTGTGTCGTCTGCTCCGTTTGACATCTCTAACTCCAATATACATATTAATTTTTGTGGTTGTTTGTAATATATAATAATATTATGACAGGCAACTCAAAAAGGTGAAATAGGGATAGCCCTGGTCACCCATTGGTTCGCCCCTTATTCAAATAGAACTGCCGATGTTCGCGCAGCAAAAAGAGTTATTGATTTCATATTCGGATGGTGAGTGACTGACCATTTCTCCATTTCTTTCAATTTTTTTTTTAATACACACACATATATAGATATATTTCAACACACTGGATTTACCATGAAATCTTACAGGTTTGCTGATCCAGTGGTTTACGGAGATTATCCAAAAGTGATGAGATCCATATTGGGTTATCGATTACCCAAATTCACAGATGATCAAAGAAAAATGCTAAAAGGATCCTTTGATTTTCTGGGAGTGAACTATTATACTGGGAACTATGCATCTTATTCTTCATCTAACGCCATCAATGTTACAGCAGTACAGACTACATGGCTCGCCTTACAAGTATATATGTTTTTTTTTTTTATTTGAATAATCTTTGCATTTATTATAACCTCACCAGGATTTTTTTTTTTTTTTACTTCTTAATTCTTTTCCAGCTTCAAAAAATGGAGTACAGATTGGTGAGCCGGTAGGTTATCAAGAATACGAATTCCCCATCTATAATTTGATGATTATTCGAACTTTTGTAGATTTCATTTTAATCAGGCAATCTTTGTAAATTTTTGTTATGTAATTTATTATGATAAATTGAGCAAGCGACTTTCAGACTGGAGTGGGTGGCTTCTTCGTGTTCCCGGAAGGACTACATAAACTTCTAGTCTACGTCAAGGATGCCTACAAAAATCCAACCATTTACATTACAGAAAATGGTGGGTTTATTTTTTATGTTTTATCGATTTAATTTGCATGTACGAGGTTTTTCTAATCCTTCAGATCTTATGTTTTAACCAGGTATTGGTGACGCCAACAATGTTACAGTAGAAGAGAGCATAACAGACCCACAACGAATTGATTTCTACAACCGTCATCTTAAGGCCATTCGAGAAGCCATTGGGTGAGTAAATTAGTCCTTTATTAAATAATAATAATTTCTAAAATGATATAAAATAAATCAATTAAATATATATAATGGAATGAAAGATATAATTAATATTATGATTGCAGAGAAGGCGTGAAAGTTAAGGGTTTCTTAGCATGGTCATTCATGGATTGTTTCGAGTGGAATTCAGGTTACACCTTGAGATTTGGCCTTTGCCACGTTGATTTCCAAAAGAACCTCACCAGGAAAGTAAAAAAATCTGGTATTTGGTTCAAGAATGGCCTCCTAAATAAATAAAAAAACTTAGTGGTTCTTGAATAAATAATGAACATCTGATATTCCATCCTCTCTCTTTTTTGGTGTACTTCCCTTTTTTTTGACACCCAATTGTATTGGGTAACATTGATTATGTCTTTAAGGGTAGTACGACACATGTCATCATCCTATATATTTGTGTATATGATGAAAACACTCGTCAGAGATGGCGACACGTACTGTCGTTCTAAGATCATTAAAACCATGACAAACGCCATATAACTGTATATTATTTATCTTCATGTCTTATTTTTAAATCAATCTCACACTTCAAACGGATACTAAGAATGTTATGCTTAATATTGGTGTATGGGAATAAATTTGTATAAATATAATAAAAATGTTATAGAGATTAAACTTGATTCAAATTCGTCAGATAATTTTTTTAGGTATTTATTGTATTTAATAATTAATATTATTAATTTGCACTAATGAATGTGGACATATATTGAAGGGGTAAAGTACATGCCAAATTACTATAAATTTGGTAATTTTATTCCGTAAAATAAAATCCGAAGTTCCAAAATCAAATCTTATGATATTGACGAAATAATTATCGTTATTATAAAATCAATTTTCATATAAATTCATAAAAATTATTATATCAAAATAATAATAATTGTTCCGTCAATAACGTTCCGCCGAAATCAGAAGTATATATTGTTCAGCGCCAATTTACAGTGGGTTAAATTTAAAATCAACACCCCACCCGTAGTCCAGAAACCCAAACCCACTCTTAAACCAACACACGATCTCCCTCCACCGCAACCTATGGCGCTCTCCGCCGCTCCTCCGCCTCCCGACCCGCCTCCCACCCCCACCACCACTGCCTCAGCCGCCACCACCACCACCACCACCACCACCGCCTCCTCCACCTCCACCACAACAGCTCGACCCCTTTTTCAAAATCCACCAAGACCCTCAAACCCTCTCCCCTTTTACACGCCTTCAACCAGACTTCCTTCCAATCCCAACCCCAATTACGCACAATTAGCCCCCAGACCCCCTCACCCCCACCCGCAGGACCCTTCTCAGATTCTCTATCCCGTCGCGTCCTCGGGACGTGGCTTCCTCCATAGACCTGTAACAATACCTGCATCTCGACAAGTTTCGAGACCGCCATTCGTGTTCCCCTATGCGGATATGGGTCAAGGAAATTTGGGTTTCGTTAGACCGACCTACTTGCACCACACAAACCTAGGATCTGCTCCTGGTTCTGTTGCTGTCGCCGCTGCCGCTGCACCGGCTGGTGGGACGGGTGGAGGGCTTATTCCTGGCGTCGTCAAAGGAATTCCTGTTTCAATTTCTCACCAACCAAAGGTTCTTCATGTTTTTTTTTTTTTTAAGATATTACCTGTAAATTTTGAATTTTTTTTTTGTTGCAATGGATGACTAGCTGCTTGGTTCCTTTTGGGTCAGACCTTCTGATTTTAATTTTGAGGGCTTCTCTTTGGGTGGGTGAATTATCTGGGATATCTTTGAAGATGAAAACTGCTAATGTTTCATTTGGTATCGGGTCACAGAAGTCAAGGATTGAAACGAAAATAAAATGTAACGAATATTGTATGCAGATTGTAGGATATATTGATGGAGCTTTGAAGAACATTGTAGTGATCAATAATTGACTCCTGTTATTTTGGAACTATAAGTAACACCCTCCATTTCTTTCCTATCCTCTGTAAATGACTTATTCGCATCTCAATGTGAAGCTCGTTTGATAACCTGGTGCCTGGATCTTTCAGGGTCAGCACTTCTCCACTTGAAGTTGTAAAATGTATATTCAGTGTCTTCTCGAACTTTTTCCACGTCACCTTGGAACCACCATTCCCCACAATTTTTAAACCTTGATAGGAAGATTGTTAAGCATCATAATGTTTCAAAATTCCAAACTTTCCTGAAGGGTTAAATATGTGAAAGAATTAATCTTATTCTGAAAATCTTTTTTATTTGTTCATTTGTGCCTAAGATGTATGTTGCTGTTTTATATTATCCTTGGTGAGAGGAAAATCCGAGTTTCAGTTAATGGCATGAATGCAATTTGGAGTAGTGCTTATCATAGCTGTTAAAAACAATGCAAAGGACTTGTGATTTGTTTGTGCGCAAGGCATGGTGGCTGAAAAACTGCTTTTTCAAAATAAAGAGGTATGAGTGAGCAAGCATTTTTTTGTGTCAATTCCATGAGGTGCATTCCTCGATTGCTCTTGAGCCTTCAGGATCTTGGCTTTATTCGTTTATAATAAGCTGCACTTGTGCGCTGTCTCAGTTTGCCATCTCTTTCCATGTATGCATGTTTGAGATATTGTATTGAATGCATATAAGTACATAAAAGTTACTTTTTGTTTGCGTTTCTTCAAAGATTTCCATTTCAGCCTCTGGATTTATGAAAGAGAATATTAAAAAAAAATTTACTGAAAAGTTTGATCGGGTGGAGTATCACAAGCATGCAATGTTTTATGGTGCATTTATCTTAATTATTTTTAATTAGGACTTTTCTGTGCCTAATTAGGTAGGTCTTCCTCCAGTTTCAGTATCGGACAGGCACAGCCACACAGACCCAAGGTGAATTTTAACTTCATCTTGCTTTCTCATGTTTATAGTTCTGGCCACTTTCCCTCTCTTCCATCTCTTTTTAAATTCTCAAAGTTTACTTTATTTGTTTTCTGGACAGAAACAAGGATGATACTTTTGAAATTATCCGAGATCGAAAGGTAAAATTGTCATCACATTTAATATGCCTTTCTGGATGTGTGGTTTTCAGCATACACATGTAAAATCATGTATAAAAATCTGAATTTTCAAAGGTAGTCGATTTTATTTGTTTTTTAGACAGAAATTTAATGTTTGTTAGTCATAGACAATAACCAAATGTCAAAAATATAGTTTAAAAAATTCATACGAATTTCTAGTCAAAGACAATAAATAATTGGCCATCTATTTTCTACCGATTGCCTAATATTTTTATGTTGTTGGTGAACCTTGTGTCGCAGGTCCGAATATCTGATAACGCTTCTCTTTATTCCCTCTGTCGGTCTTGGTTGAGGAATGGTTTTCCTGAAGAAACTCAGGCATGCTCCCGGAAACATTATCCGATTCAGTTCTCATGATTTGCTTATAGTTTTTATACTTACTTATTTATTCGGTTGTTGAGATCAATAACCGGCTCAAACATAAGAAAAGTAAACATCATGTCCACCGGATTAAATAAGCTTTTTGACCTTGTGGTGGGCCAAAACTTTTCCCCACGTCGTAGAGTTTTAGTAAAGGCAGTTAAGTACTGCTAGGACATACAAATTTATCCGCTTCATCTTCTTTCTAATTTTGTTTTCTCAATATACTATAGTTTTGAGCAAAAAATTGTTAAGTGGAGGTTGTCTTTAATTCCTTTTTGAGACTGAAGGCTTCTTAAACCTGCTATGATATGATTTTTTGATCCATACATTTTTCTATGCATATCAAATGAATTTATCATGGTTTCTGCCTTGCGTTCCGCTGATTTGATAGAATTTATTTGAATATTTTATTTTTGAGTCACCAAGTGCACTTTACCTTCATGTTTTGCATTTTGAGTCGTTGGTTTGTTTTAGATGAATTCTTTAATCTGATTTTCCACTTGGATAGCAGCCTCAGTATGTGGATGCTGTGAAGTCTCTTCCCAGACCTTTGCCTGCAGCTGCGCTAGTTTTCGAATCTCCAGATAAAAAGGAAGGAAACAGAAAAGGGGGGGATGAGGTCGGTATTTGAAATTGATGTTATTGTACCTCCGTAATCAATTTCTCATTATTATTATGTTCTTTAGAAACTCTTTTTTTGTTATTTTGGTTAAAATAGCTCCATATTCATTCAAATGATATGTTGGTAATGTGTGGCTGCATTTGGATAGAAGGATGCATAGAAGGATTTGAAAGACCAGTATTTCAAATCATCCATGGAAATCCACTCAACTTGTTTGGATAATTTTCAAATTCATAGATTTGAAATCCTTCAAGTACTAATTTACTTGTTTTTTCATTCATGACAATGCATGCAAATCAATAATTGATGATGTATTGATATCCACTTCAAAAAACTTTTGAATCTAACACAACCTAAGGAAATTGATCTATTGATTTTGTTGATTTCAAACTTATCAAACGAATACAACTTAAATAAGAAGCTTTCATGCTAACATAATTTCTTGATGGCTATTAAGTATTTTTTTATAATATTATAGCTGCCAATAACAGTCTAAAAGCATGTGCTGAATCGCTAATCCTCAAACCTGCCACTATCCATGAGATGATTAGTTAAAAGAGTTCATATGGCACATATATGACTAAAGATTGGACCCAGTTTGTACTTTAGTTATGATTATTTTCAATGTAAAGTTGATTTGGGATTCCTTTTAACTTTTAATTTTCAAAATTCACTGCTATGATCTTAATTGGGGGTGTGAACGAGTCAAACTTGTGAAATTTCATTGGCTCGGCTTGAGCTCGATTAAAAGAAACCAAGTTTGCTCAAGTTCATTAAGCCTGAAATAAAAAGGCTCAAGCGACATAATTGTAAGTTTAGATCACGAGTTTGGCTTGTGAATTCGAGCTCGTGAATATTTTCATGAGTTTTGTCTATAAAATAATTAAAAAGATTAGCAACAATGATATTATACACATAAATATATGCAAAGAATAATAATATTTTTATTTAAAATATTCAAAAACTAAGTTTAAGCTCCCGAGGTGGCTTAAGAGCTTTTGAACATTTAAAGTGACCCTTAGCTCAAGCTCTTTAGAAAGCCCATTGTTGTCCTTGGGATCTTTGTCTGGTTTAATCATTTATTGAAATATGAAATTCATATTGTGACGTCTTCATTGTAGTCAATGATGCCATATTAGTTTACCAGGCCTTGCACCTCTAATTCTTATGCAATAACTCTCCTAGTGCTGTCTGGTGACTGGCAAATAAACTGTAATTCACATGCTAATAAATAATTCAAGCATTTATGGTCCATACTGATAATCATATGCTTACTCACATTCTATGTTGGATGGGATACCACATTTGTTGTTACTACAATATTTCAAACTGTACGTGTTAAAATTTATGCCATGTTATGTGGTTGAACTAATGGGAGGAAATATGGCTCATGAACTTTAAAACACTCTTGATCTGGATTCTTGAAATTTCATTTCCACCCGCACAATATACCAAAAGATGTATTTTCTTTTATATTTGACTGCAATATATTTTCTTGTGTATTAAAAAGGGCAAAAATTGCTATCATTCAATTTCAGGATGAGGAATCTGTTGAGCATTTGTCTACGGCAGAGCTGTTGCAGAGACATGTCAAACGTGCTAAAAGAGTTCGTTCAGGGTAAACTGGTTTTTTATTTGTTTTTAAATTAATGTTCACATCCGCCATGGCCGATCCCGGTCCCAAGCTCGGGTAAAAGAGGAGGGTTGCATTCGGAGCCAGCCAAGCCATCATACAACATTGACAAATTTTTCATATATGGATCGGGAGTATCCATATAGCCGATCCCACCTAGTGGGATAAATGCTTTATTGATGTTCACACGTGCATATGGGCTTTCAGAAGGGAGAATTATCTTTGTTGCTTTGCAACAGTATTGCTGAGGCATTACAAGCTCTGGCATGTTCTTGTTTTTATCTTGAGAATATATGTGGCTGTTTTATTACTGCACTAGAGTTCAAGGTTCTGCACTGGTAATGAATTTGCAGCCTGGGATTTAGATTCTGGAATATTCATTGTGTATATGCTTGATTGGTGCTTTTGGTTGAAACATATTGCAAAGTTTCTGGGAAAATTAACTTACGACGCCACAATTTTTGCTTCTACGATAGGGAAAAAATGGCCCGACCGCTTCCCGAACCCGCACAACGGGAGCTTCGTGTACAGGGTTTACCCTTTATAAAATCCGTAGGCAAAGTCATTCAAAAATGACTTTTGCGAGATACATTTTTTTATCAATTGTCTTATGAAAATATTCAACTTCACAGTGCTTTTGGTTGGTTACACGTTCTGATACAAGACAATTTACATCTTATATGCAGGTTAAAAGAAGAAAGACTTCGACGAATTTCCAGATATAAAACCAGACTTGGTCTTCTTTTACCCCCAATGGGTGAACAATCCTTCAAAAATGATTCTGGTCCAGCAACTTGTAACCTCAGCCCTTAGGATCTGTCCTACATATTTGCATAAAATCTCACGATGTGTTCCCATTCATCTCACATATTACCTTGAAGATGTGAGAAAGATGATGCCTGGTGATTTGATGCATCTGGTGCTTTGGATTCTGGCAGAGCTAATTTAAGGGTTTTTTTGTGCGTGTGTTTTCTTATTGTATTATGATGGTTGGATTGGAAATGATGTACCAAAAAAATGCTCTTTAGATGATTGTAATGTCGAAAATGGGCGAAAATTATTATAGTTTCTCTTCATAGATTCGTTGAAACAGTTTGAAAAGGTTTATAAAGATATATGATGGATTTCTCATGCAATTCAGGTTAGTTATTTTCTTATGCCATCAAATAGTTATCAACAAAATTCATTTGGTGTGAATCCATTGATTCTTGGTTCTTTGTTTTATTTGTTTTTTGGGGACAATCCAATCTGTGTTGCGATGGAAATTGACCAATCAATTTGTCTGTTTAACATCGGTTGAAGGATATGTTGCAGAGTTAGAAACATGAAAATAGGTGAATCTGTGCTTCTTTCGGAGCAAGACCTTGATCCCACGTGGGGGTTGGCTATCCAAACACCACGTAGTTCAAAGGTGGCGAGGGTGGGGGATTTTTACTACTACTTATGTACAACACACAGATATTTACCTATATAATACGAGGCTAAGGTCTCACTGTTCATTACTATTCTAATGACTAGTATATTTTTTTTTTTTGTAATTTTTTTTTTCATGTGACTAGGAAAATTTTACCTATATCTGTAGTTGAAGAGCGGGCTTGCCCTGAACCGACTAGGAAAAAATATATCTTCATCGGTTGTTGATGCGTGGGTTTGGTATGGACCGACTCGGTTGGTTAAATTTTTTTTTGTTGATGCGCGAGTTTAACCTGAACCGACTAGAAAAAAATATATCTTAATCGGTTGATAAATATTTGAGTACATACATCCTAAAAGTAAGAAAAAAAAATATCTTAATCGGTTGATAAATATTTGAGTACATACATCCTAAAAGTATTTGATATATTGCAAATGTTATTTTTTTTCAATTATAGTAAGATTGACATCATTTAAAAAAAAAAAATTTAAAGTCAGCTCTTTGATTATTTTTTTCCATTTAAATACAACAGCATTGTCTTTTTTTAAATTATTTTTGTTAAAGTCAGTTATTTAAAATGTAATTTTCGATAAAATTAGAAAAAAATTGAGCAACATGCTGGTACATGGCACCACGCTTTGTGCTGCGCCAACAAAAACTAGTATATACATATGTATTATTCATTAATTAAAAATATCGAAATTGTGGTAAGATATGTACTTTTAAATGTGACATTAAGAAAAAAATGAGAGACGAAGCATCATGCACGAACCACTTGAGGAGTTTTTAAGTCTCTTTGGTGTCGGGAACAAGAGCCCTTCGAGGAATTTTGGCCTTTTTTGTCAATTATATAAATGGATTAGATTTTAAATTTGTTGTTTATACATAACTTTCAATTTTACTAAATCTATATGATTTTTATTGAAATTTTTTAACTTCTAATTTCTTTTCATATATCAGATGGGACATTACATGGTGTATCGTTATCGAGTGTGCCTCTCAGCCAGTTGTTCTGCGATGAGAGTAGTATATGCATAACAAATGATACAGATGTATAAATGGGTAAAGAAAACTAGCATACTCTGTCAAACGCAGCATGTTTTTATAAAAGCTACCAAATTGGTGATATGAAACAAACAAGGGGTTCGTTCATAAGAGAACTTATAATCAAACAAATGTCCACATGGAAATACCGAATCACCAGCCTCATCACTTTTGAATTGAAATGCCTCAGTTCAACCTCCTCCTTCTAGTTTCACGCAAATCGCGACTATCTATATCATAAATCCGTGCCATGATGCTTCTTCTTCGGGAAGAATAAGGAGAAGATGATGATGATGGGGGCACCTGCAGACCAACCTCATCACCATTTCTCCTCAACATGGTGTGCACCAGAGAACCGGAAACTTCGGAGGATGGAGCAACAGGTAAAGTAGAGTTAGTCTCTCCACTTGAATCAGGAGGATGATGTTCAGATTGCACCACAGTAACATTCCGAGTAAATGGATTTCCAACAGCAACTGATGATGCTCGCGCATCACTACGTAAAAACCGATTGTTAATAACAGTCTCCAAGTCTTCAACTAACCTTTCTGCATTACTCAAAGCAGATGAAAGGGAAGAAAGAGATGCATCACTTTCTGTTAATACTCTTGAAACTTGCTGGATCCTCTCACGCCGGCTTCCAGCTGCTTCAGCATTTTGCGCCTCCTGAGAGCCTGAATCAAAAATGGGAACAGCACCACCTACCTGCTGGTGAGCCTGATCTTCCATAGCACCAATAGTAATCCTAATACGCCGCAATGCTTCCGAAACAGGAAGATTGGACAGACCACGAGTTAGGCGTTGTTGCCTAACACTCTCAACTCTACGTGCTCTAGGTCTTGGGGGTATCTTCAAGCCAGATTCCAATTCAGATACATGCTCACTACAATCATTTCCATAAATTGGAATTACCGTGCTATCCGAAACCTCTCCCTTACAAACAGGGCATTCCTTCAAAGTCGAATCAATGTATGATACCTGATAAAAACACACCCAACAAAACAAGTGACCACAACAAGTTAAGACAGGCTCCTTTGCTAGATCCAGGCATATATTACAATCGTAAAAGCTCCCACCTTCCTTATCAACCTTCTTGACCTCCAAATTCATCTCCAATGCCTTTGCCACCAAATGAGAACTATCCCTTTTATAGCCTTCCCCTCTCCCGATAGTCCTTTCTAGACTACCCAGGTTACCACTTCCATCAAGACCAAGTCTCTCGCCATTCAAATCAACCATCGATTCACCCGAAAAAAGACCAGTTTCCATGTTATTTCGAGCTTGTCGCCACCTCTGGCGTTGCCTTGCTCGAGCAGTGACAGCCTCGAGCTGTCGAATCCTCGCCTCTATCCTACCATGTGTAGTTTCCAACTCATTCAACAAGAAGCCAAATCTTTCAATTGAACCCACTGGTGGATCCACCGGTTCTTGATTTAAATCAAGATCCATCAAATTCCCACCAATCAAATTACCATCGCCCATCTCACGCAAAAGCTTTAAACTTCAAGATTCAAAAAAACCCAATTTAAACCACCAACAAGAATCAGACAAAAACCCAGGAACTAATTTTTTTTACTCCAGAACTAATTTTAAAAAACAATGACTTTTTCTAAATAAAAAAAAGGTAAAAATCAAGCTTGATTGAAAAATATAGAGGTTCAGAAAACCCATTACTTGGAAAAAGACGAAACTTTTATATATTCTAACGCCTTACTTGCGAGATCAAACTAGGACGAGAAAACTAGAGATGAGGTACTGAACCTGAAATTTTTTCTCTCATCTGTGGTGAATCTCCATCGTCCCTTTTTTCTTTGATTTATCTTCCATCTACTGTTGATTTGATAAGTGGGATTCCCAATTCATGTATTTAGAAAGAATAGAACAGCGGAATTATAGATTACTCGGGAGAGTCATTGAGAGCGAGAGGAGAAAGAAAGTGCGGCGCCGATGCACAAAGAAAGTCGACGGTGAGATGAGGGACTGTACGTGTTTACACAAACGCGACTTTAGCGTGCAATTAGAACTGGTAGTGGCCCCAAAACATTTGAATAATTTCCAAATTTCATATCTAAGTTTTATTAAATTTATAATTTCAAAATTTCGTATTTAATTTTATTAAATTAAAAATTTCCTTCTAAATATAAACATTACATTTTTTTTAGTTCATGTACAATTCCTAATAAAGTTGCAGCCTCCCCTTTTTTTATCGGAGATGGACGAAGTTTTTTCGCACAACACGATCGAATCCGAATCTTCCTCAAAAGAAGAAATGAACTTTGACCACTCCGGTTAAAGCCAGAAGCTCATAAAACTGTAGTTCTAACATCATTAACATATTATGTCGAGATCGAAAAATTAAACCATTATGTCACACCAATTTATTTGAATTTTGTATATTTTGGGTGAACATATATAATATTTAATTAATAAAAAACAATAAAAATATAGTTATTAAACGATATTTTGCTGATCCAGATGGGGTTATTTAATAATTTAACCCGAAAAAAAAATTTATTTAACAAAATAACCTAAAATTTTTTTTTTTTATCAAAATAACCTAAGTCGCCATCTCAGATGGCGACTTCAGTACAAATTTTTTTTTTTTTTACTGAAGTCGCCATCTCAGATGGCGACTTCAATATAAAATTAAAATTTTTTTTGAAGTCGCCATCTGAGATGGCGACTTCAATATAAATATTTTTTTTAATATGGAAGTCGCATATTTATATATATATATATATATATATATACATATATATATATATATATATTATTTATTTATATAGAAGTTGCCATATCAAATATCATCTTCCATATATATGACAACTTCTATATATGTTAAGTAATTATATCAATTATGGAAGGCTAAATAAAATCTATTTTTAATATAAGTATATGTTTATATAATTTGGACATAAAAATATTAATTTACGGAGTATTAGATAATTTTACACTTTCTTATTCTCTTTTTCTTTTTGTTTTGGGATGCAATTTCGTTGTCTACTTATTCAATATTATACAAAGATTTAAAAAAATACATATTTCAACTTTCACAAAAAGATCGTGCATTCCTATGATGCACAGACACTGATAGGGCGACACTGATACGACACGATTCACTTTATACTATGTAAACTAATTTTTTTAATAATAATAATAATATCATATTATTTCTTTAAAATAATAATAATAATACCATATTATACTAATATAATAAATAAATTAATTAATAATAACATTTATAAAAGTTAGTTAAAATAATAATATTAATGATAAATCACGATAAAAAAATATATAATGGAAATGTGATGGATAATGTTATTAAATTATATCTATATTTTATGTTCAAATTATATAAATCATTCGAATCTGCACCTAGGGTTTGCAAAAATAATGCATTTCAATCAAAAAATAGAAAGGAATAATAACAATAATTTGGACATAAAATATAGATATAATTTAATAACAGTATCCATCCCACTTCTATTATATATTTTTTTTATCGTGATTTATCATTAATATTATTATTTTAACTAGTTTTTATAAATGTTATTATTAATTAATTTATTTATTATATTAGTATAATATGGTATTATTATTATTATTATTATTATTTTAAAGAAATAATATGATATTATTATTATTATTATTAAAAAAATTAGTTTACATAGGTATAAAGTGAATCGTGTCGTGTCAGTGTCGCCCTATCAGTGTCCGTGCATCATAGAATTGCACGATCCTTTTGTGAAAGTTGAAATATGTATTTTTTTAAATCTTTGTATAATATTGAATAAGTAGACAACGAAATTGCATCCCAAAACAAAAAGAAAAAGAGAATAAGAAAGTGTAAAATTATCTAATACTCCTTAAATTAATATTTTTATGTCCAAATTATATAAACATATACTTATATTAAAAATAGATTTTATTTAGTCTTCCATAATTGATATAATTACTTAACATATATAGAAGTTGTCATATATATGGAAGATGATATTTGATATGGCAACTTCTATATAAATAAATAATATATATATATATATGTATATATATATATATAAATATATATATATGGAAGTCGCCATCTCAGATGGTGACTTCCATATTAAAAAAAAAATTTATATTGAAGTCGCCATCTTAGATGGCGACTTCAAAAAAAAAATTAATTTTATATTGAAGTCGCCATCTGAGATGGCGACTTCGGTTATTTTGATAAAAAAAATTTTTTTTAGGTTATTTTGTTAAATAATTTTTTTTTCGGGTTAAATTATTAAATAACCCGATCCAGATGCCTTTACTGTTAAATTTTTTTAATCTTGATGTTTTACAAACACAATTTTTTAGTATAACATGAAGGGTAGGGTGTTGGTGGATGACTCATAAATGCAAAGTAAATTAAACTTATGTTGTATTTGGATGGAATGATTTGAAAACTAATCATTTAAAATGCATAGATTTGAAATGACATGTAGTATATTATCATTTTAAATCATTTCAAAATGTAGAGGAAGATGTATTGAAATATAACGAGAAATTTAAAATACTTATTTCAATTTCTTACCCAAAATAAACGATAGATTTGAGTGAGAAATTTGAAATTAACTCATTTCAAATCATTCAATCCAAATACAACCTTAAAGCATTGAAACAAAGTTCCAAATATGATTTTATTAAGTTTTTTCATATTTTATTTGTGTAACAAAATAAATATTTCTGTCCACCCACTTTCATTCTTTGCATTTATATATTTATTATTATTATTTTTAAAAATACATTTAATCAACCGTTTGGTTGAGTTTTTCGTTTCCAGTCAATTTCCCGCAGGCCCGGTATATAGCACTGTGGAAGCTTGAAAATACATCTTCCATTTTTGTCGGTATACTGAATCTCATTTTGCACAGTAAAGTGGATGAGGAGATGAAATGACCAATCACACCTTCCCATTCCCTCCAAAACAATAGTCGTCGAAATAGTAGACTCCAATCTCAATTTTTTTGGCGCCAAATGTGTCTCTGAAATTGATCGGCAGAGTACAAAATCTAGTTTGAAGGGAATAAAACTTCTACCTTACATTTTATTGAGCAAAAGGGAGTTCCTTGTTTCAATCTTGAGAGACATCCAGCCTGCGCTACAAAAAAAAGTTTCAAAGGTCAGTGTTTGTAAAATTTTTATACCACTATATCTATGATGTTGTCTGAAAATGGGAGAAATGTGGGTCATCATTTTTGTTTTTTTGCTTTGGTGTAATGTTTTAAGTAAGATAATATTTTGGTGTATAACTTGTACAAGCTTGTTGATTTCTTAAATTGTATGCTTTTTAAGTTTGACACAATTGTAATTGAGATTATATATCTTGTACTGGTGTGGAATTTGAAGCATGAATTATTATATAATGCTTGCTTTAACTACTATCGTTTACACCTGGCAGGATTTGGAGATTACGTTCTTCTGCTATGGACCCTCCTCCAATGCGTGGGAACTATGGCGGGAAAGGGAAGAAATCTGAGAAATCTAGACAGAGTTGGAGTGTAAAAGAAGAAGAAGCGCTTATTGATGCTTTGAAAGCTGTTGTGGCCAAAGGATTTAAAAGTGAGAATGGGTTTCATCCCGGATACTTGTCCGTGCTTGAAGATGAGATGAATTGGAAGGAATGACGTCCATAACCACTGACGAGAAAGTTTGTGTAGCTGAGATGTTGGTGGACAATGAGAATAAATTAGCCTTATTTCTACGATTGGACCACGAGGGAAGAGTGAGCTTAATGCGAAGGCTGCTCGACAAAAGTCCGTAATCGAAGCAGGTCATGCATGATGTATTTTGTTTAACTTGGATCAATGATATAAAGTTTAATATACTGGTTTTGTATTTTCGAAGGTAGCTGATATTAAGGTTTTGGTACTGGTTTTTGTATTTTCAAAGCTACATGATATCAAGGTTTAGGTAATGGTGTTTGTATTTTGATGTAAGGCACATGCAATAGAGTAGGATGAGCATGAGCTGAAAATGACGAATGTTCGTAGTAGGAACTAAAATTCGTAGTAGGAACTAAAATTCTGTTGCATGGAGGAAGCTGAAGAAGTGGAGGGTGTGGCGCATGTCACATTTCTTCTTACTAAGTTTTCACCTTCGTTCATCATACTTGGTTTAAGCCGGTTGGTGATGTTGGAACATTAGACGCTTTTAAAGAAGCTCCATAGTAATCATCGTACCAAAAGAATTTGTTCCAATGATTCAGATCAAGTGGACATATGTAGTAGTATTTCCCAGGTTGGGTAGAGAATTTGCCCGCATGTCGTTGAAGCGTCGCCCCATTGCCGCATTCACAAGTTTGTGGCAACAAAGCGCAAGATCTGATGCACAGACGACGGTATATTCACAAAATTGAAATACACCGGGAGAGATTATTACAGATAGCTAAAAAGCTTATTAATCACTAAAATTGATCTCAATAGCGGTATTACTCATTCGAAGTGACGCAGCGAGCTTTGATTGTTTGCCAAGAAGGTGCACAGATGTGAGCTGCGGCTTTGCAATGAAGATCGGCATGAAGATCGGCTCTGCAATGTAAATAAATTATTAAAACACCTCAGGGTTAGTTTGGGTATTTGACCATACATTTCATATAACTATCATATGTTATCAACTACACCAAACACATATGTATCACTATCAATGAAGGTAATCATATGCACCAAACATAATATATTTAATCCATTACTTTAATAATCATCTCATTATCCACCATATTATCTATCCATCATTTATCCTATCACAACAACCAAGCGTAGCCTTATGTGATAATATAAATTGATTAAAAACTCTGGCAATGACCACCAATGGAATTATCCTGGCAAATAAACTTCCAAGATCAAGAGAATGTGCGGTTCATTTAGTTCATGCCTTTTGATGGGAATGTATGGAATGTGAAGAAACTCGTACCTTACTCAGAAATGTTGGATATAACGGTAAGGTGGAAACCTGAAGGTCCTTTTTTGACCTTTTAAATTCCTTAAGCATTCCTTGAACTCTCAATATCACCAAGAAGGTTAAAAAATTTACAGGACTTAAAAGGATTATGGATGATCCCAAAGAAACAGCCAAGAACTTCAGGATAGACCGGCAACTGGGTCTGGTTTCTTTAAAGTTTGCCTCTTTGGTACCTTAGAGGTATGATATCGTCTCACTTTTTATAGATGGATTCTTGTACATCTTAACAGCGATATCTTGCTCTCTATTTTGGTAATTTGCAGATATGTTGTTTTTTTAAAAAAGATTTACTCAACATTTTGCTGCTGATTCTTTTGATAATGAACTAGTCTCATTGCATCCATTCATACAGAAAATAGTTGTTATGAATTCCTGATGATAGTCCTCTCATTCTTCACCAGCTCGAATCAAAATATTTTAAGATCCTCGAACAGATCATCACTGTAGAGAGGATGGCCAGTCTCAAGAGTTTTTTCTCTGAGTCACACTTGTATGTCCTTAAAGCTGCATGATGCTTTTAGTTATTGATACTCTCGTTGAAACTGTTGTTGGTTAAACTTCGTGACAATCGCTCAAATGTTCTTCCTCCTATCTGTCATCATTCAAGTGTTCAACTTTACTAAACTTATGGCATATATGATATATCTGTGGGGACTTTCCATCCCCTTTTGCCTCATATATTGATAGTGGTCGCACGACGCTCCATTTCGAATGTTGTGTTCACTTTCATTGGATCTTTTTCAATCTCTATCTGATGATTGCTACTTCTATCAATCTCATCAGTAATGCTTATTTCTCCTTTCTTTCATTTCTTGTTTCAACTGCTAGTACAAATATACTTTTCAACACACCTCAACTAAGCACACTTCTTTGTCTTCCATATCTTGTTTTATTTGCAAGAACAAAAATTTCAACACACCCTCTCTAAATTCAAGTGGATGATTTGTTTTAATGGCAGAATATTTTATGCCAAATTTCAGGTCTAATAGCAGTCTTATAGATTTAAGGAAATCAACAGCGCACCTAACCACAATATCCTTGAAATGGGAATTTTATGAAAATGTTCTTTTTATGGTTCCTTTTAGTCTAGTGGATTTGAAGAAAGTCTTTTCATCCCCCCTGATAAAGAAAAAAACTAAAATTAGGTTATTTTTTTAACTTAAGCACATTATGTACTTCTGGGTCATATGGCCTGCAACTGAAGAATATGCTATTTCATTGTGTGGTCATTTCTCCAGGATCTTCTTCTGGTGTATGGCAGGACCCGGTCATATGTGTTGGTGTATGGCAGGACCCGGTCCATACAAGAATTTCCCCTTCTTCTCATTTCCTGGTACACACGCATTATTTCTTTGCTCATCCTGATGTTTTTACAGACAATTGTTGTCTTCTTTTCAGGTAGCAAATCTAACTTCAATGAGGTTGTGTGTAGCCGGTAATCATTCTTCCACGCTCATAAGTAGAACAAACAAAAGGAAACTAGGAGAGTAAAGACTGAAGAGTAAAAAGAAAGAGCCAACAAAGGAAAATACTGTATATCATGACATACTCTGTAATATATACTGAAGCTCTGCCTGATTAGACTGAATGTGACACTAAGTTGCCACTGTAAATTATTCTTCATGTTGTATTTTGAACATATTTTTCACCAATTTTCTAGGAATTGCTAATTATAAATGTGTGTGATCCTCTTGTGAAAATACAGCTAGTGGAAATCTATTTCTATGTATCAAGTGCAAGTGGCACAGAGAAGCCACCTAAGTCTAGTTGACATGACCAAATGCTTAATAACAAAAATAGGCTTCTGTTAGTGTTACTGCACTTCAGAAGAGATTAATTTTGACATGAACGAAATTCTTTAAATAGCATGGAGACTGTATAAACACAACCGAGTATGCACTTGATTTCTTGTTAAGATAAATCACACGACTAGCACTACTGCCATACAAATTAGAGGTGAATTTCATGAATTCTATGGATTTTCTGTTCAACCCGAAGATGATTGTTGGACCTTTTAGAATTACATGTTAAATGGTCAAATCAATAGCTTTCTGAACCAAACATATAAAACCCATCTCTGGGACCTTTGGGATGGAACATCCTCAGTACTCTGTAGCCTCTAGGTCCCTCAAATGACGGCCACCTGCCCAGTCCTTTGTAACAGTCCGGTTAAGTCACAAAATGAAAAAGCCTTTGCAAATTTTATCAAATCATACCAAATACCAAAAACCTTTGTTCAATCCAAATATAGTCACCTCACAACATGAGAAATGAAGAGCCAAAGTATGCTTCTTGACTGCTAATCCATAAACATAACACTCCTTTCCTACTCTAAAGAAGTTGAAAATGAATGAATGAATGAAATATATAGAACTTCCCCTTTTCTGCACACAAAATTAAGATAGAATTTTTTTTCATCTCAGAAGATACGGTATGAGTTTTCAAACTAGGAAAGTGGAATCTCACCAAAAGTATTGATTTGAGAAGACCTGAACGGAAGCAGAGGAAACCCATTCTCATCATGAATAAACCCATCTACGTCTCCAAGAAAACCCAAAAGTGCACTTGGATTCTCGCCCCAAATTATTTCTTCACTCTCCTTTATTCTATGTTTAATTTGTACACTTGCTGATTTCATGTTCTTTCTCGGCTTTCTTCCACACGTCTTTGAGGGAAATGATACGGACGGAAAGTCACTCACTTTCTTCTCCCTTTCTTTTCTTTCCTCGGGTTTGCCTGTAAGTCTCTGAACTAGCTCTCTGAAATTGTGGACATCTGTCTTTATAATCTCTGGTGCAACGATGTGAATTATACGTATTTTGGGTTTGAGTCTACAAATTGTATGAGAGTCATTGTGAAAGGCCAACTTGGTTGGTACTGAACTTGTGCTACACGGGCGTGGCTTCATGTTATCTTCAAGGTTATTACGGAAGTTTGTTTTTGTATAGGAGATGAAGGGATATACAGATATACAACCAAGATTTGATTGTATTTATACCATAGAACTTATAACAACTTGAGTTGCCTAGTTGGATTTGAAGAAAGTCCACATTAAGGGAGTAAAAAATATGTTTTGCCTTTTGGCAATGATGATCAGATGCATTCTTCTTCGATGGGCTAGTTTTATATAACCGTAGTGACATGAAAATAAATATTATTTTGATTATAATACTTTATCAACTAAGCAATTTCAACTCATGTACCCATTAAGCAATGTGAAAGCATGGCTGTCATCTTCCTGATCGGGAGCATAGGAATTTACCTAAACTTGCTCTTATTTTAACCATTGACTTAAGTATTTGATTATTCAGTTTTGTTTTGTTTATTCAATGTAGGGTGTTCGGAAGAGTATAGCGCGGTTGTCTCCACGTTTGTTGTTGATACTCAGCGTTGACATTTGTGGCAAACAGGAAGTTGCACCGCCCCTCAAATTTTCAGCTTTCATAGGGGGTGGGTGTTCGGGGATGGTGTGTGGGGTGGTGGGTAGACTTCTACGCCACCCATCCATTAACACCCACGATAGATTTGTTTTATATTTTTCAATTTAAATATAATATAAGGATAAGAAATAGGAAACAATAAATAAAATGATAACACTTCACCAATTATTGAGATTAATTTTATGAAACTATTTAATTACGAATATATATTGAACATTAGATTGCAAAAACTTTCAGTATTGACTCAATTATTGATAAGCTTGAAATTACGAAGAAATGACGAGCACAACTTAAAAGGGTTAAGATAAATTAGTTACATGACAATATATATATATATATATATATATATATATATATATATATATGTATATATATATATATATGTATATATATATATATGTATATTGTTCGAAAGATCAAGTATTCTTCGCCTAAAATATCCTAGAAAATATATTGTATGGATTTGGTTTGGGCCCATCTATGGCCAATTCAATACGATTGGTCTAATATGGATGATGTTGGGTTTTAGGAACCCGAATAATCTTGGTTTTGATGTTAACAAAACGTGTTATTGTGTTGCTAACATATTTCATCAAATGTGCAGTTCATAGATCATAATTAAGAGTTTCATGAATTACAAAGAAGTAGCTTGAAAATATCAAGCTGGACCAATACTAAAATCCTGGCAGAGCGGATTGTTTTGATCATATTTCATAGCTCGGATATCGAAATGGCGTGCTTCCAAAGAGGTTGAACAGCCAACTCAAAATACTAAAAGTCATATTTCACAATAGATCGGCTAGTTCGAATTTTATCAAGGAGAAAAGGCGCCTGCAAGATCGAGCTGTACCGCGAAGAAACAACAAGCTGTTACAGCAAGCAACTGTCAGTATGTTGGGCATAACTCTTAGCTTAATTATCGAAACGAGATGATTCAGTATGGGTTGGTAAGCTAAGACAAATATCTACAAGTCGTCTTTGGAAGTCAAAGACTGAATCGGAAGTTAAGATGGCCAAAAAGCTTCTACAAGTCACGTCATGTGCTGCTGCATCCAGCAAACATACAGCAGGACCATCGCCTCGTATTTCGAGCATAACTCTCTCATACAAACTTAAAATCGAGCGATTCTTGATTCCGTAGAAATCCAAGAGAAAGGGCTACAACTTTCATGTTGATCACTTTTCCCAGAAATCAAGGAATCAAGAGCTACAAGCAACAGATCAAAATAGCAAGTTTGTCAAGCTGTTTTTGTATCAAGCTTGTCTTGCACCAGACTGATCTGTCCAGAAGACTGATCCGGCCAGACTGATTTGTCCAAGCTGATTCGGCCAGACTGACATGTCCAAGCTGATCCGGCCAGACTGATCTGTACAAGACTGATCCGGCCAGTCCGGTCCGAAATACAAAGAGCCCAGAAACAAGAATATGATCGTTGCAAGCTCGGGAATGGTGCAGAATCTTTTCCAACGGGCATATTCTTGTGTCTAACGTATATATCATTGTTTGGGGCTATATATACAAGTCTTTGAAGCTCAAATAAGGTGATTGAAGATCAATCCAAGCAAGATAAAAGCAAACCCACTTGGGATTCAAAATGGGCAGCTTACAAGAAGAGAACAGCTTGAAAGAGAGCAAGCCCAGATTTTAGGCACCACTTACCTTGCTATATTAGATCTAGTTAAAGATCATTTATTCCATATATATTCACTCTATTCATTGTATTTGAGAGCTTAATAGATGAGTGAATATCATTGTAACGGTTGATGATTCATCACAACCGATTGAGAGGTCTTTGTATATGAGACATTAAAGAACATACATAGTTGAGTTGCTAGGAGTTCTAGTTGGATGGGGCATTCCCAACTGGATCGGGTTTGTACAACGGGATTGTATAAATCAAAGTCTTCTAGTGAAATCCTTCCATGAGGTGGAAGAAAGGGAGACGTAGAAGGATTACACCACCTTAGAACTTCCATAAACAAATGCTTGTTTATTTACTTTACTTGCATATCTTTAAAATGTCTTTAAAATGGTTAATCGGTTTAGAGCTGGTTATGTCGAGTGTCTTCCGCTCGATTTTGTAATCGAACTCGATATAATCTCTCGGTGCATCATTTCAAGAACACGAGCTATTGAAGCTCAAGTTGATTGAACTCGGGTGTGGAATGACAACCCACCCCCGGGATCGATCCTGACAAGTGGTATCAGAGCTGGTTGTTCATGGAAAGCATTTTAACCGATTTTAGATGAAATCTTTGAAGGAAAATTTCTCATGAGCATGAAATTATTTTCATAGCATAATTTCTAAAACTTGGTGTATGAAAATTTTTAGCATAAAAATCAATTTCATTGCATTCATTTTGCACGAAAATTATTTTAAAATCTATTTTAAATGTTCAAATTCTCGTTCAATATGTTCTAAACTCATTTTAAGTTTAAAATTGTTATTTTGAAATTTTTTCTAACAATTTTCGAAGCATTCAATTTTTCTGGCAGCTTGCAGCGACTTTGGAAAAATTGGCATAACTTCTTGCTCGGATGTCCAAATGACGAACCATTTTTTGCGTTGCAAACTAGACTCATAGAGGATCGCAACGGTATAGGTCTTGCAGCTTAATTCGTCACGAGGAAAAGCAGTTTATTCTGCAAAGTTGACTCATGTGCTGCCACCCAGAAAGATGAAATTGACATTGTTGAGTTTTGTCAAGAAATTCAAACTTGTTGCCAAGTATGTTTCATCCATCATCAAAAGAGGTTATTTTTGTTCAAAAATTAATGTGCATTGCATTTTTTTAATTTGTTTATCCTACCCCATTTGCCCCTCACTTGCTCAAATTTTCAAACATTTTAAAAAGGGAGAGAGTTTAATCTCAATCCTTGAGATGGAGTAAATTTTATTTGTCTTCCTTTTTTATTCAGACAAAAAGGGGGAGAAATATGTTACTTAAAAAATATGGTTTTTTTCTTGTTATGCAACATTGTGCTTTAATGTTCATATTTTTATTCAAGTTTTGTGATCATCAAAAAAGGGAAGATTGTTGGGTTTTGGAAACCCGAATAATCTTGGTTTTGATGTTAACAAAACTTGTTATTGTGTTGCTAACATATTTCATCAAGTGCAGTTCATAGATCATAATTAAGAGCTTGATGAATTACAAAGAAGTAGCTTGAAAATATCAAGCTGGACCAAGACTGAAATCCTGGTAGAGCGGATTGTTTTGATCATATCTCATAGCTCGGATATCGAAATGGCGTGCTTCCAAAGATGTTGAACAGCCAACTCAAAATACTAAAAGTCATATTTCACAACAGATCGGTTAGTTCAAATGTTTTCAAGGAGAAAAGACGCCTGCAAGATCGAGCTGTACCGCGAAGAAACAACAAGATGTTTCAGCAAGCAACTGTCAGTCTACTGGTCATAACTCTTAGCTCGCTTATCGGAACGAGAAGCTTCAGTATGGGTTGGAAAGCTAAGACAAAGATCTACAAGTCATCTTTGTAAGTCAAAGACTGAATCGAAAGTTAAGATGGTCAAAAGGCTTCTGCAAGTCACGCAATGTGACGTCTGTAAGATCGAGCTGTTACAGCAAGCGACTGTCAATCTGTTGGGCATACCTCTTAACTCACTTATCTGAACGAGACGATTCAGTATGGGTTGGAAAGCTAAGACAAATATCTACAAGTCATCTTTGAAAGTCAAAGACTGAATCGGCCGTTAAGATGGCCAAAAAGCTTCTGCAAGTCACGCCATGTGCTGCTGCATCCAGCAAACAGACAGCAGGAGCATCACCTTGTATTTCGAGCACAACTCTCTCATACAAACTTGAAATCGAGCGATTCTTGATTCCGTGGAAATCTAAAGAAAGGGCTACAACTTTCATGTAGATCACTTTGCCCAGAAATCAAAGAATCAAGAGCTACAAGCAACAGATCAGAAGAGCAAGTTTATCAATCTGTTTTGTATCAAGCTGATTGTCCAGACTGATCCGGCCAGACTGATCTGCCCAGACTGATCCAGACCAGACTGATCTGTCCAGACCAGACTGATCTGCCCATGAGGTGGAAGAAGGGGAGACGTAGAAGGATTACACCACATTCGAACTTTCATAAACAAATGCTTGTTTATTTACTTTACTTGCATATCTTTAAAATGTCTTTCAAATGGTTAATCGGTTATAGAGCAGGTTATTTCGAGTGTCTTCCGCTCGGTTTTGTAACCGAACTCGATATAATCTCTCGGTGTAATTATTTCAAGAACACGAGCTATTGAAGCTCAAGTTGGTTGAACTCGGGTGTGGACTGGCCACCCACCACGATCGATCCTGACAGTTGATTTGTTAGTTTATATATATTTTTTTATTTAAAAGATGTTGTGTTTTAATATTGAGTTTTTGTATAAGTGAAGATCAAACCGGGTGCATACAAGTATTTCCCAAATATCGATCTTAGCCAAAAAAGACTCAACTAGTCGATTTGTTTCTGGGTATTATTTGGGATTCATAGAAGGTTGAAATTTCAAGCATCGACGTCCCTGAGCCAAATTCATTCCATCCCAAAATATTGAGTGTGGTGTTATACCTTGGATGAATTCAGGCATAACAATTGGGCTAAAAGGCACTTATAGGACCTCGGGATATATATTAAAAAATACATAATATGAATAAAGTACCCTAACCCAAGAAGAGTAGGGGCACTACCCGAGAAGAGTAGGGACACTACCTGAGAAGAAAGGGGCACTACCCGAAAAGAGCAGGGGCACGACCCAAGAAGAGCAGGGGAACTACGTGATAAGAGAAGAGTCAGGGCAAGAATCTGATATGAAAATGACACAGGTACACACATGCATGATGACACCTCACATTCCAAGTTCCAATAAAATGTCATGATGGACAAGTGACAAGAAAGCATGTCATATGAAATGATTATTTTGACTTTCAATTCTTTCAATGATATAAAGATGCTGATGGTTTTGAGGAAAGAAGATGGTTTTTGGACCATGGGAGAGAGAATTTTTTATCACTGATTCTTCTCTCCTATTGGTTCTTAATTTCTCCTCCAGAAGACATTTTCCTCTCCCCCTTTCATTTTGGTTTTTCATCCATTTTTGTACAACAAACACTGTACTTGTTTATAGTGGGAAATTTATACTGGACTAGGTTTCATGGTTTTTCCCTTCAATTTGAGGAGTTTCCACGTAAAAATCATGTGTCTCATTTAATTTATGCTACATGGTATTTTTTGAGATAACATTGACGCCATCTGTGGGAAAATTGAGTTAAGATGTGAGACTACGAAGACATGGCTATGAAAAGAGGAACATTCAGGAGAAATCTGGGGAATATGAGTTAAATGAGATAAAGCATGAAGATCTGGGAAGGGGATCAACTTGATTTCCATTCCAACAAAAAACTTGTCGATAAACTTCATCTATAATATGCAGCTCTCCATTGGATTATTTCAGCAGATAAGTATAGATTAATGCTTAATTACTTTATAATTTTTATGTGATGGACAAGGAAATGCATATTGTGCCAAGAAATATGAATAACCTATATATTGCTATACATTTGTGAAATGTGTTTGCTATTATGAAATCTCATTAATTTAACATTTTACTGTTGTTTCTTGTCATTCTCTTAAAATGAGAGCTCATCCACTGAGAGGTCATCCATTGAGAGCTCATCCCCGTGAAAGCTCATCCCTTCGAGAGCTCATCCCCTGGAGAGCTCATCCCCTGGGAGCTCAGCCCTTGTGAGCTCATACTTTGGCTTCTACTCGGCCTTAAAATTTAGCCTCAACTCGGCCTCATTCCTAGGCCTCAACTCGGCCTCCTCAGGTTGGTCTTGGTCAGTTTGGCATCGGGCAAAGAAAAATAAACAAAATAAAAGAGAAATAATGATATGAGAGATTGCTAGTGTTATATCTTGGATGAATTCAGACATAACAATTGGGATAAAATGCACTTGTAAGACCTCACGATATATATTAAAAAATACCCAATGTAAATAAATTACCCTAACCCGAGAAGAGTAGGGGCGCTACCCGAGAAGAGCAGGGGCACGACCGGGGGCACGACCCGAGAAGAGAAGAGTTAGGGCACGAAATCTGATATGGAAATGACATATGTACACATATGCATGATGACACCTCACATTCCAAGTTCCAATAAAATGTCATAATGAACAAGTGACAAGAAAGCATGTCAGATGAAATGGTTATCTTTACTTTCAATTCTTTCAATAATATAAAGAGACTGATGGTTTTGAGGAAAGGAGGGTTTTTGGACCATGGGAGAGAGAATTTTTTATCCCCGATTCCTCTATCTTATTGATTCTTAATTTTTCCTCCGGAAAACATTTTCCTCTCCCCCTTTCATTTTGGTTTTTTATCCATTCGTGTATAACGAACACTGTAATTCATTCTTGTTTATAGTGAAAAATTTATAATGTACTAGGTCTCGTGGTTTTCCCTTCAATTTAAGGGGTTTCCACATGAAAATCGTGTGTCTCATTTAATTTATGCTATATGGTAATTTTTGAGATAACATATGAGGTGCTGTAACTTTATTGTTCTTCTCAACCGAAGAGTTCAGTTTATGGTCTGTACGGTTTTATATGATATTTTATTCAAATTATTAATTAAGGAAACAAATGATTTAACGTAGTTGGAGACCAGTATTTTAAAGTGGTACGAAGGTGATCCACACGACTATGGTTTAAATGCAGAATTAAGATAAGGATTCAAAATTATTGATATGCCAACATCCTCGGCCCAAAAAATAAAATTCGAATATGGTCTTTTTTTGGATGACCGAAAAAAACATGGTTCGAATTTATATATAAGTATATGGAGGTTAAAGGGATTAATGAAGATATTCCGATCGAAATAAACTCTTAGAGAACACCGACGCATATGCACAACCCAATTTGATTGTTTATTTGGTTCTTGAACCAACCACGATCTATTGAGATTAAATGATTAATTGTATAAAGAAACGTGGGAGCTAAATTAGAGGCGCAACAAGAATAATTGTTAGAATATATATATATAATATAATATCTGTATTATTAATGTGTGGAATCTAAGATCATGTCACTGCTTTAAGTTAGATGGCTTATTCAACTAAAATCGAGGAAAGAGTTACTTTCTAGCCATTAAAATCAAAAGAAGGATCTATGCTATTCCTGGTTTTCATTGGTTTATACCATAAATAACATAATTAAATTATCGAGCACTCGTCATTATTATTACTAATCAGTATTATTACAATTATCAATCTTTTTTTTTCTGAAACATCGTTTTCCTACATTAGTCTTTCTTTAGTTTTATGACAAGACAACAATACAAATACTCAAACATAAAGTTAGATGAATAAGTCATTCCAGTATAATTATATTTTATAGTGAAATTTATAATATATATGTACCCTTTCACGATAAGATTTTGGCATAGTGATTATCATCTATTTTCTAATATAACAGGTCTCGGGTTTGAGACTCTCCCCTCCCCAAATTTTTAAAAGAATAAAATAAAATAAAATATATATGTACGCATATGATGTCAAGAATCACTAATAATATTGTTTTCAGTTTAAGAAATGTGTTTGCAAATGTTTAATTTTTAATTAGCAAGTGGGCAAGCATTAGGGGTTCGAATATGTTCACGAATTTTTCGAGCCGGCTTGAAAAGTATTCGATTCGTATTCGAAATTCTCGAATTCGAGCCGAACTCGAACATGTTCGAACTTTTTTTCGAACTCCAGCCCAAATTATTTTGTTCGATAGCTCGCGAACTTTAATATTTTATTAATATAATTATAAATAAAATAAATATTTCGAACATTTCGGGTATTTATTTTCGAGCAATAGTTCGAATGGTTCACGAACACGTACGAATTTTTCGAGCCGAACTCGAATCGAACTTTGATTCGAGCCAAACTCGAGCAAAATTTTAAATCTATTCGAAATTCGAATCGAACTCGAGCTCGATTATAACTATTTTGAGCCGAATTCGAACCTTAAATTTTTTTGCATATTCAACTCGATACGGTTCATTTACACGTAGCAAACATACATTGTAATGATTACTGTTGCCTAAGCAAATGTTGAGTGCACGAGTTGCAATATTATTACGTGATCATTAAAAAAACACTTGCAACAAATAGTGATGCAACAATATGGACTCCAAAACAGATCAAATAAACATAAAATTGCTCGACTTTGTGGTTATAGTTATAGGTGATGAATCATGTGAGAATGTGTAAATACAATCGAACATTTTCAATTATACAATTACATCTCTTTCTTTGTATATTCTTTTCTTATTAACTTATGCGTCTGTATTTTTTTTTTGTTTGTTTGTTTGTTTTTTTTTTTTTGTTTTGAGCATAAACATGAAAAAAATTAAATGAACCAACAGTTACAATATATTATGTAGACACGACGACTTTAACACGACACAAGGACAGTGCGACACAGATTTTCAAAATTTTCAGGATACGACATGGCCGTGACACGCCTGTATATTTATATATATATTATACATGTATTATATTAAAATACTAAAATTCACATTTATTTAATTCCAAAATAATGTAAAAGCAACAAAAATATACTAAATCAAGAAGAATATAAATAAATGCATGATCATCATATCACTCATACTAAAACCAAATACAGTGCGACACGGATTTTCAAAATTTTCAGGATACAACATGGTCGTGACACGCCTGTATATTTATATATATATTATACATGTACTATATTAAAATACTAAAATTCACATTTTTTTAATTCTAAAATCATGTAAAAACAACAAAAATATACTAAAGCTAGAAGAATATAAATAAATGCATGTCATTGAAATCATCATATCACTCATACTAAAAACAAATACATATTACTTCAATTAACATAAAATTTAACAAACATATCAAAAAAAAATACCAAAAATAATCTTATCAAATTCAATGAGCATATAAATAAATGCATGTCACTGAATCATCATAGTATCACATATGCTAACACTGTATGTATATTACTTCAATTAACATGAATTTTAATTAACACGTCCAAATTTTATTTTAGTAAAAAAGCTTTTTAAATTGTATAATTTAAACCCAAAAGTGTCCTTTTTTGTGTTGGACACGCCGGACATGGGTGTTCGATTTTATTTTTTAAAATAATTAAAGGAGTTGTCACGTGGCGTGTCCGACACGTATCCTATTAGTGTCCGATAAGTGTTGGTGCCTGTGAAATATCCGACACTTCATCGAGTAATTTGTAGAAATGTCCATGCATCATAGACTACAACCAAGGTTAAGCCAAAATCTCCAATACACAATAAGACAAATAAAAACCAACAGCAAATACATATGTCAATCTTGATGGTAATAAAGACACATCTATTATGAGGCGAATTAAAAGGCATATAAAGGTAAAGTGAATTTTTTTTCTAAATTTCAAAAAATTATTTTTATATATTAAAAGGTTTAAATGATCCTAATAACATTTTAAATATTTCAAATTTAAGAAACAAAATCAACATTTTTTTTCGAACAGAAATTAGAGATTATATTAATAGATGAAACGATTTACAACAAGAAACAAGACAGACGAGACTAAATATCTTACAAATAGACAACGAGGAAATAAGTGAGCAGATAACGTTCTAGTAACAATAAACACCGAAAACCACCCGATCATAACTAAGATAGTGTCGAAACACTCTGAGTCCATCAAAGTCCCCGCAAACCTTACAATCCAGATGACGAGCAAAGAAGGGGAATTGCCTGCCAGAATGGAAGGTACAAATAAAGGTAAACGAGCATAAACTGATAATAGACACCAAACGAACAAGCCCACATTACCAAACTCTTCACAGAAACTCATCCACCTAGGAACAAATCCAAATCCAAATCCAAACCCAAACTAGATTGCATGGCACACGAAACCAGAAAACCCAGGAGCCATCACCAAGAGTTTTCGACAAAATTCATTATCCATACACCAACTAAGAACGACACAATGACAAGATTTACAAGACACCACAACAACAAAAAACAAAGAAAGAAGATAGTGAAATAACAAAGCCAAAAGGAGAGACCCCATCCGATTAGCAATAGGGACCCAAAATAGTGCGCAAAATGCTCTCAAATCTCGCGCAAAGCGCACGGACGTGGCTGCCGCGCAACCACCACCAAAGGGGAAAAAACAAACAAGACCCACCGCCCCCACCCAGTCGACCTCCAAAAACACAACGGAGTCCACCCCGTCCATGACAGTCAAGCCCTCCGATTCTAACCCTATCGCCGCCAAAACCGAACCCACCATGCAGTCCTGCTGCTTCACCGCAGTCGAGACCACCGTGAGCAAGACCACCACCAAAGCTAGCACTGTGGCGGAAGCCCCCACCAGAGCCAGCGACAGCAGCACAACCTACCCCGCTACCAGGCCCAACCCCACCCGCAAAACTACCAACCCCATCGTTCTCCAAACCGAACCCACATCACCGCCACGACGAAGATCACCTCCTGAGCCATCATCCTCACGAAACTGCCCTCCTAGAAAGACGTCCCTAGAAAATCCTCCAAGGCTCCAACCATGGACAAACCCAGCTCCACAGCAAAGACCCCCACCTCCACCAAACCCCCCACCATGGGCAATCCCACTACCATCTCCACCGCCGAGGCCACCACCTACACTAAGATCCTTACCATGGCCAAGTTGTCCAGGGATACTCCAGCCATGACCGAAGCTGCCACCATCTCTCAACAACCGACCTTCGTCGCCCGAAAAACACCGCCACCCCAACCCCCTCCAATAGTAGCACGAGACACTACAAGAGCAGAAACCAGCACTACAAAACACAAGCCAATATGCAACCGAGAAAAGCACCGCAGCAGCCAGCATGTGAAGGTGAAGAAAAACCCCAATCTCCACAAACGGGAAAACTTTTGTAGAGAGAGAAGAAGCCATTTCACAAAATCAACATTTATAATTGTACGGGTAATTGAGGCAACCGAAATCTAAGATTAAAAATTTGAATGGGTTATTTCAAGATTAAAGATGTCAAACTACAGAAAAATAATAGTATAGAAAACTGAAAATGACTAAACACAACACAATATGCAAAATTACATAATTCATAAATAAATAATATTCACACTCGGCCTCTATGTATCATCTATAAGCTTCTAATTGCCAATTAACGAATCACCTCAGTAGAGCACGTCAACCTTTCCGGCTGAAAGAACGCAAAAATCCTCCTCTAGTCGACGTAGACGAGTCGCTGCCGGCTGGAATATCCGCCAGATTGGCGGCCCAGCGGCGAATGCTGAGAGAACGAGGAGGCTTGAAGCTGTTTGTTCTCTGGGTCTTTGAGAAAACACTGGAAGACTTAGATAGAATCAAATAAACAAGAGCTTGAACAAGAATGAACAGCGCCACCTTCAACAGTATGCTGCTTATCTCTAACTCCATTATTAAATTAAAGTATCTTGATCTTAACAACAAAAATAAGAAGTTTAAATACTTTTTATAAGTTTTATTTGAATTTATGGGGACGATAATGTTGGGGAATTTATAGGTGGATGGAAAGAGAGGGTGGGTTTCAAGATTCTGCCGACCTCTTGACTTGGCTTTTGTGACAAGTCTTTCATGGGAATTTTAAGTTTTGTAAAATATATATATATATATATATATATATATATATATATATATATATATATATATATATATATATTATAATGCATAAGCCCCTTATACTAACTACCTTGGTATGACAAATTTGAATTTATCAAACTACCCCCTCCAATGATTTGTTGTGGTTCTTTGTTGCATAATGCCTAAGCCCATTATACTAACTACCTTGGTATGACAAATTTGAATTTACCAAACTACCCCCTCCAATGGTTTGTTGTGGTTCTTTGTTGCATCTTTTGAATTGTAATATTAATCAATGTATATGTCTCATTTATTTCGTATGCATTATATATTACGTTACACACGCAACGCGTGTGCGTCACCTGCTAATATTTATAATAGCACAATGCGAACACCCGTGATTAATTAGTTAATAAATATACACTTCATAATTAATATTTTAAATGATAATCACGTCTCTTGGAATAAACACACATGACAAATATTATGAGAATGATTGCTACCAGTTTAAAGGTAATATTTATTGGGGTAACAATCAATAAACCATTTTTCAGAATATTGACACGGGGATAATTTTTACTTGCTTTTCAAGAGTAAAATATAAGTAAATGAATTTTATTTTAAAAGAACAAATTAAATATATATTGATTTCAAAAAATGAATTCTTATTGTTATCACGATGGGAACATCCTCGACGGGGTGGGTCAAATCCGATACACATGCATATAGACATTGAATAAGCTTAGATTACCAAAACATTTGACCATACATGATTTAATGAACATTTATGTTACGTTTGTATAGTAACCCTTTGATGTAAATATTATCATCATCAATAGTTGAGTTGTTGTTAAGGATAGTGTCGTTAAAGACAATATCAATCAAATTGTATGGGTTGAGTAGGTGCAATCCGTTAGGCAGCTGCCGGTTGAGTAACATACTCTCATTTAATTGAATGTTAGCCTACAGATGATTGGAACACCATTAAGAAATAATATCTAAACTAGAATTGAAGCACAAGAAAGTTTAATATGTAGAATTTTGTTGGTAAACATTTTTCCTACCCTAACATCGTACCATTGAGGATGCATTGGATCGAGGAATTTGAAATCAATTAGGATGCTTTGGATCCTAATAAGCCATATAACTACATGAATTCAATTAGGATGCGTTGGATCGAGGAATTTGAACATATGGATTTCAAATTATTGATTTCAAATCCATTTAGTTGTTTGGATAAATTTATATTTGGTGTATTTTAAATTCATCTATTTACTAATTTATGCAAATGTAATGATCATTGTAATAAATTTGAAATGCACGTAAGATATGTATCATTGAGGGACGGAGGAAGGAAAAAAAACTACCCCATCGGACCAGATTTTTTGATTCATGTATGTGCAATTTTCGAATTAATGCTGAGTTAATTGTTTCATGCATGTTTTAAATTCCCCGAAAATTGTATTGTTGACAAGCGTCTAGAAAAAAACTTTCACGATCGGGGTGATGTGCTAAAAAAGCATTTTATATAAAAATGTATTTTTGCTAAAGGTCGCTTTTGGCAATTTTAATATTTTGTTAAAAAACTAACGAATTTTGGGAAATATCAAAAAATTGTTAAAAAATTTCATATCCAAAAAAAAATATCATAATAATTATTTATTTGTTTCAGAAATCGATTTTAATTTGTTTTGATACAAAAGGCCCCAAAATATCAATATACATGATCCACTTGATTTTGAAAATAATTAATTCTAACGTTAATTTTTTAATATATATTTTTTAAAATAATTATATTAATAATAATTTTACAAATTTTTATACTTAAACTATATAATTTAGTTTAATTATATTAAAATAAAATTCACGAGTTTGAAAATATAACATTATTATATTAATGTTTAAATAAAATAAAATTGAAAATCCACATAAATTGCTTTTGGGTGGGCTCGAACTCATGACTTCGCTCTGATACCACTTGTGTAATGCCTCGATATGAATTAAATATGTTTGATATGATTATGACGTAATTATGAACTAATTACTGTATGATGTGGACTCGGGTTCTGGTGGAACCGAGTGTGAGTAGTTGACATATAAGGAAAAGAAGAATGTTTATGTTGAAATGAATGACCAAAGTTGGAACCAATAAAATTGATGTACATGATTTGTTGAATATATAGCAAGAAAACTATGTTATGTAAGAAGAACATGAGTTACTTGTAGTTGGACAATAACTCTACATGAATTTTAATGCATTTGAATTTGCAAGGAGCGAGCATTTCATGTACATTTGAGTTGAGTTGAAGGTTCCTATACATATCTACATATAAGATTTTTAAAACATACTTCACCTTCCAACACCTAGTAATCTCTACTCTACTCTTGTCTCTTCTCTTGTACTTCTTGCTTGAAGTTGATCTTGGCATCAAAGGAAAGCTTATTGAGTAGCAACATCAAAGTGAATTGGTATCAATTGAATGATTTGTGATCTTGTATACACATATATGTGTAGGATAGGTTGTCAAATTATATTGAAGCAAGTTTGAATTACCTTAGATGGAATTAAAGAGCATGAACTTGTTTTTCATGAAAGAAATGAGCATAGCATGCTGTAGTTTAACTTTGATGCAAGTTTGGAGGTGTGATATGAAGCATGGAGGTAGAACCATGGGGATAAATTTGAAAATCGTCATGTCTGAAAATTTCAGACATCGACGATCGATCGCGAGCCGTATGGCGATCGATCGCCAATACAGAGTAAAAAATAAGGCGGTGAAGTGGCTTGGCGATCGATCGGTGAAACATGGCGATCGATCGTGAGTGAACAGAACATTTTGGTGATCGATCGCTAGGGTTTATATGTTGCAAAATGTTAGATGTTTGTGGAATTTGATATTGAAGCTTATTTTGACATACTACATTGTTGGTATTCATGTAGCATCATCACAGGGGATAGGACAAAGACGCGGTTAAACATTGACGCCTGAACTTATATATTTTGTATCGCAAGACAGGTACGTGTTGACGTACGAGTATTGATTTCTGATTGATGTGATTTTACTTCTATATGTTGAGATTGTGATATGTGAATGTTGGAATCATATTGGTGTGCATTCATGTTGTTGAGGCATCTAGTTGATGCCATGTGAGGTATGCTATTGTTGGGCATATGCTTCGGAAGTTATAATGTGTGAGGACCGAAAAATATGATATGTGCGGCTAATATGGACGTGAAGGCGGAGCCACTAACATATTGAGCTAAGAGGCATATCATATGTGTCCCGTTATAACAAGATGATGAATGAGACATGTCATGACATATTTGTATTTTGTGGTGCATGATACAGAACAACCACAGTTGATTTTACGATGTGTATTTATCGTGTCGTGTCTTATTATTGATAATGGTTGTCAATCAATATTTATGTTATGTGGTTGTTTCTGTAGGGACTCATAGACGTGGGAGGATGATGTTGTGAGTCAACTTCTGCTGCGAGCTGAATCACTGATTATGATTTGAACATATTAGGTTGTTCATCTGTACATGTGATGTATCTTATGTCACGATTTTAGAAATGTTGTAATAACTGACATAGTACAACGCTTAATCAGTCTGTAGTCTTACTTACTCCTAATTTATGCTTGTGGAATGAGTGAGATATAAAAGATTAAGTAATGAGGACCCCACAACTTGTTAGGATCAAATGCTTACCACTTTGTTAAAAGCTATAGTTGGTAGTAGAGTCACAACTTTATTTCTTTATAGTGGCTGTGCAAAACACCGTACTAAGCGACAGATGGACATGTGGGGCTGGACAATGTGTGTGTCGATATGTCAAGTTTGTTAGGCCATAGACACTACTATTCTCCGAGCGCACGGAATAATTGATGGGTACACAGCTTCCAACATAAATAAATGGAAAAAAAATTGATGCCAAATATTATTTGGAATATAATATATGAGTTAGAATTATATTGTAAAAATTTAAACGTTCATATGCAAACTTAAATTTTTGTTTTTTTTTATTATAAATTTAACTCATTTTTTGTTTTAATATTCTGGATACGAGTGTGGTTTAACTTGGCTTCCTAAAGAATGCAATAAACAGATCACGAATACACGTCACCAAATATTTGTTCTTGATATAAATTGACATTGTACCATCAATAAATGGATGGGAAACAATGTAGTGGCGGCTAATGCATAAAAACAAAGAAAATTTATCCAAAAAAAATAAAATAAAATTGAGAGGCTGTCTTTACATTAAATTATATTATTTGAAATAAAAAAAATCTTAAATTTATGAATCTAAAATTATTTTCGCCATTTTCATGATTTTAAATTGATTCTTTTTAAAATTTTAAATTGTTTACATAACAACGATGTTATTTGTACTTCGATTATGTTATATGGATTCCACTTTACAAAATAGATTTATGTAAATTAACATATCAGTATCATTTAAATTCAAGCTTTAAATAATTTTTAAAATTAATTCATTTTATCTGAATAAAATTTCTACATCTTAATCTTAATAAGTTAAGAGTCCTACGTAATATTCTCCGGTTGAACAAAGTTCATGGAACAATTCCGTTTAATAAGAATAATAATAATACTAATAATAATAATAATATTATTATTATTATTAAGAATAATAATAAGACTATTATTACTATTATTATTATTATTATTATTATTATTATTTTGAAATGGTGTGTGCTTATTTTTGAATTCATTAACGTATAGCAAAGAATTGATTGTATTATTAACGTGAATTAAACTATTATTCGTAAAAAAGCCATACGCATTTAATCTCTTCAACTAATTAATAGACTCTTACTATGATTAAAAATTATTCGGAATTAAAATGTTCATAATATGGATAATGTTGTTTTTATTAGTATGCACGCTTTTGATATATTATTATTATTAGTTTTTAAAGATACGATTAGACACCGCTTGGTTCGTGTGATGAGATAATAATCATTTATAATACTACGATGATAAATAAATTAAAAGATATGGATAACATAACGATTTTAAACTCCAATTATTTGTAGAACTCGAATCAAATGTTAGAAGGCACGATGTGAAATTCTATCATTTGTACCAAGCTGTGCTTTAATGTATTGGTAATAAGTAATTGAATCATAGTTGATGTTCTTATATCAGTAAGTCTCTAACATTTGATAGACAGATATTTCGATATATCAGTTCTGCTCATGTTTTTTACGAACAGGTTTTTTTCCTACAGCCTTTTATATGATAAACTAAAAGATTTTATGTTTACTGTGGGCTTAGACGTTGATACCCGTGCATACTTCGTATCGCCGATTACTGACCCAGCTCATCTTTAATTATTGGATGCCATATTTATTATTCTGGTGATTGCCCGACTACCAAATTAAATTAAAAATAGGGAAAATTTCGGGCCGGTATCATTAGGTAAAAGGTTTTTCGGCCCAGTCATCCAATAAAAAGTTCTTTCAACTAAGTCCATTTTTGAATACAATGACCAAACTAACCCCACTTATGAAAATACTCTACAACGCATAAATAATTTTTACATGCACTGCGAGAATAATTTTACATGCACCGAATGACTCATTTTCACATGCACCGAGTTAGTAATTTTACATGCACCGCATGACTCGTTTTCATATGCATCGAGTGAGTAATTTTACATGCACCACATGAGTCAATTTTTACACGCACTGCTCAATTTTACATGCACCATTAGAGTAATTTTACATGCACCGCTCAATTTTACATGAACTGTACTAGTAATTTTACATGCACCGTCGATTTTAACATGCACCACATTAGTCGATTTTAGCATGCACCATTCAATTTTACATGCATCGCATGAGTAATTTTACATGCACCTCATTAGTAATTTTACATGCATCTCATTACTCAATTTTACATGCATCGCATGAGTAATATGCACCGATAGATTATGCATATTAAACTATCTCATATGTTTCTATCGGTGCATTTAAATCACATGCACCGATAGACACAGATGATACAAGTCCACCGCAGGAAAAAAAAAACTACCTCAACGCATGATTTGAGTCTATCGGTGCATGTGATTTAGATGCATCGATAGACTCTACCGATGTTATCTCTATCGGTGCATGTAAATCACATGCACCGATAGATTATGCATATTACACTATCTCATATGTTTCTATCGGTGCATGTAAATCACATGCACCGATAGACACAGATAGTAACAAGTCCACCGCAGGAAAAAAACTACCAAAATGCATGCGTATGAGACTATCGGTGCATGTAATTTACATGCACCGATAGACTCGATCGGTGCATGAAATTACATGCATCGACAGATTCAATCGGTGCATGTAAAAATTAAATAATCAAAATCAAATAAAGCAATTGTACCACTAAATCGTTCTTGTATCAAATGACCGATTCAACAATATAAGCAACGGGAAGGCAAACTGAATGCACGAATTGGAAAGAAATTCAAAACAACGAGAATAGGATAAATGAATAATTTCCTCAATTTTTTTAGATTCACGTTTTCTGCCCAAAATTGAGCGTTCAACTTAAGAAAATTAATCCAAAATTCAACGAAAAAGAATTCAATGATTTTAGAAAATCACGATCGAAGAACGCGAGACTAGAACAACTGAAATTCGATCAGAAGTTAGTCGCTAAAACAGAATTCAAGCAAACACCCAGAGAATTAGAAACAATTTACTGAGAGGGAACAAGGAATCAACAACAATCACAACACAAATTATAAATACGATCACACAACACAACCTAATAAAGTGATTCCAAATGAAATTATCTCAATTTGTTCGAAGAATCCTTTGCAGAATTGCGGAAAACAAAAATCAGAAGCTTCAGAGGACAACGCGATGGTGGAAGGTAGGCAAATGCTTGGGGATGAAGGTGTAGAGCAAGGGTATTTTAATCATAATTAATGGACTAATTATATTAAGGTTTGATAAAATGGACTTATTTGAAATAAATTTTCTAAAAGATGTATTTAGTTGAAAGAAGATTTTTTGGGGTGATTTAGTTGAAAGATATTTTAAAAAGTGGTACCTTCTTGTAATTTCCTCTTAAAAATATAATGAAATCAAACTCAAATTTGACGGATTGAAATTAATTCTTTTTCCTTCCTGGAGCGATTATTGTTTGCATTATTTTAAAATTTGTATGATATGTTTAAACCTGTCAATTGGGCTGGGTTCAAAATTCAACCCTGATGCTGGGTCAAATGTCCCGGCCCAACATAAAGTACATGCCGATACTTTGTTGGATTGGCCGAAATTACATATGGATACCACTTTAAAATAAAAATATTTTGACTAAATCACTAAAAAAAGATTATTTTCAACTAAATTCACCTTCAAAAAAACTTTTTTTTTTAAATGAGTCCATTATGTTTGTCAAAATATCTATTTAGTTAATGAATTTTTTTCTAGCAAAAATAGAAATAGATAATGCTACAAATGGAGCCGCGACTTCATCGTAAACAATAAGTCCAGTTTTGTTACCAATAATTACGTTGGAATTCGGAGAAGAGTTATGCATTTTCAAATACAAATGTTAAAATAATGTATGAATATGTATCAGTGCATGTAAATTACATGCACTGCATGAGTCTAACGGTACATGTAAATTACATGCACTAATAGACTCATGTATTTCGCTCGAATAAAAAACCCTCATTTATCAATTCAGAAACCTTTATCACATAAGCTTTTAGTGGGCCAAAATCCATATTTCACCTAAGTTTGAGTTAGCTTTTGGGATAATCGTCCAAGACTCGGTTATTTAGATAAACAGCCCTTGTCAATTACATCATATGTAACTCTTGTATGGTTGGTTGAACATCACTTGTTCTAATTCATCTAATGGGTTATATACCAACCATATGCCTCTAGATTCCCAATCATATTTATAACATTAGTTAAGTCGAACCCAATTTATAGAGTCACGTGTATATCACTTCTATCCTATAGTGTATTGCTAACACTGTCACGGTAGTTTGCTTTGGCAAACCTGCACATATTCAATCGAAGTCTTGACGAGTACTACTCATTGAAAGACATCAATTTTGACTTAATCTTATCAGATTATTTAAAAGGTCTCATTATTTTATTAATACAGATTATGAAACCATATTAATTATTAAAAATTCACTACCCATATGATTTTATCGTCCATCAATTTTAAGCAACATATAAATATAATTAATGCATTTCATACATCAACATAAAATAAACGTGAGATAGTTATAAACGAACTACAGATTTTCTCAAGCCAATGGGAAAATCAAGTGGTCGACATAAGGGTAACTTCTCCAAACATCATGTCAGTCTCACATGAATTATCACCTCGCCTTGTCATTATGGTCCATCTCCATAGATCTCCATCAACTAGTGCTAAAATTATACTACATAACAATTACATGATATAGAAGAATCCTCGAGTTTCATTCGAGGGGAACATAGGGGAGAGGGAATACAATCAGAAAAATGATAATGCACGACATGCAGGTCGTATTAAATTTACAACAATTCACAAAAATTTCAATCTATTTGGTCATTGGGCTATAATCATGCATCATGCTCAAACAACACATTAAACATGCTAACAATGCAATAGTTTAAATGATTATTGTTGGTCGATTAATAGCGATTAAAACCAATAGGATTAAATGGGGAAACAAATTATGTGTGCTATGACGGTGGGGGTCAAGTGGGCGGCAACAGCGCCCTTGCGGGGGTCTCACTATATGTGAGGGACCGTTCCAAATCATGCATTTAATTAGCACACAATAATTATTTAATATAAACAGCAAAAGATTAGTTTAAAATTTAACATGTGGCCCTAAAAAGAAGTTGGTATGACCTCGTCGTACAAAGTACATACCATATGCTTTACATATATCAATATACTCATGATGAAATACCAAAAAATATATAATACAAGTTTCATAACCATAAACATAATCCATCACATATGAAATCAAGTATAAAATCAATATCATACTCAAAATACAGCTATGCGGGGGCGTACCCCGATGAGTAATATATTATTAAAAACTCTTTAACACAAGACTGGGACACAATCCTCGATAAAATAAAACATGAGCTCGCTCTCACGGAGCTATGGTACTCCTAGATGCTTGCTCTCGAGTATTTAAAGGCGGTGCACCTGTAATACCTGCCGTGCCCACACACAAGACATGACAGGGTCAATAACCCCAGTACGTAAAACCAATATAAATCACAATAGTAAGACAAAATACCATGTGATGAATGTCGTGCATGAATGCAGTAATCTCGGATTTCAAAATCCCAGGAGTCCAAGGAATTATCATCAAGAATATAAAGTCGAGCTAGGATGGCGACACACTCGGCGCTATGACAACTCCATCCATCGAGCCATCGATGTGACCATCATCCTATCGTGTCTGGGCAATGCCGACACACTCGGAGCTACAATTACTAAATTGAGCCAGTGATGTGCCCATTGATCGCTATTTATTTAACAATAAAATTTCAGTGTAGCGCGATTATACCGCAAGTGCACGATTGTCAAGTTTTAGTATAGAGTATGGATAACATGTTGTCAAATTCACAAGGACTAACTGTAAATACCAAATAAGACACTTTTAACTAAATTTAACCTACAAATATGGACTAATAATTTATCTAAAAATTAAACTACTAATGTTCCAACCAAGTCAATCAATGTTAACGAGAAAAGTACACTCAAGAAGATTATTAAGATTTCGGTTCACCATTGTAATTTCTATGACCCTCGATTGAATATCCAAAAATCTCTAAGGTTACGAGTTCTCATAAATTATCCAATATACTATGGTCAAGTTATATCGAACCTAATATAAGATGCAACATGTCAATGTTCATGCACTTATTTAACACTCAATATTTCATAAGCTTTCTGAAAACTTATAGCCTTCGATTTTGGTAACTCTATCGCTATCACATGTGTGCTACATTTTACATGGTACGTCTCAAAGATGTCTTTACCAAGGGTTGTACCACTACATGAAATATGAACATCTATTCACAAAAAGATGTGTTCTTTCAATTTAATTGTGAAAACTAATTATCAAATTCGAAAATCAAAAATTGAATTCTTCTGAAGCCTAAGTTGTCCCAAATGCCTAAGTGATCATCAAGACTTATAAATAATAAGGCACAAACCTATCTTGAGGCCAAGTCTTTCCATTAGGTCATGGGCCATGAACCACATGCCAACTGTCATGGGCCAAGAGCTAATTTCCCCGGCCACGGGCCAACTACCACGGGGAATGAAACAATTGTCAAATGGCATATGCAAATTGTCACGAGACTCGGGCCATGGGCCTTGGGCCAATTGCCACGAGTAATGAGACAATTGTTAAATGCCATATGCAAATTGCCACGGCCATGAGCCAATTTCCAAAAGCCATAGGCCAATGGCCACGGGTAATGGACCACGGGCCACAATCAATAGACCAAGGCCAATGGGCCACATGCCACGACCTACAGTCAATGGGTCATGGGTCATATGCAATGTGCCAATAATAATTAATAATTTAATATATAACGTAAAAGATGACAATCACAAAAACAGATGTATTTACCAAGAGTTGCGACATTACATAAAATATGTACATATTTTCACAAAAAAGATGTGTTCTTTCAATTTAATTTCGAAAAGTATTTAATAAAAAATTAATTTCAAAAATAAAACATTCAATCCTTCTAAGCCGAAGTTGCCCCAAGTGCCCAAGTGATCATCAAGACTTTTAAATAATACGGCACAAACCCATCTTGAGCCAAAGTCTTTCTTTCATAATTTTAATCATAAATATTAGGCCATGGGCCACGAACCACGGAACAATTGCCACGGGCCACATGCCAATTTCCATGATCCATATGCAAATTGCCATGGGACACGGGCGATGGACGATGGGCCAATTGCCACGGAGAATGAGACAATTGCCAAAAGATCATATGCAAATTGCCACGAGGAATGGGACAATTGCCAAAAATGCCATACGCAAATTGCCACGGGCTAATTGATCATTTTATCAGTTTATGCTTCTTGGTCATTCAGTAGTGTTCTTGGCTTGTTGGTCTTAAGAACAGGTTTTGACAACAAGAGCTTGTTCGGATGTTGATCTTTTATGCTTCTTGGTTCTCCTTATTTGTACCTTCAATTTTGTCAGAAGGCAGTTCTCTTGCTCGACCATACTTGGGCTGATTGGTTTGAGGGGACCAGTATTAGCTTTGGTGGTTTCTGCATTTCCATGGTCAAGGCCTTGTCTTGATGTGGTGATTCACGATCCATTTCCAACTTATCGTCGCCACATTTCTTGCTGTGTTTTACATTGTATCAACGTTAGGCATCTGTATTTGCAGTTTTATTGGTTCTTTTTTGTGTCTTGGCAGACGGTGGCCGGTTTTTGTTGTACTTGTTTATCTTATTAATGCAATTCTTGTTCCTGTTAAAAAAAACACATCATTCGAGAGGATTTGTTGCAGCCACTGATTTCAAATCCCAAGCCGTTAATTACAAAAAAGTTCAAGCCTTTAAATTCTGAAAATCTCAAGTCACTAAATTCCAAAATATTCCAGCACCAAATTTTCGAAAGTTCAGTGCTTAACTTCTGAAAATTTCAATCTTTGTTCCAGCCCCTACTTCGAAACTTGCAGCCTTGATTTCAGAAGAATTACAGCCCTTGTTCCGGCCTTTAGTTATAAGGTTTATCCTATTGAAATTCTGAAAATTGAGCAATTGAATTTTGATACATTATTTCAAGCCTAGGAAATAAGGGTTGGTTGTGTTTTGGCGCTCTAGATTCAATCAACACGTTCCTGATCATCTCTAATCACTGTAAGTGGGCTTTTGTTATAAATTCGTTTTGTTTTGAAAAATCATGTTTATTTTTAAACTTCAGTAGATTATGTGAATTATGTTGAAATTATGCAATTCTGATGACTATTATTATTTTTAAGCACTCTTAATTTTAAAAATCTATTTGAAGGAATTCCAAGTTATGGCCCTGATGCAGTGGGATTATAACCGTTTTATGACCTGATAAGGTGGTTAACAATTCTTCTAGGAAGTACAGACCCTTTATTCGTGGGTGAACCGATGTTATGGCCTTATCTATAGGATAATTAAGTCTAGAGACTGATATCAGTACCACGAATTGTGTTTAACGTATATGAAAAATATTGCTGATATGATAAATTATGTTATGGCTCGATGGGAGCAATTATGATAAATTATGACTCGATGGGATCAATTTTGAGATGTATTCATATCAGTTTATAATCTGATTATGATATATATATTTGGAAAAATTATGAGTACATATTACATTGTCACATCAATTGGCCCCCCACTTGCTAAGTGTTTTCCTAAATACTCATCACTTACTCTCCCTCCCCAGATAAGAACGAGGAAGAAATCAAAGACGAAGAACAACATCAATTTTAGGTTTGTGATCGATGTGTTTCTGTGAGTTAAAAGACTCTAATTTTTATTTAGTTAGGATTTCGTTGTTTTATTTCGACCCTTTTAGGAATTGGTGATGCAATTTAATTTTCAGTTGTAAAAATAATTATTTTATGGAATAATAGTGTGACGGCCCGCCCTAAATGGGTCGCCCGCCGTATTCAATTGCTTGAATACAAGGCTTCACTCGAATCGAAACTTAATTATCACTTTGAACTTATGTCTAGCGGAAACGTTTTTATTCTTATCGAACATTTGACTTAGTAATTTTTTACCCGTGACTTTTAACTTAGAAAAATTTGGGCAGAGTCTCCTCTTAAAAATTGTGCCCTGTGATCTACCAGATCACTACCACCACAATATCAAAACCATAAAAACAAAAACTAAACCAAAATAAACTTTAAATATCAAAATCCAACTAAAACATAAATAAATGTTTCATATCCTCAAAATAAAACTTAAACATGTCAACATACTCAAAACTTCATAATAAATCTAAATATCCTCCGCATCGTCTAAGTCTTCAACTCCATCTGTAATATGTCACATTACAGGTAAAGGTAAGTTGCAGCATTTTATAGTAAGCGTAATAAACATTTGATAAAACTTATTAAAACATCATTTTTCATAATGTGACGAAAAATATTATACTTTCATATCCAAAATAACTTTCACACATATATGGTTAATCCGAGCAGTCAACGGAACTAAATTTCACAAAACGGAATCATAACGGAAATAACTGCACAGATAACCAACTAAACGTAACAGAAACGAATAACAATATCATATAATGTCTTAACATTATAGAATTAATCATTAAACATAGCCATGCTGTAATGAAACAAATGCATACTCAAATACGGATGTGACACAATGATATCATTCCAGACTATACCCGCTGGAAGGGTATCGACAGATATTATACCCCCTCTGTCTTCGGGCAAAACGAAATGAGTTTCTTTATTCTCGTCGCCAACGAGCCGAAAGTATGCGCGTTTTTATCCTCGTCGCAATGCGAGCCACAACGAAACGAAAATATCCACAGTTCACAAACCTCAAATCGTATTCACCGAATCAAGACAAACATGGCCTTTTAAAAATATTTTTTCACACACAATAAAATGCTATTCAAAATTCTATTTTTCAACAAAATACATTTCTTATCAAAAATCATCTTTCAAAATAATTCTTGCATGCTTACTATTCGAAAATCATTTCAAAAATAAACAATACGAAATACTTAAAATAATTTGCGGAAAATTGCAACTTCCTTTACGTACCTCGAAGCTTCCTATCAACGATAAATCTACAAACCTCCAAAATCTCCAAGATAATCAAAGATTTCCTATTATCCATTTCAACAATATTAAAATCATATTCAATTAACTTAGTTCTAACACAACCTAACAAAATCCTAACTCTTGTATTATTCAACACCATTTTCGAAATTACCATATCATCTCCTCAATTTACAGCCTAAATCTTAAAAATACAGAATACAATTTTCGAACACATCTCCATCTCAATTCTTTAAAAATTCAGTATCATATTCGTAACAACATACCATTTCAGTTCATCAAAATCAATTAAAGATTTTCGGTCCTAAATTCAGAAACCTTCGAAAATATCTTCAATTTCCAGAAAATCCCAACCTTCGAATTTCTTCAAAATTCCAGAAATTTTCGAATTAATTCCTAAAAAATTTGTTCTTGACAAATTAAACCCCTAAAACTTCAATTTAAATCCAACTAACCTAAACACAATAATTAAAAATCAAAACAGAAATTAAAAATTGAAAACAGAAAATTTCGAAGCTTAAGAAAAAAAAATCGAATTCATACCAATTGATGTCCAAATCCGAATTCCTCTTGATTGCGTGCTACTACTTGGATTTAGAAGTGATTCCGAAGTCGAAAATCAAAACCAACAAAATCTGGAAATTTTCCTATTGTTTTTCGGAACTTGATAACAGACGGGAAAATGGCTATGGAATCTAGGAACTTAATAGGATTCATGCCAGTTACAACTAGGAGTAGATAAAGGGACAAAGATCAATTGATTACAAGGAAGATGAAAGGCGAAGCAGGCGAATGAAACGGCGAGCAGCGAAGAAGACAGTGGGCGACGAAGAGGGGAGAAACAAAGTGAAGCGAAGGTAAAGTGAAATGAATAAATGGAAACTGAAATTAAAAATCGTGTTCGGCTTTTTACGTTTTTCTCTTCTTTTTTTTTATGTTAATATTATTAATATTATTTACAAACTTTTCCAAAAATTCGGGTCAATAATTTTCTTTAAAATTGGACTATTACAATCTCCATACATTCTAAAAAGTTTCGTCCTCGAAACTTGAATCGCATTTTACATCTGGATATTTAGCATATAATTCTTCTTCTTTTTCCCAGGTTGCTTCATCAGGCGAATGATTACTCCACTGAACTTTAACAAAAGGAATTGTCTTAGTTCGTAGAATTCTCTCTTGACGGTCGAGTATCTTGATAGGATATTCTGAATATGTGCATTCCTTCGATATCTCAATCTCTGTTGCCTTAAGCACATGACTTTCATCTGAAACATACTTCCTGAGCATCGAGACGTGAAATACATTATGTACTCGATCTAATTCCGGAGGTAGAGCAAGTCGATAAGCCAAAGATCCTATTCTTTCCAGAATTTCATATGGTCCTATGAATCTCGGACTTAACTTCCCATGCTTACCGAACCTCATTACTCCTCTGAATGGTGATACTTTCAAGTATACCTTATCCCCTTGCTGGAATTCTAAATCTCGTCTGCGAACATCAGCCCAACTTTTCTGTCGACTCTGTGCTGTAAGTAATCTCTGTTTGATGATGGACACATTCTCATTCGTGAGTTTGATCAACTCTGGTCCTTCCAATACTTTCTCTCCAACATCAAACCAACACTGAGGTGTTCGACATTTCTTCCTATACAAAGCTTCAAATGGTGCCATTTGAATACTTGATTGACAACTGTTATTGTACACAAACTCTGCCAGTTTCAGATGACGATCCCACTGTCCTTGAAAATCCAAAATACATGTTCTAAGTAAATCCTCGAGAATCTGAATCGTTCTCTCAGACTGTCCGTCCGTCTGTGGATGGAAAGCTGTACTGTATTTCAAATTCGTTCCCAACACAGATTGTAAACTCTTCCAGAATTGAGATGTGAATCGAGCATCTCGATCTGATATGATACTGACTGGTATCCCATGCAAACACACCACTTGATCAATGTAAAGCCGTGCTAAATCACTCATTGATGTAGTCTTCTTCATCGGTATAAAGTGAGCACACTTAGTAAGTCGATCAACAATAACCCAAACTGAATCCTTTTGTGTCGTAGTTTTGGGCAATCCGGTCACAAAATCCATAGTAATATGCTCTCATTTCCAGTTTGGTATATCCAAGTTTCTCAGTGTCCCTGCTGGCTTTTGTCTTCCGACTTTCACTTGTTGACACACTAAACACTTGGACACAAACTTTACGACATCTTGCTTCATCCCTGGCCACCAAAATAATTGCTTCATATCTTGATACATTTTATTCTGTCCTGGATGCATGGCCAAAATTGTCTGATGTGAATCTTGTAAGACTTCGCCCCTGAGTGTTGATACAGCTGGAACGAATAGTCTATCATTGAATCTCAAAGTCCCATCTTCATGCATTCTAAAATTTTCTTGGTTTGTTTGAGCTCTTTGCAAGAAAGTCTGCCAAATAGGATCCTTTGATTGTGCTTCCTTAATCCTGAGAATAAGATCAGGTTGCACCATGAGATTACACAACATCGTCATCCCATTTTGGTCGTCTCTTGATTCGACATTCAGATTTAACTTTGACATCTCGTCAATGAGTTTCTGTTGCGTAGTCAATAGCATTGATCCATAACTCTTCCTGCTTAATGCATCTGCTACCGCATTACTCTTTCCAGGATGGTAGTGCAATTTCACATCATAGTCCTTGATCAGCTCTAACCATCTTCTCTGTCTCATATTCAACTCCTTTTGAGTAAAAATATACTTTAAACTCTTGTGATCAGTGTAGATATCACATGTGGTTCCGTACAAGTAGTGACGCCATAATTTCAGTGCAAAAACCACTGCTGCCAGTTCCAGGTCATGAGTGGGGTACCTTATTTCGTGTTCTTTCAACTGCCGTGAAGCATATGTAATCACCTTTCCATTTTGCATAAGTACACAGCCTAACCCCTCCTTTGATGCATCGCTGTAGATACAAAATCCTTCATGTCCATTTGGCAATGTAAGAATAGGTGCAGTCACAAGTAGATCTTTCAACTTCTCAAAACTTGCCTGACACTTAGAATCCCATTCAAACTTTACTCCCTTTCTTGTTAACTTTGTAAGGGGTAATGCAACTCGAGAAAATCCTTCCACAAATTTTCGGTAATATCCAACCAATCCCAGAAAACTTCGAATTTCTGTTACTGATGTCGGAACTTTCCAATTGGTAATGGCTTGAATCTTTGCTGAGTCTACTCGGATTCCTTGAGTATCAATGATGTGTCCAAGAAATGATACAGAATCCAACCAGAAGTCACATTTCTCGAACTTTGCAAATAATTGATGTTGTCGTAGTCTCTCCAATGTCATCTTCAAATGTTCTTCATGTTCTTCCTTTGACTTGGAATAGATCAATATATCATCAATGAAATACTATGATGAATTTGTCGAGCCATTCTCGGAATACGTGATTCATTAATGCCATAAATGCTGCAGGTGCATTCGTAAGTCCGAAAGGCATCACCAGAAATTCATAATGTCCATATCTGGTTCGAAATGCAGTTTTGTGAATATCCTGCTCTTTGATTCTGAGTTGATGATACCCAGATCTCAAATCAATCTTCGAGAATATTTGTGCACCTTGTAATTGATCGAACAAATCGTCAATCCTTGGTAGTGGATATTTATTCTTCACAGTGATTCGATTCAATTCTCTGTAGTCAATGCACATTCTCATGCTGCCGTCCTTTTTCTTTACAAACAGTACCGGTGCTCCCCATTGTGACACACTAGGCCTTATGAAACCTTTATCTTGTAGTTCCTTCAATTGTCCTTTCAATTCTTTCAGCTCTGCTGGTGCCATCCTGTAAGGTGCCTTGGATATCGGTTCTGATCCCGGAATAATATCAATAGAAAATTCCGTGCTTCGAATTGGTGGCAGTCCTGGCAAATCCTCTGGGAAAACATCTGAGAATTCTTTCACCGTGCAAATCTTATTTATTTTTGCTTCCACTTCAGAGACATTGCCACAAAATCGTTCATGCAAGCTCACGCCTTCATAACAGATCTCTTTACCCGAACTCGTTTGTAGGGTTATGATCTTTCGGTAACAGTCAATGCGAGCCTTTGCACTACTCAACCAATCCATTCCAAGAATTATATCAAATTCTTTCATGTTGATGATAAACAGGTTGGCTTTGAATTCTTCGTTTTCCACGATCAGTGTTACATCATTGCATACATATTTAATTGTGACTGTCTTTCCTAATGGACTCAATACTTGCATTAAATATAACAGTGGACTGAAGTGCAAATCAAGTTTCTCCACACAAAACTCGGAGATAAAGGAATTTGAAGCGCCAGAATCAAATAACACATAAATATCTTGATTCAGGAATTTAAATTTACCTCCGATCAATTCATGATCCTCTTCAGCACGGACATCATACAATCTAGTTGGATTGCGCTGTTGTTGTCCACGTGGTTGATTTGTCCCTGAGGTTTGTTTCAGACTGGGACAATCTCTAATCCGATGATCTTTAGATCCACATTTAAAGCAACCTCCAGAGTTCCAGTAACATTCCCCAGTATGACTCCGATTACACTTGGGACAAACTTCATTCTTCTTAGGTTCAACGATCATCTGTCTGCGAGCTGGCGGTCTCTGATCTCTGTTTCTGAATTCAGGCTTTCTCTTTCGATTTTGAGGAGTCTCAAGATTCCTCAGTTCAGATTCCACGAACAATGCCCTCTCCATGAGTATATCAAATTTTGTATCCATGAGAGGTGCTACTTTGAGCCTGATGCTAGTGCGAAGACCTTGTCTGAACCTTGTAATCTTGCTGTTCTCAGACTGCAAATATAAAGGACAGAATCTGCCCAGCTCTTGGAACTTCCTCAGATATTCCAGCACAGTCATATTCTCAGTTTGCCTCAGCCTCAAAAATTCATCTTCTTTAGCCATTCGGACAGCGTCAGGAAAATATTGTTGCAGAAATTTCTCTCTAAAAATCGTCCAGGTAATGGAGTTTCGTTCCATACTTACTTCCACTGAGGTCCACCAATGCTTTGCATTTCCTTCCAGAAATGGAGTCACTACCGTAACTTTTTCTCCATCGGCAATGTTTATGGCCTTCAGTAATTCTTCAATCTTAGTCAGCCATTCCTCAGCTTTCATTGGATCAGTCTCATTTCCAAAGTACGGTGGTCGGAGTGCTCGGAATCTCTCAAACTCAGTCCTTCTCGGTGGTTCCGACTGTAGTGGTGCCGAAACAACATTTTGTTGTAACACTCCTGCTATGACGCGGCATATGTTCGTGATGTCCACCTCATTCATTGATCCCACGTTTATATTTGGGACTCCATCTTGACCTTGATCCACATTCCTATCTTGACCATCTCCTGAGTTGCGATTCGAGTCCTGTTCTTGGCTACCACTCAGATTGCTACTGGTTCTTCCTCTAGCCATTTGAAATCTTAAAAATAGAGTTTTATCGGAATAAATGATACTAGTTTAAACTAAACAAATAAAATGTTTAAAGCAAGTAAAAACAAGTAGACACATAAGTTCAAACACACACACATATAAAATCCTGATTCAAACTTAACTCCATTACTCTAAATCCAAAAACTTCCCAACAAGTCAAACCTAAATCAACTTATTCTTAAGGCAATTGTCTAATCCAAACTTATAAACTAAGGCTCTGATACCAACTGTGACGGCCCGCCCTAAATGGGTCGCCCGCCGTATTCAATTGCTTGAATACAAGGCTTCACTCGAATCGAAACTTAATTATCACTTTGAACTTATGTCTAGCGGAAACGTTTTTATTCTTATCGAACATTTGACTTAGTAATTCTTTACCCGTGACTTTTAACTTAGAAAAATTTGGGCAGAGTCTCCTCTTAAAAATTGTGCCCTGTGATCTACCAGATCACTACCACCACAATATCAAAACCATAAAAACAAAAACTAAACCAAAATAAACTTTAAATATCAAAATCCAACTAAAACATAAATAAATGTTTCATATCCTCAAAATAAAACTTAAACATGTCAACATACTCAAAACTTCATAATAAATCTAAATATCCTCCGCATCGTCTAAGTCTTCAACTCCATCTGTAATATGTCACATTACAGGTAAAGGTAAGTTGCAGCATTTTATAGTAAGCGTAATAAACATTTGATAAAACTTATTAAAACATCATTTTTCATAATGTGACGAAAAATATTATACTTTCATATCCAAAATAACTTTCACACATATATGGTTAATCCGAGCAGTCAACGGAACTAAATTTCACAAAACGGAATCATAACGGAAATAACTGCACAGATAACCAACTAAACGTAACAGAAACGAATAACAATATCATATAATGTCTTAACATTATAGAATTAATCATTAAACATAGCCATGCTGTAATGAAACAAATGCATACTCAAATACGGATGTGACACAATGATATCATTCCAGACTATACCCGCTGGAAGGGTATCGACAGATATTATACCCCCTCTGTCTTCGGGCAAAACGAAATGCGTTTCTTTATTCTCGTCGCCAACGAGCCGAAAGTATGCGCGTTTTTATCCTCGTCGCAATGCGAGCCACAACGAAACGAAAATATCCACAGTTCACAAACCTCAAATCGTATTCACCGAATCAAGACAAACATGGCCTTTTAAAAATATTTTTTCACACACAATAAAATGCTATTCAAAATTCTATTTTTCAACAAAATACATTTCTTATCAAAAATCATCTTTCAAAATAATTCTTGCATGCTTACTATTCGAAAATCATTTCAAAAATAAACAATACGAAATACTTAAAATAATTTGCGGAAAATTGCAACTTCCTTTACGTACCTCGAAGCTTCCTATCAACGATAAATCTACAAACCTCCAAAATCTCCAAGATAATCAAAGATTTCCTATTATCCATTTCAACAATATTAAAATCATATTCAATTAACTTAGTTCTAACACAACCTAACAAAATCCTAACTCTTGTATTATTCAACACCATTTTCGAAATTACCATATCATCTCCTCAATTTACAGCCTAAATCTTAAAAATACAGAATACAATTTTCGAACACATCTCCATCTCAATTCTTTAAAAATTCAGTATCATATTCGTAACAACATACCATTTCAGTTCATCAAAATCAATTAAAGATTTTCGGTCCTAAATTCAGAAACCTTCGAAAATATCTTCAATTTCCAGAAAATCCCAACCTTCGAATTTCTTCAAAATTCCAGAAATTTTCGAATTAATTCCTAAAAAATTTGTTCTTGACAAATTAAACCCCTAAAACTTCAATTTAAATCCAACTAACCTAAACACAATAATTAAAAATCAAAACAGAAATTAAAAATTGAAAACAGAAAATTTCGAAGCTTAAGAAAAAAAAATCGAATTCATACCAATTGATGTCCAAATCCGAATTCCTCTTGATTGCTTGCTACTACTTGGATTTAGAAGTGATTCCGAAGTCGAAAATCAAAACCAACAAAATCTGGAAATTTTCCTATTTTTTTTCGGAACTTGATAACAGACGGGAAAATGGCTATGAAATCTAGGAACTTAATAGGATTCATGCCAGTTACAACTAGGAGTAGATAAAGGGACAAAGATCAATTGATTACAAGGAAGATGAAAGGCGAAGCAGGCGAATGAAACGGCGAGCAGCGAAGAAGACAGTGGGCGACGAAGAGGGGAGAAACAAAGTGAAGCGAAGGTAAAGTGAAATGAAATGGAAACTGAAATTAAAAATCGTGTTCGGTTTTTTACGTTTTTCTCTTCTTTTTTTTTTATGTTAATATTATTAATATTATTATTATTATTTACAAACTTTTCCAAAAATTCGGGTCAATAATTTTCTTTAAAATTGGACTATTACAAATAGACTGGTTTTTTGTTAAATTCTATATTACAATGCTTATTGATTTCAAGTTTTTCTCGCGAGCATCTGATAGTTGTCCACCTGTAATGCCTGGCATGCCCACACACAAAAATACCATGTGATGCATGCCGTGTATGAATGCAATATGTGTACTAGTACTCAAGATATCAGGAATCAAATGGATGATGTCATCAATGCTCGAGTGAGATGACGACACTCGGTGCGCCATCGGCCATGCGATGTGCCCAACCATCCTTCATGTGAGCGATGTTGACACACTAGGCACTATATAAATGGTTGTCATTCCCAGCTTGACCCATTCCGTAGAAAAATCATAATTAATTCATATGATATTGAAAACACCCGATTCTAGTGGGGAATTCAATATAACTTAATGTACTACAATTCATCTTTTATGAGTTTAAGCCATTTCATTCATCTTGAGTCAGATATGCAGCAACTACAGTGGAATTCCATAAATGACTTCGCTATGTTTTTCCCAGATTGTATACATTTAGGTAGAACTAGCATACCTCTGGCATATGAACTCTAAATCGAGTGATTTTGGTTTCCAATTAAAGCTAATTCAAAGCTCTACAACTTTTGTTCAGAAAGCAACTCCAAATTCCTAACACATGATTCCCAATAATTTGATGAACACACTGCATGTGTTCTCACATGCATTAACTTTTCCATATTGCCCATATTTTAGCAAAACTTACATTTCTTTCTCATAAGAAGTACAAATCAAGTTATTCCAATTTCTAATCAAAGTAACTCATTGTTTTACAACCTTTTCAGAAAACATAATCATGGTAAATCTCAAATACACTGTAATTTTGGGTTTTACATTCAAAATCTACAAAAAAACATATTTCACATTGAAGAATTTTTTTGTCAATTTCTTTTCCTTGTTTATGGCCGCTATTGTAGCTCACAATCTTCTCATTTTTAATATATGAGCCATATATTCAGCACAAATGCACAGCCTTTCTATAGATTTTTCATGCCAACATACTAATATTTTAATAAGTCGATGCATGTAAATTACATGCATCACCCGAGTCTATCGATGCATGTAAATTACATACATTGACAAACTCAGGTACTGTATTTAACCAAAAACATTCATGGACTGGTACTTTACTTACTTTACATAAATATCTATTATGTAAAAACAATATATTATGATCTAGAGTACTGGTACTTCTTATAAAGAGGTTAGCCCCAAACATGCAACTTTTACAAAGGGTGTTGGTGAGAGTACGAATTGTGAAGGATAGAGTCTCACAAATTCCATATATATATTTATCATGAAAATTTTCATTTCGGAAATTTCTCTTAAAATTCAAATATTTTGAGTTGATGGGAGGCACCACATTTCTACATATTTTTCTTGCCAACATAATAAGATTTAGTAAGTCGGTGCATGTAAATTACATGGACCGTCTGATGCATGTAAATTACATGTATCGATAGAGTCAGGTATTGTCTTTAACCAAATACATAGTCATGAAACATCTCAAATACACTGTAAGTTTGAGTTTCACTTTCAAAATCTACAAAAAATTATTTTTCCATGAAATTTTTTCGCCAATTGCAATTCCCCGAGCTATTGATCCTCCCAACAAATCCAAGCGAAGCACGAATTTTAACAAAATTCAAAAATAAAGAAGAAGCAGAAGATTTTTAAAAAGCAAGAGAAGCAGAAGAAAAAGAAGAACAAGAGCAAGATCGTTAGCACAGTTCCGGAGAAAATGGGACAGAAACTCGCTTGCCACCGTGAACACAAACCTAGCCGCATGCGCCATCGCCGGATAATCGAACACTCGCAAAGGAGAAAAACCATAGAGCGCTACAGGAAGTAACGAAGAAGAAAGGTTTTTGGTGGAGAACACCGTGTCTATTTTGACCTAAAATATACCTAGTTGAAGCTAAATTTGTTGGTGGATTAGGCAGGAAAATCTTTTACCTTGTAGTAATACATGGCAGCTCGATAGTTCTCTTATTCCATTTGAATGGAATGAATTTGATTTGAGAATGATTTGAAAAATAGAATTGACATGACACATACCTTGGGTATATTTCAAATCTATCACAATTACTATTAAAAAGGAATCACATTGATATAGTGAATTTAAAATTCAATCCAAACAAGCAACCATAGGCTTAACTTTTAACATTTGATAAAAAGCTAGTTTAGTCGCAAAGAAGAATAGTACATGCGTGACCACAATATCACATGCCATCAAGACAAAAGTATATCCACACATAGTTCATCGGGACACATATGTTGTACACAATTTACATCTCAAACTAGCCACAACACTAAACGAAGTCAAACCGTCGAGCCTTCTCAAAAACCATACTAGTACGAAATCAAGAAGAAAAGAACCACCATCAGCAGCCCCACTCCCCACGGCGTGCCACTGCCACCGTGAACAGAATCTTGGTTTGGTCGAGTTACGTAGACGAGGGATGTTTCGAAGGTTGAGTTCAAGTGCAGAACCAATAAAAACAGCAATGGAGACACTATCAGGATCAGCTTTAATTGATCAAATAACCCTTCAAATAAGGAGTTGATGTATGAAGTAATCCCTAAGAACAAGATGACAATGAGGAGGAAAAGCAATAAATGTAAAGGTAGATGACGTTGAGCATATTGAGGAGATGAATCATAAGTTTCCGACATATAGTTTATAGGATAATTGTTGAAGTTTTTGGATTGCATTTTGGTGTGTTCTTATGAATTTGCTTGAGATGGTTGAAGGCAGCAAGACTTTGCTTGATATGTAGAGTCCACTGTGTGGTGAATATGGTTTATATAGAATGGACAATGGATGTTCTAGGCACATATATGGTTTATTATATTCTATGGAGATTTATTTTTCTATGGACATTTGCTTTAAATTTAATACAATACAAATACAGGTATCAAAAGTTAAAGTATTAATTAATTAAGTGGATTTGTATACAGGTGTCAGCATATTAACTCCTATATCAATTATATCATGGTAAATTGCTAAAAGCCTAAAACCCTCATATTAAGAACAAGAATGTTAAGCAAGTTACGATGGGTTTTCTGTGTGTGTTTTTTTATCAGGGGTCTTTTGTTTATCTTTCTCATATACATGTGAAAATTCCATTTTATCATAACATATCGTGCATGTGTTGAGTTCTCGTTATCACGAGGGTATTACTTTCAGGGTAGATTCAATGACCACAATCGGCCTAATTTTTTCCATGTAGGGAAAGTGCAGATATGGAGTTTTCGTTAAAAAAATAAAAGTTTTGAATTTTTTTTCATAATTTTGTAATTACAGATAAGTAAATGGTAATTAATTAGGTCGAGTAAGAAGGAATAAAAGTTGATCCAAATTAATTTTGAAACTATATAGTCCAAATAATGTTTGGAAGAAGAATTAATGGGGTTCCACATGCCAATGTTACTTTATACATCTATTGTGGAAAATGGAGTAAGCTTCGAGAGTTATCTTGTACTAAATTATAAACTGTATCTCACAGCTTTCCGTCAAGAATATTTTTTCCTTATGCTTACGTGGACCAGCATCAAGGCAATCGAGCTTGGACTCTATATTTTCTTTTTGTTGATGCATACAAGTTCAGTATATGACACATAACACACGTAAACCAATCCGTGAGAATATAATGAGAAGGACATGCTTCTTTTGCTTCGAGCCAATTTATGATATAACTTTAATAAGCTCAACAACTTGATCTAATTGAACAGTTTCGCCCCTAAACAAAACACTGTTTCTTAAACCCAAACTCCAACGAGTTTAGAGAATTAAGTGCTCCTCGATGTCGCAAGTTAACTCTGGTTGGAATACGGTCATTTAGCATTCTCCACGAAAAAAACGAAACTTTACCTAAAACGACCATAAAATGCCGAGTGACGGCTGAAAATGATGATGTTGGTGGTCAGCTTCCTTTCCCAGTAGTTTAATTGAGTGCCAATGTCATATTGTGCTGTGATGACATTTAAAAGTAAAACATAAACCAATATTGAAGATAAAATAATAGACTCCATTCAATCAAAAAGTATTGGGATAAGACATTCTGGGCTGGTTCAAGAATTTAGATATTACCGTCAAAACGTACAAAGTCTGAGTCCTTGCTATAATGAGGGGAAGTAATTCAACCTGGCAAAACTAATTAAATTATTTTAATTACCCTTTTCCTCTTTTTCAGTAAATAGGGTTCATATCTGTTTTGTTACAGAGTAGGCCACATGAAAAATTGTGATTTGGACAAGGATAGAGTTGGTTTGATTCGAATTTTTTTTAAAAAAAGAACCAATCCGCCTTATATTCAATCTGTCTAGGGTTGGATTGTGAGTTTTCCAACTTACAGGCAAGCCCACAAGGGTTTTAACTCATTTGAGTTACGGGCAGCCTATTTTCACAACCTTAATAGATATGTTATTGAATGTTTTTGTTATATATATATTTGTTTTTTGAGAAATACCTAAATTTATGTTTGTAGAAGCAGAGGCTGACCTAAGGGGGTAGCCACCCTCCCCCCACAAAAAAAAAGTTTTTTTTAATGATTTTTTTTAAAAAATTTACCCTTATTTTGTCAAAAAAAAAAAAAATTTTTGCACCCCCAAATTTTTTTTAGCTCTCAAGTATTATCAAAAAAAAATTTCGCCCCACCAAAACTTTTTTCCTGGTTCCGCCACTGTGTAGAAATAAGTAACATATTTAATCAGAAGCATAAATAAATGTATCGGGAAGGAATTATCAACAAATAAATTTTTTTATTATTAAAATAAGGGACACTTACAGAAAAAATCCCTAAACCAACTTTCAGTTTTAGGTTCAGTCCTTAATGATATTAACTAAACTCTGCACTCCCTATTTGAAAATAAATATGTTTTGAAATCCCTAATTTGTGTAATTGACTAAAATACCCTTTTAATCATATTCCTCCTCACGTTTCAAAATTTTCTCCTGATTTCTTCATCACTCACGACAACCTTCATCTCCTTTCTCCTAATTTCTTCCTCAATCATGACAACCTTCATCTCCAAATTCTTTCCTCCTCCCCTACGTAAACTTCCTCCTTAAAAGTTCCCCCCACTGTGAATTTTGTTGAGCACCCGTCTGCCGAGAAGAAACAATTCAACCACTGAAAAAGCCCAAGAATTCCGAAAGCACACGAAACCCTTGTTGAGGTAATATTTCACCATCTTGTTGTGAAAACCCTTGTTATTTGTGTACATTTTATGAGATTTATTTTTGGGTAGTTGAGAAATTTTATCGTGGCTCAGTTTCTTGTTTATTTTTGATTTATTTATTGTTTCAGTTTCTTCTGGGTTTCGTAACAAATTATGCAAGGTTTGAATATGAATGCTGGAAATTACTTGATTAGGAGTTATTTTAAGTACTTGATTATCATTTATTGTGTACTTGAGTTATGTTTTCTTGGTACTAAATTGTGCTATATGTTGCTATTGTAGATAATGGCAAGCAGTTCTTCGAAACTTGTAGAAAAAAAGGAGGTTGGGCCTTTAGTTCGGTGCTCTCCCATATGCTTTAGGAGCATGATGCAGATGACCATTCATATGCTTGGTGAAAGGCACAAAAATGCATTAAAGGAAAGCTCATTTTACTCTTATCTTGATATGCCTAAGTTAGATCTTGGTAGTAACAGAGTTAAGTCTTTAGCTAGGACTTACAAGGCCAATATGAATGCCTTTTTGGTAGGCCAAAATGTGTATATTTATTTTGAACCTTCGGAACTTTCTATAGTTCTCGGTCTACCAAATATTGGCTTAGGTGTTGATTTCGATTTATCATTGGAGTCGAAGATACTTAGTCGGTTGTTTGAAGTCAAAAAGCGAAATGTGAACAAAAATCAAATTATAAGGAAACTTGAGGCCTTTGCTGTAGATGATGACTTAGTTGATGATTTCATCAGAATGTTTACTTTGTTTGTTTTTAATTGCATGTTATGATAGTGGCCCATTATTGTACCCCAAGATTTTTGTTGCGTTATGTCGATGACGTAGCAAAAATCCGTAATTTTGCATGGGGTGATACTGTTCATAAGTTTTTGGTTGCGCAGTTGGTACGCCATACTGACCAAAACTCCGAGAAGGCGTATTTTGATGGTTGTGCGATTGGTTTGTTGGTAAGTTGAGTTTGGTTTTTCTTGTAGCATTTTTATGTTATTAACATGACTTTTAAAATATGACAATGACTTATCATGTTTTCTGATGCAGACATGGTTTTATGAAAAGGTGCCTTCTTTAAGCTGTCCACCACTTTGAAATCAGTGCCTCGGTTCTTTCGATGGGCCGACGGCAACATTCCAAGGCATTTGAATATGGCCCAAGAGGCATTGGCTCAGATTAAGAGGCATAAGGTAGTAGTTTTATTAACTATGTTATAGTCTAAAGTTTGGTAAAGAATGATCATATTTCGTTTTATTTAGGTTGCGCCAATTGTACCTTTGCCCGAGGAGATGCATCTTATCCAGAATGAAGTGTCATCTTCCAATATAGTGGCCGAGTTAGTTGGGAAACTTGTGCGAGAGAATGAAGAATTGAGAACAAGAGTTAAGGATTTGGAAGCCAATTTGGCTATAGCCCAAGAGAATGAGGGAAAAGAAGAAGGGGAAGGAACAATGAAGTAGGGGGTAATACTGAGGAGGAATCTAGATCTGCAGATTATGATAATTCAAGTGATGAACGCTGAACGAAACAAAGTGAAGATAATCTCAATTCAATTGAACAGAATGTGATGATGTGGGATGACCGAAATAAGAAAACAAAGGATCTGTACTTCATCACACCTCCCTCGTCAGTTCCCGATGTCGAACGTGCTAAGACTAACAGAAAAAAGGAGAAAGTGACTATCATGGAACCTATCGATATTGAGGCAGAGATTGACGTTGTTGGCATAGGTAAAACGGTAGTGGAGGAGTGCCTGTAGGAATTTAGAGGACATACTGACTTTTGCGGTTGCAGTGAGGCTCCAGATGAGGAGACCAACATCCTCCTTACCTTTTTGACAACAGAAGAATTGAAGTAAATAGTATTTACTAATTTCATATGTTTGTTCATTTTCTTATCGGTTGTTTTGCATTTATAATATTATTATTTTGTTTTTGACAGTGTAAATGTGTGGACCAATGGTGAAATAATTGTGCGAGGAAAGCATGTAACTGACGTGTTGTTTGGGAAGGTGTTGTCGTCACCAGTGATTAATTGCTTCATGGAAATTCTCTGTAGTAGCTATTTTAGAAAAAAGTTGTGCACACTCTGTCAGCTACATGTCAAGCGATGTCATGGTTAGTACGTGTTTATATTATTTTTTTGTAACTTTTTCGGTACTTGGTTCATAGTAACTGTATGTGTATCAGTTTTTGTATTTGGTTTTGTATTTGGCTTGTCTGTATGTGACTGTTAACAAATGTTGACAACAATTCTCAGGCGATGTACTCAATGGCCTGACTAGAAAAAATAGGACCCGCACTTTAAAGTTTCTTGATGATTATGAGGAGTTTGTGAGCAGTCTGTGTGGATATAGCAAGTTGATGTTGCAGCGTATATTGAACTTCGAGGCCAAAGATTGCCACTATATATTTTTCCCTATATGCCAGAAGTTTCATTGGTTTATTCTCGTATTGGACACACAACAAAGGTCATTTATCTATCTGAACTCTCTTGACAGCGCACAGTATAAGGGAACCGCGAAAATACTAGTACGTTCGATCCTGTTTTGAATGAAATTTGTTCAGATGACAAAATTGGTTATTGCATAAGTTGAAATGTTTCTATTCACTCCATTTTTGTAGGACAGATTCTTTGCTGAGTATGCGGAATACAAATTTAATATCTATATTAATTGGAAAAAATAGACGGTCGTCCCGTGTAGAAACAAGAAGGAGACTCGGATTGTGGTGTGTTTCTATGTATGTACGATGAGTGCTTTACTGTGTCAACAGAGAAAATGTGGAAGGATCAACTCATGTGTTCGATGAAGGCATATAGAGCTCATTTAGCTGCATCCATTTTGAGGCATGAGCATGGACTCATGGCTGGTCGATTATTTTAGAGGATGAATGGAATTTTGGAACAATGTATATGTGAAGTGGATTGGTATATAAATTGATTGTAGGATTGGTATGTAAACAGTAGTGTTTTGATCCTGTTTTTTAGTAGATTGGTATGTAAATAGATTGCCATTTAACATTCCTTGTTCAACACACAGACGCTTTTAAAGAAACAACACGAGTACTTTCGAAAGATAAAACGAGTATATTGAAAGTGTAAACAAGGTAATCGTTGAAAACAACCCAAGTACTTTGCATTTAACATTCCTTGTTCAACCCATGTGCTTTTAAAGAAACAACACGAGTATTTTCGTGACATACAACGAGTATATTTCGAGTGTAAACAAGGTACACTTTGAACACAACCAAGTACTTGCCATTTAACATTCCTTGTTCAACACCCATGTGCTTTTAAAGAAACAACACGAGTACTTTCGTGACATACAACGAGTATATTTCGAGTGTAAACAAGGTATTCTTTGAACACAACCCAAGTACTTGCCATTTAACATTCATTGTTCAACACCCAGGTGCTTTTAAAGAAACAACACGAGTACTTTCGTAAGATAAAACGAGTATATTTAAAGCTGTAAACAAGGTACTCTTTGAAGTACTTTTCATTTAACATTCCTTGTTCAACCCATGTGCTTTAAAGAAACAACAAGAGTACTTTCGTGACATACAACGAGTATATTTCAAGTGTAAACAAGGTACTTTTTGAACACAACCCAAGTACTTTTCATTTAACATTCATTGTTCAACCTAGGTGCTTTTAAAGAAACAACACGAGTACTTTCGTGACATACAACGAGTATATTTCTAGTGTAAACAAGGTACCTTTTTAACACAACCCAAGTACTTTCCATTTAACATTCATTGTTCAACACCCATGTGCTTTTAAAGAAATAACACGAGTACTTTCGTAAGATAAAACGAGTATATTTCCATTGTAAACAAGGTACTCTTTGATCACAACCCAAATACTTGCCATTTGAGCGTGCGATGGGATATAGTGCCGCAGCTATATCCCATCGAGCGAGGTGATATGATGAGATCGTGATATGATGTGATTTAAGTCGTGAATTGATAATTAAAATGTATGTGGTTACTGTCAATCATAGATGTGATAATTTGCTTATTATCATACTGATGGTTTAGGAAGGATTATGTTAGAAAGTTTATAGGGAAGTCATGCTATAAATAATAAGCATGGTATGAGAATCCCTTAATGATATGAATGTATACACTAATGACAATGATAAATACACTAATGACGAGATTAGTACTAGGGGTCCTTACACTAGTGGTATCAAAGCAATGGTTAGCTCTTTGGGCTGTCAAAGGGCCGAGATGTGTGTTGAACGAATTGACTAGCACATAATTTACGCATGATTGTGATTTGTGCCAGTGTGATGTGATTGTAATTTACGCTCAACAACGGCGGCACTGCCAAGTGCTTTCCATTTAACATTCTACCAAGTGCTTGTAAACAAACATCAAGAGTATTATATGTGCATAGAACTAGTATATGTGAAGTGTAAAATAGGTATAATATACTCTGAACACAACCCAAGTACTTTCCATTTAACATTCTACCAAGTACTTGTACACGAACATCCCGAGTACTATATGTGCATATAACTAGTATATGTGAAGTATACTCTGAACACAACCCAAGTACTTTCCATTTAACATTCTACCAAGTGCTTGTATACAAACATCAGGAGTACTATATGTGCATATAACTAGTATATGTAAAGTTTAAAATAGGTATACTCTGAATGCAACCCAAGTACTTTCCATTAACATTCTACCAAAACATCACGAGTATTATATGTGCACAGAACTAGTATATGTGAAGTGTAAAATAGGTATACTCTGAACACAACCCAAGTACTTTTCATTTAACATTCTACCAAGTGCTTGTACACGAACATCACGAGTAATATATGTGCATAAAACTAGTATATGTGAAGTGTAAAATAGGTATACTCTGAACACAACACAAGTACTTTTCATTTAACATTCTACCAAGTGCTTGTACACGAACATCACTAGTACTATATGTGCATAGAACTAGTATATGTGAAGTGTAAAATAGGTATACTCTGAACACAACCCAAGTACTTTCCATTTAACATTCTACCAAGTGCTTGTACACAAACATCAAGAGTACTATATATCCATAGATCTAGTATATGTCAACTGTAAAATAGGTATACATTGAACACCCAAGTATACTTTCCATTTAACATTCTACCAAGTATTATGAATATCTATAATGTTGTTATTTAAAAAAAAATGTTAGTACTTGCTTGTTGCTTTACATGTACTTACCGTCATCACAAAAATTACTTGTTCAGAAAACAATTTGTACGCAACTGTCCTGAAACACGGCGTACCCTGAACAGAAAAGAGCATAATCCCAGCATATAAACACAACCAACTACCAATATGTACGCACAACCAACCAGTATATAAACACAACCAACTACCAATACCTACACAGTCGCATTCCAATATCTATAAACTCCAGTACCTAACAAGAGTAAACCATATCTTAAAGGCATTTAGCAACTGTCAGATTACAACATCATTGGCTATATATGAACCATTACAAAATATTGATCATGATATGTACCAAAATAATTGCCCATCTTCGAGCCATTACAAAATATGTACAAAAATAATTGTCCATCTTCGATCCATTACAAAACATGTACCAAAATATGTACAAAAATAATTGCCCATCTTCGAGCCATTACAAAATATGTACCAAAAGAGTTGCATCATCTAGCTACTGTATTGCTTCCTTGCCTGTCCTTCGATTATGCCCTGGCTTGTGGCATCACGCGCACTGTGTAACATGATTTGTTTGTTGCGAACGAAACCTTTGTGTCCTTCTATGACCTGGCTGTGACCGGACATCCGGCGGTGTAATGACATTGCCATAGCCATGTCAAACGTTGGAATTGGATTTAACACTGCAGCATAAGCTTGCCGAAAGTTTTCATCCTTGTAGCAAGAGTCACAAAAGTCATATATTGACAACCCTTTGGATTCAATGACATCACAAGCATGATTGCAAGGAATCCTATTGATCTGCCACATTCTACAAGAACAACTCCATTTTTCCAAATATACTCATCTTTTATCACCATCAAGAACCTCAAAAACCCATGAACTAGACCTATCAACCTTCATATTCCGAGATTTTATGTAGTTATTTAACAAATTGTTATCTGGTTTAGGATATAGATTTCCAACAATTACAAGAGATAATTCCCGTTGATTATTCATCATGTTAATAATTTGTATGTGTATGTTGTCGACCATGGCTACAATTGGCAAAAACCTTGCAGGTTTCACCCAACTATTCCAACATTCAAAATTGATTGTTATTGGTTATACCCCATCTAATTCCAGAAAATAAGCAATTTCTCGGGCTCTGAACTAATGATGAATTCTTTTGCAAGATGCGTTGACTCAATTATACTAGAAATATAACCAGAAAATTGACTTTCTATTGGAGCATATGCAGCTTTCTTGAAGACGGATTCCCAATGTTTTTTGTTGTGGAGTGAGAACTTCTTCAAAACCTAAAATTCAATAAACAATAGATTAAAAAACTTGTATATAAACAACATTAATTTAAAACAAATAAACTATAATAAAACTTACCTGAGTACGCAAATTATCTACTAAGTGATGCAGACAATATGCATGATGACTACCAATACATATATTGGGTATTGCCTTAACAAGACCACTATGCCTATCAGAAAAGAATGTGAACCGTGAGAATGATAAGGTATTCTGTGTTGCAAGGACATTCCTCAATTACAAGCAGAATCATTCCCAGTTAGCATCGTTCTCTGCATCCACTATGGCAAATGCCAAGGTGAATAGGTCATATTAGCATCCTTTGTGACAGCACTTAGTAGGCATCCTTTGAATTCATTCTTAATATGTGTGCCATCTAAAAAAATCAACGGTCTGCAGCCCTTCACAAATCAAACAATACATGCATGGAAAGCGATAAAAAGTCGTCAAAATTTGTTCATTCCATCAACCTCGCAATTAGCCCAACTCCCAGGATTTGTTTGTTTCAAAGCATTACAGTACCACCTCAATTTATCAAAACACAATTTATCTGCCCCATGAATCTGATGCACCATATTCCCTATGAATATCCCTCACAATCGCTGATGGTCGATATGATGGTTCCCCTCTCAATTTATCTTTAACAATATTAGCCACCCAAGTAGAATCAGCCTTTGGATGACCCCTGCACCGAAAATTTGCTTCTTCACATGTGTGCTTCAGATTGCATTTTCTGATTCCAAATGTTTGATCAGCCTTATATTTGGATGCATAAATTCTCCACGAACAACCATCGACATTGCAAACAACAATAGCTTTCTGACTATCATTTTTTCTTATATCGAAACGATCGTCTAGTAGAAAAACATAGTTCTTAAGAACCTTTCGAAAATCATCCATATTTTCAAATATTTGTCCCTCTCCCATAATCGAATGACTCCAAGCATCAATAGAGTTACCATGCACAACCATTTGACGTTGCGATGCATCGGTATCAGTCTCGTTCCTTACAGAAAATAATTCACAATGAAATAGGGTTTAAATAAATTCTAATGTTCATGTAGCACAATTACAAACAAAACAAGATAGGTAATACGTGAGGATATTCATATCCATTGGAATCGTTTCATCTTTCCGGAAGCCATCATATCAACGATGTTTACTTTCATGTAGCTAAACAATCGGATCATATTACGGACATCCTCATCCTCATTCAAGGTCCCATGTAACTTTTGGTGTGGTGCAAGGTGTTGTAAAATGGTTGAAGATTGATTGATTTGAGGACATTTTTTTGTAAGATGCAGATACATCTCCATTAGGCTCATGTCTTCCTCTATTGTAAAGATAAACATCTGCTTATTGAATATACAACTTCCTAACATTGTCATCTAACCTAAAATCAATTTAACCATTGTTAAAAACTGAAACAAAAGCCACGAAACGATTAACACTAGCTGAAAAGACAAATGCATGAAAATGTCTGTGAGTTACAATCAAATCTTTGATTGAAACTCCCAACAATTGCAAAGTCTAACATTAATAAACAAGAAAAATCAATAACAATCATCCTAAGAACAAGAATAAACCCTAAACTCAAAAGGTCGGCCAATATATAACCAGGATCACAAAACAAAATGTTTGAGGTAATCTTTAAACAAGAAAACACATACAAGAAGGAACAAAAAAAATACTACATAGGAACGAGTAAACGAGGAGCAAAAGAGGAACAATCAAATTGAATCCGATGTAACACGAAGATTCAAGGAGCAAAAATAACTACTTACCTTTTTAAAAGGAATTTGGGCAGGAATTAAATAGGAACAAGCAAAAGAGGAGCAAAAGAGGAACAATCAAATTGAATCGATGTAACACCAAGATTCGAGGAGCAAAAATAACTACTTACCTTTTCCAAAGGAATTTGGGCAAGAATTTGAGCGCTTAGTTATTTGATAATCATGGGCAACGAAACGACGCCGAGCAGAAACAAAGACGACAAAGCGATTGGGAGCAAAAGAGGAACAATCAAACGATGAGAATTAAACACGAAGAATCCAGAAGCAAAAGTAAATACATACATTTTTCAAAGCAAGAATTCGGCCATGAATTTCAGCGCTTAGTTATCTGATAATCATGACGAAAACGAGGAACGACGCAGCAGCCGAAAGAAAATCGAGACAGTAATTGGGAGCAATTTTTGCGGGGAGATTTTGAAGAGGATGAAAAGGGATTTGAAGGGCAAAATAGAGATTTGGTTGAAGAAATTACCTCAAATGAATTGTTTTTTGAATCAGGGAGTTTAAACAAAAAATAATTCTGACAAGAGACTGATCTACAATCTAATATTTTATTTGGGGATTTAAGTCCAATTTACCTTTAAAATAAATGAATATAAAAAAATTAATATTTTACATTTTTACCCGATATTCTCCATTATCTCTCCATTTATTTAAAATGAAAAAATAGAAGTATCTGAAATATATAATTCAGAACTTCAAAACAATATGTTTAAATAAAATTGAAAACAATAAAAAGTGGACTGTGCAGCGGTAATATATTGGTTTGAAAACCTTGTCTGCACTCGTTCGCTGTGATTTTTTTTTTTGTTTTTTCTGCAAACGTTTGTACAGTCGAGAGGACATGTACTGATGATTAACCTCGTAGTCTGCGCCATAAAGACTGAGACGCACAGATCACATCCCATCGTGACACGTGTCCCTGAAGCAGCCCCTCGGCCCTTTCGATGTCTTTTGGAGATTCGGCCCCGAAACAACCCTTTCACTTCTCACTTTCTCAGTAGTTCCATTACTTCCTCTTGCAATGGCGTTGAAAAGAAGAATAAAACAGTTCAAAAATCTTGAGCGAATAATAGTAATATCTGGATTTACTTGAAGGCCAATTTTTAATTTTATTTTATGGTGTTTGAGATGTAAAGAAAATGTCCTCTCTTACACCTGGGATACTGCAGAAACTCTTGCAAAATGTTGATAACAAAGATTTCAAGGTGGCCGGTGAACACCGGTCTGCTCTTCTTCAGGCATGAATCTTTCATCTTTTCTTTATGAAAGTCGGTTGTTTTTATTTTATTTAAAGTCCACCCAAAAATGTATTGATTCTGTTCTTGGTTTCAAAATTATATTTGTACACGTATGTACTAAATTTTACCTATTTTAGATGCGATTGGTCAGACCTACATTTAAGGTTGGCAAACAACTTTTGTGCTTGTTTTGCAGTTTGTGTCAAGATTGATTTTTTTGTGTTTATTTTTCTGGGTTAGCAGATCCCGGTGTAATTAGTTAAAGGTCTACTAGTGCATTTGTGATTAATGGGATTTTTAATTGTGGCATTGAAGCATGGACATTATAAAACTGGTTTTATACATTTTTGTAGTTTTGAATCAAATTCTGCTTTCTGCTTCAAATTTATTCATCTGGGATTATAATTATATATTCTTAGGTTATAAGTATTGTACCTTCTCTGGAAGATGATCCATGGAAGACCAAAGGATACTATTTAAGGGTTTCAGATTCACTGCATTCGGCATACGTATCAGTATCCAATGAAGATGTGGAGTTGATACTTAGTGATAAGATTCAACTGGGACAATTCATTTACATTACTCGGGTCGACCCGAGTTCCCCTGTCCCTGTTCTTCGTGGTGTCAAACCGATCCCGAAAAGACGGCCATGCGTTGGAGATCCGAAGGATTTGATTTCGAGTGATTTTTTGAATGCCAAGAAAGAAAGGAAGGTGAAGAGAAATGTGAATAAAGTAGTGGAAAATAAAGAGGGGATTGTTAGAAGGTTTTCTTTGGAAAATGGAAAGTGTAGCGGTATGGAGAGTAGGAGGTTGAGCTTAGATTCGGCTCGAAAAGGATGGGAAAGTAGTACTATAGGTAAAAAAGGTGGTCAAGGGGTATCTAAGGTTAAACAGAAGGATCATTTGGTTCACTCAAATTCGGTAAGTTTTATTTGTTTGCACATGTATGCAAAACTGATGGAACTTTTTTCATAATCTATTCTTATTTTTATCAAGGTGTATTCCCCTTGGAGCCTAACATACAAATGAAACCTGTTAACGTAGAAATGGACGAGGGGTTATGTTTTAGATACTATTGACTACATTTTATGTGTTTTTAAGATGGAAGACACTGTATTTGTTTTAAGAGACAATAATCTACTTGTGAGGATAGGAAAGTATCTCATTTTAGATGATCTATGGCTTAAGAAGTCGAATTGGAGTAGCATATTTTTCACTTAGCTCCATTGTTATCATTTTTTCGTGATTTTGAGTCGAGCCATTTTTTGAGTGGACATCATTGAACTGTGTCACTGAATAGAACTATATATGCAGCTCTAACTCTGTTCGACTCATCATGATATAAACGAAATGATTTGAGCAAATTTGCTAGTAGATCATTTAACTCTGGCATGCCAAAATGATTGTATGGGCTCCATATTCCAAATAATATGATTAGGCTAGTTTTTAAATGTGTTTTTTCCACCCTCTGAAGAAGGATATTTCTTGAATCTCCTGTCATGATAAGGTCTTCTAGAGTGGTGGCGGTTGATCGATAGAATTTGATCTCTTTGTCCATTCTTGTGCTAGAATACGTGAATATCATCGATTTGCAGTTCGAAAGATACATTGCCGTCATGTATGATTACGTTGAATATTATAGTTTTGCAAAGTGGTTTCTTGATTATGTATTTCCAACCCCGTATCTGTCTGTTGACATCCTTTTTTTTGGGTTTCTATAAGCAATTGCTAATAAGGTTTTACTTGATGACTCGCAGAAAGTATCAAGCATTTTACCTCTGAGAACCAAGAATGTTATCCGCTCACCAAACCTTTTGACTAAGAATACTAACAAACTCTCACTTGAAGATTCACAAAAGGTTTTAAGCCTTTCATCACCGAAGAACAAGAATATTATTGTCTCACCTAAACTTCGGACTGCCCCTGATAATATAAAAAGTGTGAAGTCTTCAGACAGTGATTCTTTTCTTTCTGTTCTGAATAAGGTTGTTCTAAGTTCTAATAAATGGTCCGACTCAAGAATATTCTGGGATTTGCTTCCTTCTTCTGTCCGCATCCTTGGGAAGGTAATATATGGACAGGGATACACACTATAAAATCTCAAATATTTTGTACTCTGTCAACTTCTGGTTTAGTTATAAGATTCGTGACATTTTTCAGGAAGTTAGAAGCCATCGGGACAATGCATTTGACTATGCAGTTCGTTCATTAGAAGAAGCATGGGTATTTGAAAGTATCATTCAGTGCATCAGGTACACAATTTCTGAATCATGCTTCGTTTAACTGTTACAATATGAATATATTGTAGCATGTTTGCATTAAACTTATTCAGACCCAGCGAACTTCTTGGGGTCTCTGTTCCTATGTAAGTTATAACTCAGCATTTGTTTTACCAGTTTAAAGCTAATTTCTCAATCCCTACTCTGTAGCATGTTTGCAGAACTATGTGATTTATCTAAGAGAGATTCTTGTGAGCCATTAGTAGAACAATTTTTGGACCTTCACGAGCATATGACCAAAGCTGACTCAGTCATTCGTATCCTGATAAATACTCAAACTTCTGAAGCAAAAGTAGTACACGACTCGCAGTTATGCCTCACTCCCGGAAATAAGAATGCATCATTATGGGTTCAAGCTGCAGTTGAGACCGATCTTCCCAAATTCTCATTATACACAAAAGGAGAGGAAAAGGCTATTAGAAATGGTGAAAAATATCATTGCATCGTGCTAGAAAAAACTCGAGAGAAACCCAACACTGAGAATAATACTCCTAAAGATAAGCAAACCTACTGCATTAATCAGCGGTCAACTAAAACTGAGTTGAAAGGGAAAGAATCATCTATTTCAAAGAATCGGCTTTCTACCATGAAGAGAACAAATGAGCATGAACCATTTTTTCCAGGGTCTGGATTAAAATCAGCATCTATTTTGTCTGAAAGCTTGCTTTCTTCTTCACGTACATGGTTTTTTGATTATTTGGAGGATTCGTTAAAGAATGGTTTTGGGCTACAAAGCGGTGAAGACCGTTCTCAGATAATAGGCCTTCTTGGGCACCTAAAAAGGGTTGATCAATGGTTGGATGGTGCATTTCAAGACGATGGGAGAACCAATGAGAAAATAGAGAATTTGAAAAAGAAGTTATATGAATTTCTACTACATCATGTGGATTTTGCAGTTTCTCACAGATGATTTTAACTGGTTACCGTAATTCTGCTAACTGAAAGAATGTCGAGTTATAGACTGACTAAATACTTGTGCCGTGTTCATGAACTGACGTCTTATGAGTGCTAAATGTAGCAGAAGATTTTTTGTATTGTAAGTGATAGAATTGAATCGATGCCATTCAATCGAGTAACCTAGGAAAAAATCAGGAAATGGTTATCATATTTTATGTTTTATGATAAATTTGTTTTTTAGAGTATTCAGAAGCTAAGTTACATGATGCGGGTGCATGAACGGTTGCAGATGCACGAGTGAGTCAATTTTCAAAAAAATTAAGTGTGGGTGCGCATTAATGCACCAATTAAAGAATTATATATATATATATACTCACTGATGAAATAAATCATTTTTATATTATTTGTAGTGCAATTCAAATATTTTATATGATAGTTCTTCTAATATGAATAATTATTGTTCTCCGAAAAATATATTTTAGAGAATACAAAAATGAAAATAAATTATTAATATTTGATCATAAGATAATGAATCCAAAAATGAAATCAAATATTATATATGTGTTTCAACATATTTTGTAATATTTTGAATTTATTAAAAATGACTTATATCATTTTCGGAGATTGTCTTAACATTTAGGTTCATGCACATAATAAAACTTTGAACATGACGTAATAAAACTTAGTCATAAAGCACCGCACACGTACTTAATGTGCCAGATCACGACCAGAGCATCAGGGCACAACTTAGTAAAATTTAATGTATCTTAAAGCGTCGCCCAAACACTCAATACGTTAATTCGAAACCGAAACATCAATGCGCCAAGGGGGTATTATAGAGATTCATTATGCTATAGTCCCCTTTGTAAACATATACAAATCAGACGTTTCATTTAAAACAGTCCACTTTGTGAATAAATTTTATACATAAATTGGCGTGTGAACATTTACAAAAATTGGAGTGCAAATAACATATTACAAAATACTAACACATTTTTTTACATTCTAAAACCACGTAAAAGATAAAATTATTCTTACCAAATTCAAAAAACGTATAAATAAACATATGTCATTGAAATCATCATAGTATCAAACATACTAACATCAAATACATATTACTTTAATTAACATAAAGTTTAACAAGCATGTCCAAATAAAATATAATACCAAAATTATATTATATCAAATTCAAGAAGCGTATAAATAAATATATGCCACTAAAATAATCAAAGTATCATCCATACTAACATCAAATATATATTATTTCAATTAACATAAAATTTAACAATCACTTTCAAATTTCATCTTAGTCAAAAACTTTTAAATTCTACAATTAACCCCAAAAGTTTCTTTACATGCTTGTCCGATTTAATTATTTTTTTATAAATTAAGAACACACCTCGTGGCATGTCTGATATGTGTCAGATGTATGTCTAATGGGTGTCGATATCCTAGAAAAAATATGATACTATACCGAATAATTTTTAGCAGTGTCACAGCATATGAGACACGGATTAATTATGTGCACATTAAAAGTACAAGCCTAATCCAATCTTTTACATATTTTTTTATATATTCAGCAACAATTTCCATTATTTCATTGTCTATAGCTGAAAAACTTGAACCCAAAACTCCCGGCTTCACCGTCGATCTCATACACACAGACTCCAAATAATTGCCTTTACAACGACTTTCCTTGGATGGCCTCAATCGTCTGGAAGCAACGAAATGTTCAATAAAACCCGAGACACGGATTATTACCACCCAAACCGGAGAATTTCTCATGAAATACTCCATTGGCATTTGGCACTCCCCCGGTTACTACAATTGGCATTGCAAACAGAGGGAGTGATCTAACATGGACTCAGTGCTCACCATGCATCAAATATTTTTAGCAAAAACTAGTCCAGTATGACAACAAGGCGGTGCTTACTTGCTAATGTCAAACATATACGCTTCAGAGAACAAGTTGCTGAAATAGTCATGATAAAGCTTGTAGGGATAGAGTCTGAAAAGGATGGAGCTTACATGTCAAACATATACGCTTCAAAGAAGAAATGCAACAACGTTTCCGAATTACGAAAAGAAATTAAAGAGGGTAAGATATGGAAAATTCCTGGATTCAGATTGGCTGGTGTAGTTCATGAGTTTCAGAAGGGGAAATGTAAGTATTTCTTAAGGATCTAAACATGTTTTGTTAGATCAAATGCGGAATAAAATGGATACATAGTATACCTCCAGCCATTGTTTATTGTTCACAAGATCTTCTAGTTTTCTGGTTTAGGCTCTTCTAAGCCTTCACAATCTCCCTTAGATGTTGTGTATGGTACTGAATAGATTGTTAGATTTAGGGACCCAACCATATGTATTTATAGGCTCAACCATCATAGATCTTTTCTTTCATCGGTTATGAAGCATGTAGAGATGAATTGAATGTGAACACTTAATGTAAAAGTGCTATGGACCATAAATGAAGTTGTTAATGAACCCAATCATATGTATTTATAGGCTCAACCATCATACAACTTTTCTTTCATCAGTTGTGAAGTATGGGGAGATGATTGAATGTGAACACTTAATGTAAAAGTGTTATGGACCATAAATGAAGTTGTTAATGAAGTTGTTACCAATATTCTCCCACTTGGTCCATATATTTCATCATTCATCACAATAAGAAACAAAAATACATGAATCATGTTGATAGGTTCTCTAAATACGAGTATTATCTTTCATATATCACAATGCATAATGTCTCTCAAATACTAACTCATATTACTTATTGAATAAACCATATGATTATTCAAGGTCCAAAGATCAATGATATTTCTCAAAATAAATGTGTACACAAGTCAAAATATGAGAAAATATCCCAACTAGAGTTTCATAAACATTCGTTCTTATAACGAAAATCACATAGAGGAACCAAATCCCATTCTTTCTACATGATCCTCAAATTTTAGTGGTGGCATGCATTTTGTCAAAAGGTCAGCAATCATTATTTCGGTACTAACGTGTTCAATAACCACTGTTTTATTTTTAACACGTTCTCTTATGGCCAGATACTTAATGTCGATATGCTTACTTCGACTACCACTTTTATTATTTTTAGCCATAAAAACTACAGTCGAATTATCACAAAACATTTTCAGGCCTAGAGATCGAATCAACGACTCTAAGTCCAGAAATGAAACTCTTCATTCATACACCATGCGATGTAGCCTCAAAACAAGATACGAACCAAGCCTCCATAGTGGAAGTAGAAGTCAGTGTCTACTTTACGCTTCTCCAAGATACAACTCCACCAGCAAACATAAAAATGTATCCTGATGTTGATTTTCGTGAATCAACACAGCATGCGAAGTCCGAATCAGAGTAACCAATCACTTCCAGATTATCGGTTCGTCTATACATAAGCATGTAATCTTTGATCCCCTTAATGTACCCCATTACTTTCTTTGCAGCTCTCCAGTGGTCCATACCTGGATTACTCTGATATCTTCGTAACATCCCAACAACAAATGCAATGTCAGGTCTTGTGCAGACCTGATCATACATTAGGCTTCCAACGACAGAAGCATAAGGAATGTTTTTCATTTGTTCCCTTTCAAAATCGTTTTTTGGGCACTGGTTCAAATTGAAACTGTCACTCTTCACAATGGGAGCTATACTTGGTGAACAATCTTTCATCCGAAATCTCTCTAAAACTTTGTTGATATAGGCCTTTTGAGATAAGCCTAGAATTCCTTGAATTCTGTCTCTCTGTATCTTAATGCCTATGACATAAGAAGCATCACACATATTCTTCATATCAAAGATGTTAGAGAGAAATTGTTTCACCTCATTTAGCAAATCCTTATCATTGGTTGCAAGTAACATGTCATCAACATATAGCATATCTTACTCCCACTGACCTTTTGGTATATACATTGATCCATAATGTTCTCTACAAATCCAAATGAAGAGATCACATCATGAAATTTCAAATATCACTGATGGGGAGCTTGTTTCAATCCATATATAGATTTCTTGAGCTTGCATACCAATTGCTCACTATCACTAGAGGAAAATCCTTGTGGTTGTTTCATTTACACATCTTCCTCTAGATCTCCATTTAGAAAAGATGTTTTCACACCCATTTGTTGCAACTCCAAATCGAAATATGCAACCAATGCCATAACGAAGTGAATCTTTATTTGATACATGAGAAAATGTCTCCTTGTAGTCAATTCCTTCCTTTTGAGTAAAGCATTTGGCAACGAGTCTTGCTTAATATCTTTCAATGTTGCCTAATGAGTATTTCTTCATTTTATAAACCCATTTACATCCAATGGCTTTTACACCATCAGACAACTCAACAAGATCCCAGACTCCATTAGATGTCATTTAATTCAACTCATCTTTCATGGCATTGTACCATAAACTTGATTCTTTACAACTCATGGCTTGTGAAAATGTTTCAGGATCCTTTTCGGCTCCAATATTATAGTCCGCTTCTTGCAAATACACAACATTATCACTAGGTATTGATGATTTTCTTACTCTAGCAGATCTCCTTAACATTGTATCAACATTTTCCTGAGGATCATGTTGTTCAACCGGATGTTCAATAGTTTCTGGCAATTCTTGAACATCTTGATCTATTGGAATATTATCAGCAGCTTGTGGAACTTCAATGATTGGTTGTTCAACACCCGTTTGAACTTGAGGAGTGTTGCGAATGATAATCAATCTATCACTTGAAGTGGAAGTTTGAGCATCAATATGATTCCTTTCAGAAACAATGTCTTGGAATCGATCGCTCCCACTAATCAAGTCATTCTCAAGAAACTTCGCATTTCTTGATTCTACAATCTTAGTGCTATGAGATGGACAATAGAGTCCATAACCTTTAGACCTTTCGGCATATCCAATGAAATATCCACTAATGGTCCTTGGATCTAGTTTTTTTTCTTGTGGGTTATAAACTCTTACTTCACACGGGCATCCCCAAATGCGTATATGTCGCAAACTCGGTTTCCAAACTTTGAATAATTCAAAGGGTGTCTTTGGGACAACCTTAGTTGGAACTCAGTTTAATATATACACTGGCGTTTTAAGAGCATCAGTACACAAGGATTCAGGAAGCTTGGAGTTACTTCGCATACTCCTCACCATGTCCATTAAAATTTGGTTTCTTCTTTTTGCTACACTATTTTGGTCCGGAGAACCAGGCATTGTGTATCGGGCAACTATCTCATGCTCTTGAAGAAACTTCACAAATGGACCAGGTGATTGTCCATCCTCGGTGTATCTACCATAATATTCACGACCTCTATCTGTTCTCACGATCTTAATTTGTTTTTCGCATTGTTTCTATACTTCGGCCTTAAAAACTTTAAAGGAGTCTAGTGCTCCGTTCTTGTTATGAAGCAAGTAGATATACATATATCGTGAATAATCATCAATGAAAGTGATGAAGTATCTCGGACCATGTGAGTCTGTTACTGGACTACAAATATCTGAATGTATGATCTTTAATATGTCTGTACTCCTCTTAGCACCTTTCTTGGACTTGTTGGTCTGCTTTCCTTTAATGCAGTCCACACAAGTACTGAAATCAGTAAAGTCCAAAGTACTAAGTACTCCATCATTTACTAATCTATATATGGAGCTATGCCCAATCTCCAGTGCCACAAAATAAAGTAATCTTCATTCATAACACATCTTTTCATACCAGTGTAAACATGCATAGTATTATACGTGGCATTATTTTGTAAATCAATAGAGAAAAGCCCATCAGACAATGTATCATTCCCAACAAGTTCAGATTTATAATATAAACTGAAAGATGTTTCTGAAAACTTAAAGGAATAACCAAACGGTACGAGTCTTGAAGCTGAAATTAAATTCTTAGAAAAACTAGGAATATAAAATGTCTTTTCTAAATTCACAATAAAACCACTGTTTAAAACTAGACTGCATGTTCCAACAGCTTCCACATGTGAACGTATTTTGTTTCATGAATAAATGCATTGCTTACTTTCACTGGTTCCTTAGGTTTCGCATATCCTGCAAGGTATTAGAAATATGGATAGAACCAGAATCAATTCACCATGCGTTATAAATAACATCAACCATATTAGATTCATAACAGACAAATGAGATTGGTTTACCTTTCGTCTCAAGCCATTTTTTGAATTTAGTGCAATCTTTCTTCACGTGTTCCTTCTTTTTACAGAAAAAACACTTAAATTCCTTTTTGATTCCACCTTGGGCGGTATTTTACCATTCCCTTTCCATTTGGCTTGGTTTATGTCATTTTTTTCCTTTGCCATAAACGCAGTTTCACTCTTTTCCATTGTCAATCTTCGCTCCTCTTGAACACGCATGGTCTAAGTTCCTTAATTGACCACTTATTCTTATGTGTGTTGTAGGATTTCTTAAAGGGTCCATATTGACTTGGAAGAGTGTTCAAAATATAATGCACAAGGAAAGACTCATATATCTCAACCTCAAGAGTCTTTAATTGAGCCGCAATGTCCCTCATTTGCATGATATGCTCACGCACACCTTTCACAAGTGATCCTCATAGATGAAAATTTCATAATTAGAGTGCTGACTAATGCTTTATCTAAAGTCTCAAACTGCTCATCAATAGCCTCCAGCAGAGCCTTGACATTTTTATGTTCTTTGACGGAACCTCAAACACCAGTAGATATTTTAGTCTTTATGAACATTACGCAGAGACAGTTATATCCCTCCATTTCATAAAGATCAACCTCACCAGGAATGCTGATTTCATTAATCGGAGGAGATTCGTCTTTCCTTATGGCATAATCAATGTCCACCCACCCTAAATGAAGAAGAATTCTCTCCTTCCAAACTTTATAGTTATCACCCTTTAGTTCGGGAATATCACACTTAACATCAGAGAAATTCACAGATTGCATAACTGCATAAAAATCATCGTACATGCTTAGAACCCAAAATTTGAGAACATAATTCATGTTTTACCAATGTAAAATCATGCTTAAAAAATATATGAATCTAGTGACATAAAACTTGCCTGTGGGTTAAAGTTTTACTCAATTAGATCCATCAATAACAATATGATAAAACTATCAAATTACGTTCATTTTCCTAATTCCTATGGGTTAAATAGGAAATATAATTTGACATTTTATCATAATTAATCAAACAAATATAATAAAAATTCCTGTGAAAAAATTTATTTATTTAAATATGGCTAACTACAATTAATATCATAATGTGATCTGAAAATACTTAATATATAATTTTGTATAATTAAGAATGATGTGGCTATTTCTTAATTAATTAAAATTATATGGATAAAAAAACATTCAATTTTAATTCACAAATATGTTCATATAAATTGCATAAAACCATAAGCAATATGAACAACAGATTTTTTTTTTTAATGTACTAAATTATTTAACCCAATATTACATGTATAACTAAAACAATAAGAATTATACATACAAAACAACAAAATAAATATTTTTAGCACATAAAAGCTAAATACATATAGACATCATTTAAATCCCCCAAATTATGACATTGTTATAACTAACTGCCGTATAATTAATGCTTATGCTATAACATAAACTAATGTTATAGAAAGTTAACGGCAACTTAAGTTAATTAAGAAACATAATACTACGCAAAACAATATTAAAGAAAACCTAATGTACGTCTGCAAGCCATGTTTCAAATAATAATATTTTAATTTTTTTTTTTAATTTTAAAATATGAAATTTTATGTCAAAACAGATTTATTCTTGGCTATCCCATAGTGTGGTGCCTCATGGGGTAGTCTCATCTATTAGATGTGTATGTTCCCATCAACATTGTATAGAATATACTCATCCAATGGATGAATCTATCCCATGAGACACTACCCTAAAGGCAGCAAAGACCAATTCGTCAAAACAGTGCTTTCTGACAAAAAAAACTGCAACTAAAGGTAAAAAGGACAAACTCCAGTATTATTTTGATTATGAAACCTTTTCCCCCTTTTTTTTTTGTGTTATATAGAAATGACATGTCTGCACATAAAGTCACAGAAAAAATGACTTTTACTTTTGTTTTATTTCTGAAGTCTTTGTCCCTAACCTCCAGCTCATGAAACCCGACGGTTTCTAAGTATTTCAGACACCAAATTGTCTTTTTAAACTCCAAAAATGTTAGGAATCCAATTTCCCGATGATTTCTAACCTTATTTTTCATTAAAAACACAAAACAAACAAATGGATCGAAAATTTCATAAATAATTTCTTAAGTCACGGCGGTGAAACAAAATAGCAAGGCAGAGAGTTGATATTTTTTAAGGATCTAACTATTTTTTCACAAGATTTTCTATTTTTTTTAGTTTAGGCTCTTCTAAACCTTCACAATCTCCTTTAGATAATATATATGGTTCTGAATAGATTGTTAGATTTAGGAACCCAACCATATGTATTTATAGGCTCAATCATGAGCTTTTCTTTCATCAGGAAGCATGAGGGAGATGAATTGAATGTGAACATTTAATGTAAAAGTGATATGGACCATAAATGAAGTTGTTACCAACAGGATAAAGCTCCCTCGAATGTAATACGATGACTTATTATTTATATGATATCGATCAGGAGCGTAGCTAGGAATTTCGTATTAGGGGGTGTGTGTGGAGGTGAAGGCACTATGGGGGTTCGGGGGCAGAGCCCACGAACCATTTTTGGAGATTAATTTCCCATGACCTATTCACATAATGTTCTTGTATAAAAAAAAATATTATTTTTCATAAATACTCGTTATTGTTTAAGAATATCACTTCATTATCAATATTTTGTATAAATACTTCATACTCTACTTAATCTAAATTTCAAATTAATATATACAATGAGTTTAAGTTTAGATAGAAAACTTTTTCCAATAGATTTTTTTTAAAAGAAATAATTTTTTTACTAAAAATATGTATATCTACATAATTTTTTTAAAAAAATACGCCTAAAAAAATGATAAATTAACAAAACTATTATGGAATGAGAAATCCAATTTTTTTTTATATAAAAAGGTGATTGGGAGTCGAACATTTGACCAAAGCAAATCATCAGCCCTATATGATCTGAACCACACACCTTTAACGTCTTAACCAAGCTGAAGATACCCCCTGATTTCATTTATAAATAATATGATTTCACAGCTTCTCATATGGAATGTAATCTCTGCCGTTGTCACAGATCGGCATTTCTTGTTTACTGTAGAATGACCAAATAAAAGCTATTCCACATGGGGTTATAACTTAGAACATGAAATGAAATATCTGCAGTTGTAACATGTATTACATTGTAACACACTCCGAGCGGCAAGTGAACGAAGTGAACTGGAGCGAACGAGACCCCTATTCACGAGAGCGAAGGGTAGGGCATATATCCCCCCTTCTCACCGTTGGGACAAGGGTTGCGACAGTCAACCCGCAGCCGGGAGTTACTCGCAGCAACAGCCAGACAAACTCCCGGGGCGACCGTAGAGCCATGTAATTGCTCGAAGGCGGAGTCCGTAGGACGTCCTCCCTTAAGAGAATGGGGGATATATGAACTACACGTAGCTCGTGGTCTCCGGATCAAGAATATATATGATATTTTAGATAACAACAGAATTTGTCGAGGGAAGGGGTCAACTTCCATTCATTGCTCTTTCTATCGGTATGCTGAAACCAAACATCTGAAAGTAAGGGTCTGCGCTGATTACTATTAAGCGCTCCACATAAGACCAATCCGGTCTACCTCGTTCGACGAGCATCCAACGAAACTACCAATATGAGCCGGAACCCAGCTTCCACTATATGGTTGGCAAGCTAGGCTTTCAACTCTGTCCTATATTATTGAATCGATAGCATAAGGGAATCCAAGGTTTGGTATTGTGTTTTAAAATTTGTAAATAATTAGTACTTGTTTCCTACAAGTTGTGTAATCTTTACTTCATGTCTGATCTCAAAAAACCCAAGGTAGTTTGGTAAATTTTTGCATGGATCGGATGTGAGGTGTGCAGGAAGTATGCAGTTTTCTTGATTCCTTGCACGCAAAGGTTTTTTCTTTAACAACGGCAAAAGAAAGGGAAGGAAGCACCCAACTATTTTGTTCCCCAAAAAGAGTCGAGTTTGATGCCTATAAAACTATGCCTTCGATCCTATAAGTTTAATTCATGATGCATTTGTATAGTTTTTTTTTATGAGAGGGGAAATCAGAATATTAAATAAGATAGCTTTTAATTAAATATATTAAAATATAATTTTCAAATCAAATACTTATTTGCCTTTTGTTTTTTGAGCTGTTGGGGAAGCATGTTATGCATTTTTCAACTTCTACCGAAGGAATCTTTCAATTGAGACAGAAAATATTAACTATTTTGAAGAAGAAGTATGTGTCGAGAGTTGACAGTATATTGGCTCAATGATCTTGTGACATTCATCCTGTCATATTAGTGAAATTCTATAATACATACTTCTAAAATTTACTCGATGTAGTATCGTATATTTCTAGGACACTGAGACTCCTTGTACACGTGTCTGACACGCCATGTGGCCTGTCCTTAATTTTTTTTTTAAAAAATTAATCGGATACCCGTGTTGTACACTCCCCTCAAAATCGTACACGTGTGTCGGACACGGCATATGGACGTATCCAACAAAAGAAAAGACATTTTTTTTATGGTTAAATGTACAATTTAAAAGTTGTTGGCTAAAATGAAATTTGGACATGTTACTTAAATATTAAATGTACAATTTAAAAAGTTGTTGGCTAAAATGAAATTTGGACATGTTACTTAAAATTTATGTTAATTGAACTAATATACATTTGATGTTAGTATATGTGATACTATGATGATTTTGGTGACAAATAAATATTTTTTTTTTAATTTGGTAAGAATATTTTTGGTGTTATCTTTTTTTGGACATGTTTGTTAAATTTTATGTTAATTTAGGTAATATATATTTGGTGTTAGTATGAATGATATTATAATGATTTCAGTGACATGCATTTATTTATATACCTTTTGAATTTGGTAAGAATATTTTATTGCTTCTACATGGTTTTAGAATCTTTTTTTAATTAAAAATGTGGCATAAAACCACTTATTTTATTGATAATAAAGCAGTATAAGTGTTGGATAAGACTCTAACCCCTTATACTGTAAAACACGAGTTAATACATCCAATACTACACAATTTAAACATCGAATACAAATCCCCGCAATAAAAACCAATTTTGAATCTAAATTTGAATTGGTTTTTGCAAGATCTATACCTTAAAATTGTAAGCTTTGGAGATTGATACTTTTGGAACTAGAGAAACAATCTTTGTCGCATCCTCATCATCCTCTGAAGAGTGATGTGCCCACGACTTCTCATCCCCATGAAAATTCCATGGCTTTGGGCTTCAAACTTTCCATGAGTTCTACGTCAAAAAGGCAATACTCATCTGTAATGTATTTTTTATATTCATTTTCAACCCAACCAGCTCCCGGGAAATCATTCTCCTCGTTGGCATGTTCGTCCATGAATTTAAAAAATATGAATTTTAATATTTTATAAATAGTACGTATAATATATATATACACACATATATGTGTCTCAGTAGTGTCGTATCCTGAAAATTTTGAACATTTGTATCGTCGTGTTGTGTCAGTGTTTGTGCATAATAGGTGAAATTATAATGTCATATAGATTTAATTAATGTAGAGTCAAAAGTTGTACTTTGCTATAATATTTGGATATCTATTACTAAACACACGCACTATATAGTTATATTCAAGAGATTTTTATATATACATTGTGCCCCAAAGATTATTTACTAATTAAGGAATAACATATCATAATAACTATCTTTAGTCTCTCTAGATGCCATTTTTTTCAATTTCAAATATACCCCTTAAAATAATCATCCTTTCTAAAAGAATTTCACCATCTAAATAATAATGATAATGATATCATAAATTGAATTCTAAATAATCATAACTTTAAAGAATAGCTCAGTGATAGGTGACAAACATACAAGAATCCCTCTTTAATTAAAAATACATATTGTATGCCGAAAACCTCGTGGTCCAGCTGGTATCAGTAAGAAAATTTGAGGTCTCGAGCAGGGGCAGAACCAAAAAAAAAAGGGGGGGGGGGAATTATTTTTGATAATACTTAAGGGTTAAAAAAAATTTGGTGGTGCAAAAAAAATATTTTTTTTTGACAAAATAAGGGTAAAATTTAAATTAAAAAAAATTCATAAAAAAACATTTTTTTTGGGGGCGGTGGGGTCCGCTTCTGGTCTCGAGTTCGAACATCAGTATCCTCCCCATTTCCCACATAGTTGTAATACTTGCTCAAAAAAATTTACATATTTTACTAGAACTTGAATCTATCATGTGGATTAAGAGTTGAGGATAAAAAAAAGGATAAACATACCAATTTAATATATTTTAAAATTAATTTTATTTTTAAACTTGCATATATAATTTTAAATACTTTTAATATGAAAAGAAATGACTGTTCCTTCAACTTCAGAATATTGTTACATTTTTTTTACTTATCAATGGGTAGTTATATAGTTAGGTAGGAAAGGCTGATCGTATGGAGAAACTTACTGGCCAGTTGGGTCCCACCTCCCTAAATTTCAATTTAAAAATATTTTTACAGAGATGGATAAGTATATTATCTTATTAAAAACAAAAATAGGAAGACAACTATTATGTTAACTATGTTTGCGTTGTGTTGTTTAAGTCTGATCTTTAGTTTAAGTCTTTATTTCCTCTTAAGCTATATATCAACACTTTAAACAATACAAGAAATGGATTTATTCTACGCTATCCCATGGGGTAGTGCACATTGGAGTACATCCAACCATTCATTGAGAATGCAAGACTGTTTTTGTGACTGTTTTTGTGTCATTAACAGATACATGGTCAAATTTGCTAATCAAAACATAGAATAGATGCAGAACCAAAATCACAAATTGATAGCTTAAAATCACATGATCGAAACGTAGCGTTTGAGATGTTGTAAGGTTTAAAAAGATTTGAATTGCATCATTTCTAATAGCTATAGTTTTTTGGTAAAACGACAATCGCTCGGTCCTTTTAAATAAATTGCTGAACTTTCAAAACACTACTAATGAGTCAAATAAACCTAAAATCTTGTTCATTTAAGAAATTTGTATATTGTTAAAAGTGTATATTACGGCATATTCAAGCACTAATTTTCGAAAGAATGTTGATGAGTGCCGATTTTTTGGTATATTTGTTGGCATGTTCCCATACTCATTTTATAAATAATCTTTGAACTTACATACTGCCATCAAGGTTTTTGCTATTTGCAGCTAAGATTGGATACTGAAAATCAAGTATTTGGCATGAGAATAGAGTCCTTATAAATGAATATGATAGATACTGTGAAGTTAGTTAAATTCTCAATTTATATTGCCTTCCATTGTCTTATATATGTATTTGTTAAGTTAATCAATATTAGCTTATGCAATAATGCATGTTTGGTAAGCCCTCATTTTTGTAATTTGTTTAAGGTCTTTGGAAAGTTTGAGCCGTCCCTCCTGATGATAAGTTTGATATTACATATTCGTTGATATGGACTATTTCAAAACTTCTTTGATTCATAAATATTATTTTTAAGTTTGCTGAATTTATTTATATGAAGAAATTATGCTATATATATATATATATATATATATATATATATATATATAAACAAATAAAGATGACACAAGAGAATAATTTGCAGCAGATCTTGAGTGGTCCCCATCACATTGTAACAAACTTGCCTGCTTTGGAATTAAATAAATCAATAGTTCCTGATAGCCTTCTTACCCACACCATAACCAACCCACCCTTAATTTGCTAACTCCAAAAGCCTTTCTTCCTTCACTTTTCCAGCACTCAAAAATTTCCCATTTTTGTCTTAACTATATGCAGTAATGGATTTAAATCTAAAGTGAACTCACAGTTCTTGAACTCAGCCAAAAAAATCCTTCATTTTTTACAAAAAAAACCCACATACCTAATATCAGTTTCTTTCTTTTGAAACCAATAAAAAGGTAAAAAAAATAATTACATAAGGGCGTCATTAGGGTTTCCTAAGTTGATATTTTTCTGCAAATCCATGATTCTTAGTTATTACCCTTCATTTCATTTAGTTATGATTCTTGGTACTTTTTGTTCTTTAACAATTTTGTATGTTTCTTGAAAGGTGTAGAGAGACAAAACGTCCCGAAATATAGGAGACAAGAGAACTGTTCAAAGCTGGTGAAAAGATGTATGACCAAGAAAGTGTTTGTTTTGATAACTTTCCAAATAGTTTACAGGAAGGATTGGTTCAAGAGCAAGATGATTTCTCTCAAGCCCAGAACCCAAATTGTGATGAAAATCACAATTTTTCAATGGAGGAACAGATTCATATTCACCATCAACATAATCAGATAATTTCCCCACAAGAAGCTGCTAATGCTGCTATGGAGATGGAGATTCAAAAGCAACTTGATTTGGAGTTCCAGTGTAATAATAATGATAGCAATAACAGTAATGCTTCTCATTTGATTCAAGAAATGGTGCATAACTCAAACTGGCAAGAAATGTGTAGCTTTAATGGCGACAATCAGTACCAGTATCACCCAAATATCACTGATATCCAAAATTCAATATCAGATACTCCATATCCCACTACACCTGATCTGCTCAACATGTTTCCTTTACCTAGATGTGCTCCACCACTCCTGCTTAATAATTCTGATTCATCAGCACACATATCTTCCAGTTTCTTGGCTTCGCTCGGGTTTTTAGGAGACCTCAACCCTGCCGTGGATGTATCTTCGGTGGCTTCGGGTAGTGTTGTTTATGACACTTTATTGCCTTTAAATCATCCCCCTCAGCCTCCATTGTTGAGAGAGCTTTTCCATTCTTTGCCTCATCAAGGAGGGTATGCATTAGGTATAAAAAATGGATCTTTGTTTGGTGGGATTGTGGATGAAAGAGAGCATGTTAATGGTGTTTTGCATCAAGATGGTAATGGTGGGAGGCATCTTGATAATGGGGTTTTTGAGTTTTCTGCTGGAGAAATTGATTGCATGATGAAAAATAATGGGAAGGAAACGAAACATTTTACTAATACTGAAAAGCACAGAAGAGTTCTCTTCAGTGACAAGTACCAAGCTCTGAGGAAATTGATCCCAAATCCCAGTAAGGTATGTATATAATCCCATTCTCCATTTGTTAATCTTGTTCTTCAATTTATAAGTAAAGAAAAAGCCATTTTACTCATGTATGTACATAAAGTTAACGGTACAAATTTTGATCTATCTGATGTGTTGAAATTTTTCGTGAGAATCCTTCAAGAACGATAGAGCCTCGATCGTGAAGGATGCTATTGACTACATACACGAGCTGAAAAGAACTGTGAACGAGCTGAAAGTTCTGACGGAGAAGAAAAGGTGTAGCAAAGAGAGAATCAAAAGGCCTAAAACAGAAGATAAGGATGTGATATCAATGGAGGGAAATGAGTTAAATTCTTTAGGTGAAATGGAGCAGCCTTACAATGGTTCATCACTTAGAAGCTCATGGCTACACCGGAAATCGAAGAACACCGAGGTTGATGTTCGAATCATAGACGACGAAGTTACTGTGAAACTTGTTCAGCAGAAAAGAATCAATTGTTTGCTCTTTGTATCAAACGTTTTGGATGGCCTTCAGCTTGATCTCCACCATGTTGCAGGAGGGCTTATCGGTGATTATTATAGCTTTTTGTTCAACTCCAAGGTGCTCAATTCATAAGTTCATCTTTTCCATTCATCAAATATTTTGAGTTTGTGGTTCATCTATATTATTACCCCCATTCAATTATTTTTCTCGTGGTGGATTGGCTAATATATGTGAATTTAAATTCGCTGTCTAATTGGAAGAGTGTCTAGATAAGAACAATACTTAATTCAAATACTATGACCTTTTTAGAGTTCTAGTCCTAATAACTTCTTTTCACTGAGATTTACAATCTCACGCTCTCCCATTTCACTTTCTTCACTTGGTTTTTTGAAGTATCACAATGGGTTTTTGTAATCTATACGCAATTCAGCCTTATAGTTTCTTTCTTCAAGCTTTGCTTCTTTTCTTCTTTTTTTTTTATATGAGGACAAGGCGTACTCAAACTCAATACAAGTTAAAGAAGAATTCATAACAGGAAACAACATCATAATGTAAAACTACCAATACAAAGATTTCAAACACAAGATCGGTTCCAAAATCCAATCATTTAAGGAATATAAAACATTTTCTTTATATGGGGCTTTGATCTGCATTCAATTCTGGATCTTAATATGCCCAATCTTGTTTATTTTTCTATAGTGAATAAATACTTGTAAAATGTGTTAATTATTTGCAGATTTGTGAAGGTTCCATAGTGTATGCAAGTGCAATAGCTAACAAGCTTATTGAAGTTGTGGATAAACAATATGCAGCCGTTCCACCATCTAACAGCTACTAGGTATGTACAACCTTTCAAAACTTTGTTGCATTCTTCTTTATCTTTTGTAATGATTAATTATACTTATTAAGTGTGATAGAGAGAGAAATTTGTTTTAAGGGCGGTTAAACATAAAAGGAAAAAAATACACTCGATTATAGGAAAATTTAAAAAGTTGTACTTGCTGACTACCCCTGGTTATACTAGTCCTACTCCTGCTCTCGGGAAATTCGACTCTAGCATTAAGGGTTGGAAATCATTTGGGACAGTAGGTCGCATCTATTTTCAGACCTTGGACGTTTTAATTATCCCCCCTGCTCTGCCTTATTATCTGATAGAACTGTTGAAGTGGTTGAACAAATAATATCATCATTTTTAACTATTTCTTCATTTTTAACTATTTCCCCTTAGTTGAATGAATTGAAGGAGTTGGGAGTATTTTGACATCACATAGTTTGGGTACTAAAGTGGTTTCTATATCTCTCTCCTACTCTTTTGAGTACAAACTACACTGATTTGGGGAAGAGTAATTTGGGGGAGATGAGTCTTAAACACGAGACCTCCCCTGATAAAGGGAATAGTACATGTTACTCAAGCCAATGACTGATGTAGATAGATTTAAGGGTCAAATTTTTTTGATCACGAGAGGCCCACATAAAAAGATGGTCTAAATTTTTGGATATAAGATTTCCACAGTATTTTTTTTACATGGTACGAGACAGTATTGCTATGAATAGTAAATTTCAGTTTCACGGGAGAAACAAAGGTGTGAATACTTGGTCAAATTTTAGATACATAATCCGTATATGGTCGCAAAAATCAATGAAACGCATCGACGAATTATATATTACCAACAAGAAGCTAATGTGACAGCTTCACTTACGATCTTAATTTCAGATTTTAGGATTACGTATATTGAGGTATCTCTAGTTAATAATAGGGTTTGTGGCCCCTTTCTTTTACGCTTATGCTACAAACGATAACTAATAGGCATTTGCTAGTCTACTTAAGTACCAGTGAATAATAATAGTAATAACAATAATAATAAACATAGGGAGGGGATAATTGTTTGAATTTTAAGTTTCTGTTTCATAAAAAATAATTTAATAGAAAATTAATATTATCATATTTTGTATGTTTTTTGTTTATTGATTCTATTTCTTGGTTGTTAACATTTGTTAATGTTAATTTGCAGAACTAATGGATGGAGTTTTGCATTTCTCTAATGTTGAGAGCGTAAACGATACCAAATATATATGCATCGACGTACTAGAAATTAATTAATTATATTTAGATGTAATGAAGATTTTATAGAGACTTTGTTTAATTTAGCATGTTAACCATATGTGGTCAGGGATTTACTTATATTTAATTAATAAATATTCGAATTTAGGCTTTTAAGTAACATAAGATTAATTTATAATTACTTCCACAAATTTATTTCCTGAAATTATATGTTTAAGAATGTTGACTAATTTTTGGAAACAAGTATAATTGTTCAAAGCAAAGCTTTCAGAATCACATTACAAGCCTTTATTTTGATCTGTTTCATAAGTCGGTAGGAGTCATTGGCAATTTACCTCATATGGTATCGCTAATAGATATTTTATCTATATGTGGTTTGTAAACAGACAGTTTACACCAATGTTATCTGAAAATAGGCATTTTCCTCATGTGATTTGCAAAAACATAACACAATTTCCCCTTAATTGTAAATATTGAACGTCTTTGCAAATGTCTTTAGGCTTAAGTAATGGAGTTATTAATTCCCATAAACCAAACCTATAAATATAAAATATAGGAAAATTATAAATTTGGTCATATATGTTTGTCTACCTGCAATTTTTTGTCTTCTATTTTATCAAATTACAGTATTTAATATGCATCATTCAAATTTTGGCAAATTTAACTCTTTTTCACTAGAATCTTGATGTGACATTACACACATCAATATCACATCGGTGTCATGTCAATGTACATCGGTGAAAATGACTAAAATTGCAAAAAAAAAAATACATACTAAGACTGAAATTTGACAATAACTAAAATCTTAAAAAGACAAAAACCCAAATTCAGTGGCAGAGGAAGGTCCCCAACTTTTGGTGTTTTTTTATAAATAAATAAAAAAGTAAAAAAATTATGTTTTACCCGTAATTTTTTAAAAAAAATTAAATCTCTTCAAATTATAATCGTGGCTCCGCTCCTACCGAAACATTTTCACAAAACATACACTGATTTTCTAGCAATATCGCATTGAATTTTCTCTAATTTAGCAACATTTTTCATATGCTCAATTAGTTCCAAAGTGATAGGCTCGAGTATTAAATTTGTATGCGTATAGTAATAATTTATACTCCATTATTACAGGTTATAACTATTGGGGTTATTTATTTAAATAATCTAAATTTTAAAAAATATTTAACAAAATCGGTATGGAAACGTGTGCCTGGGAGAGGGGAAGGTGGTGGTGGGTCGGCCTCGTCGGGAATGGGTGAACAATGACGAGCGCGAGCAATTTCCGGCGAGAGTCATGCGCGAGCGAGAGAGAAGCAGAGAAGCGAGGATCAGCTTTTTGGTGCGTGAGTTTACACATGTTTAGTATGTGAAATGCTGAAGCATTTTAATATATATGTATCTCCAGTCCAGTAATGTACATCGGAGTGTCACCGGTGCACTGATATTTTTATTCACCAGGTCTCGGGCCAAAGGCAATGTTTGGATCTTACTATGGATTATAAGGTACGTGTGATGTAAGGGCATAGGTAAATGCATTATTGTTGCATTAAAAAATGATATTATTGTTTTATTCGAATTAGTACGTAATGACGTACAAACTCTAAAATTATATTTTGACTGGCACGTTTGCTGAGAAAGGTTATAATAGGGTTTGTGTTCACCGATGAAAGATGTTAATAGGGTTTGTGTTCACCGATGAACGGTGTGATGGTTTAATGTAATGCCGCTAGTGAGCGTGTGATGGTTTAATGTGAAGTGAGCTTGCGATGGTGTACAATGATGCCGCTTTTGAGCGTGCGATGGTTATGGTGATGCCGCTAGTAAGCGTGCAACGATTTGTGATACTGACATTATCGAACTAGCGATGTGTTATTTTGAGATGTAATATGCAAATAGGAAATCAAAACACATGTGATTACAATAAATCATTACCATCATGATTTAACTTATTTCAATTATGGATTATTATCGATTATATGATTGGCAATTGTGATAAACGATTGTGGGTTGATGATGTGATATTGTGAGAACAGGGATAGCGCAAGAGAGTTCTTATGGGCATTGTATACTCGGGAAGTATTTTTTTAATTTACAGCATTGTATTCTGTAAAATTATTATTCGTGTATGTGTTGATATTGTGATTATGTTATTGCTATGCTCACCCGTGTGGGGCTGTTCCTCTTGGAACAGGTGTTGGAACCGAAGAGGGGGATGAATGAGGTTCATTGGCTACTTTAGCGTTTTAAAATGAATTTGCAAAATAGTCGAGTTTTTCGCTGCGGAAGACTTGATGTCAATCGACAAATAAATAAAATGAAGAAATAAGTAAATGCGTAATTTAAATAAAGATAAAGAACACGAGAATTTGTTATAGAAGTTCGGCGATGAATCACCTACGTCACCTCTTCCCGGTTAGAAAATGTTTAACCGAGGTTCCACTAGAACAGTCTTGATCTTGGCCTTAAGGGCTCCAAGTTAGCCACAACACACTCTTCCCGAGTAAAACACAGCTCTTCACGAGTCTTCTTGGCCTTAAGGGCTTCAAGGATAGCCACACACAACTCTTCCCGAGTTACCCACACTCTTCACGAGTCTTCTTGGCCTTAAGGGCTCCAAGGATAGCCACACACAACTCTTCCCGAGTCACCCACACTCTTCACGAGTCTTCTTAGCCTTAAGGGCTCCAAGGATAGCCACACACTTGCACCAACTTCACTTGTTGATGACTTTTACAATTTCCAACTTGCGTCAGTGTTGGAGGACCTTACAATAAATCAATTAACACATTCACGGTGTAACAACACGAAGAACACAAGAATTCTCACACAAGAAATGAATCACAAACTCCAAACAACACAAATGTATGAAGTTTGCAATGCTAGATAGAATTTGATTGCACACAACTTTCTTGTAGTTTATACTCTTGTTTCTTATCTTCAAAATGCTCCAAAACATCCATATTTATAGTGTAGGAGGCCCCAAAGGCTCCTACTAGCCGTTGCTATACTTAAGGCTTGAATCACTCCAAGTTCGCCTCGGACATCGCCTCGGGCGATCACCATCGCCGCGCTCCAACGGTCGCCAATTGTCACAGATCGCCTCAGGCGATGTATGGATCCCCTCAGGCGATCACCACCAAAAATCAATGTCGTAGCTTCGGTTGCTCAGAAAAATTCATCGCCTCAAACGATGCACCCATCGCCTCAGGCGTTCAAGACATCGCCTCAGGCAATCAGGCCATCGCCTTAGGCAAACTCGCCTGCGCGCGGGCCTTGGCGTCACTTCAATCGATGTGCGTGGCGAAGTCCTTCTTGGCTGCCATCGCTTGGGGCGATCTGCCCTATGCCTTGCACATTTGAGTTCCTTCAACTAATCCACTTTTCAACTATTAAACCTTTACACTAAGTAGACACATTAGTATAACAAACACAAGTTTTGTTGATCATCAAAACTCATAAATAATCCTGAGATAAATTAAGCATTAAGCTCAACAATGCGTTTAAAGCTCAACAATCTCCCCCTTTTTGATGATCACAAAACTTGAATATGTATGCATGAAATGTGAGTAAACAAGACTCCCCCTTAACAATTGTATAGCACATACAAGATTTAACCAAGTAATGCATAATACAAACAACTCTCCCCCTCAAACCATGCATACAAAACTCTCCCCCTCAAATTATGTATGTATTAAACTTCAAGTTTATCACAAAATTCTCCCCCTTTTTGTGATAATCAAAAAGCACAAAAATTCAAATAATCATATCACAAGTATATGTTCACATATAGCCATATTTTAACAATTTACACATGTTCTTTATCAAGCATGTAATAGCCATAACAAGCATAAGATTAAATCATTTAGAGGAAGACAAACATTCGTTTAAGGCACACAACAATGAATTCTAAATGTGCAAAGTGTGCATATGTTCTACTAAAAATTCATGCTTCATGTCTAATAGACATTAAAATTCTCAAAGCATAATTTGATAAGTTAATGATAATAAAATCATTAAGGTCATAATAGCATTATATCCATTTTACTATGATCCAAGATTGAGCATCTAAACAATTATAGCATGCTTAATCCAATTTAATTACACATTTTCACATTGCATATTCAAATTTGAACTCAAGGCATATCAAGATAATTACTATAAAGAGATAAGCATAAATCATGCATCAAAACAATTTATATGTGCATATTCTAAGGGGAAATGTATTTTACTATCAATAAATATTGAGCTTCATTATTTATTGGTCGCAATTAATTTGTGCCAATGAAATTTTGGATTGCTTTTTTTTAAATGCATAAAATAAATTTACCTTTGATGACAAGAGAATGTTCTTGTCATTGGTCTTATACCTCGCGTTTCTTCTATTGTGGTGCATAATATGATTTCCTCCCTTGAGGTGCTAGTGTCTTCATCCTCCATTCCTTTGTTGTTTTTACAAAACAGGTTAACAATTGGAGGATCTTTGGTACCCATTTGATTTTTGGGTCCTTGTGAGTTAGCTTTCATTGATGCCTTTGTAATCCATTTCCACCTCTTGATAGGTTGGTATCTGATTTTAGCAAATCTACATTTATTCTTTGTATGACCATTTTTACAACAATAAGTGCAAGTAAGAGAATTATGCTTAGCTTTAGCTAACAAGCTTGAAAATGTTTTAGATTTGCTTGAAAAGCCTAGTCCGGCTTTATCAAAGCTACAACGTTGTAAGCCAATCAATTCATTCATCTTTAAACTACTATCACTAAACTTGCAAAAAGATTTCTTCAAAGAACTTAATTCATTTTTCAATGAATTGTTTTCTTCATCTCTCTTGGTTATCTCAAGTTTGAGTAATTTGTTACTCTTCTTGGTTTTGCCAAGAACATCAATAAGCTCATGATAGGAACCTAACAATTCACAAAAGATGGTACCTCATCGTCGCTTTCCTCTTCTTCGTCATTTGCATCATCTTTGGCCATGAGACAAAGGTTTGTTGTTTCTTCTTCATCGGAGTCACTGTCACTCCATGTGGCTATTAGAGCTTTCTTCTTCCCTTTATCCTCATTCTTCTTCCTAGGACATTTATTAGCATAATGACCTTTATCTTGACAATTATAGCATGTTATCTCTTGTTTGGAATCATGTTTGATGGCACCGGAGGTCTTTGGCTTGTTGTATATGTTGAAGAATTTCTTGAACTTTCTAGTGAACAAGATCATCTCTTCATCATCTTCATCATCCTCATCATCGGATTTATCTTTCATCTCGACCAAGGCTATCCCCTTTCTTATCATCCTCCTTTATTCCCTTCCGTGTTGATACTTCAAGCTCATGGGCCACCAAGGTACCATGAAGTTCATCAAGATCATATGATGCACTTTCTCCTTTGTTGGATTCGATGATGGCCGTCCTCTTGGCATCCCATTCTTGTGGTAAGGCTCTAAGTGCTCTTCTCCATATTTGCTTTGGAGGGTACTTCTCACCAAGTTGGGCAAGCTCATTTATGATTTGGGTGTGCTTTTTAAACATCGAGTCAACGTCTTCTCCGAATTCCATCTCAAATGTTTCATACTTGAGTTGTAGTAAATCTATCTTTGTCTCCTTCACTTGATTTGTACCCTCATGACAAATTTGCAATTTGTCCCATTTTTCCTTTGCGGTTGAGCACATCGAGATCCGATTGTACTCCTTCATATCTAAAGCACAATGTAAAATATTAATAGCTTTAGCATTTTGAGAAATTAAAATCATATCCGCTCTTGTAAAATCGTCCATTTCTTTGAGAATACTTATTCCCCCAACTTCCTTCAAAGGAATATGTGGACCTTTCAGAATAATCTTCCATAGGTCATAATCTACGGATTGGATGTATATAGAAATTCTATTCTTCCAATATCCGTAGTTATATCCCGTGAAGAGCGGAGGTCGATTTGTCGATTGACCTTGAGCAAACTCATTTGTTAGATTAGCCATAAAAAATTTTTGATTTAAAACAAAAATCAAATGGCTCTGATACCACTTGTTGGAACCGAAGAGTTGGGGTGAATGAGGTTCTTGGCTACTTTAGCGTTTTAAAATGAATTTGCAAAATATTCGAGTTTTGCGCTGCGGAAGACTTGATGCCAATCGACAAATAAATAAAATGAAGAAATAAGTAAATACGTAATTTAATTAAAGATAAAGAACAGGAGAATTTGTTATGGAAGTTCGGCGATGAATCGCCAGCGTCTCCTCTTCCCGGTCAGAAAATGTTTAACCGAGGTTCCACTAGAACAGTCTTGATGGCCTTAAGGGCTCCAACTTAGCCACAACACACTCTTCCCGAGTAAAACACTACTCTTCACGAGCAACACACTCTTCATGAGTCTTCTTGGCCTTAAGGGCTCCAAGGATAGCCACAAACAACTCTTCCCGAGTTACCCACACTCTTCACGAGTCTTCTTGGCCTTAAGGGCCTCCAAGGATAGCCACACACTTGCACCAACTTCACTTGTTGATGACTTTTACAATTTTCAACTTGCATCGGTGTTGGATGACCTTACAATAAATCAAATTAACACCTTCACGGTGTAACAACACGAAGAACACAAGAACTTTCACAGAAGAAATGAATCACAAACTCCAATACGACACTAATTTATGAAGTTTGCAATGTTAGATATAATTTGATTGCACACACTTCTTGTAGTTTATACTCTTGTTTCTTATCTTCAAAATGATCCAAAACATCCATATTTATAGTGTAGGAGGCCCCCAAGGCTCCTACTAGCCGTTGATATACTTAAGGCTTGAATCACTCCAAGATCGCCTCGGCCATCGCCTCGGGCTGATCACCATCGCTGCGCTCCAACGGTCGCCAATTGTCACAGATCGCCTCAGGCGATCACCACCAAAAATCAATGCAGTAGCTTCGGTTGCTCAGAAAAATTCATAGCCTCAAACGATGCACCCATCGCCTCAGGCGTTCAAGACATGGCCTCAGGCAATCAGGCCATCGCCTCAGGCGAACTCGCCCTGCGCGTGGGCCTCGGTGCTCGCTTCAGTCGATGTGCGTGGCGAAGTCCTTCTTGGCTGCCATCGCCTGGGGCGATCTGCCCTATGCCTCGCACATTTGATTTCCTTCAACCAATCCACTTTTCAACCATTAAACTTTTACACTAATAGACACATTAGTATAACAAACACAAGTTTTGATGATCATCAAAACTCATAAATAATCCAGAGATAAATTAAGCATTAAACTCAACAATGCGTTTAAGGTTCAACTACAGGTAAAGCAGGTACGACATTGGTTCTGGAGATGAGTTCGAGCTGTTGATTGGGAATGCTAGCAGGACTGAGGTAATAGTGTTGTTATTGATGATGAGACTGGTACATGTAGATACACATTCATTATTAAGGGCTCATGTGTGAGCATTTTGAAAGGATGTATATGGCATGTGTAAAATGGAAACTTCTCTTTTCAATTACGTATTACCTGCAATTATTTGAGAATGTAATTGCATGATGAATTGAGAATAGTATTGGTACATTGAGAAGGGTATACTTATGTTAGTTGAGTTGAGATGGGAACTGGACATTAAGAGAATTTATGTCGAAAATTTTATATACGTCATGCTAACATTATTGAAGCATGCGATGAGAATTTCTTAATGTGATGAAAGTATGCACTAATAGAGGTGATAAATGCACTAATGACGAGATTAGTTATTTGGGTCGTTACAGTATTCATGGGATATGATCATGCCTTAGAAATCGTTGGGGTTGGAACATCAAATTAAAAATGATTGATGGTACTTATTCGCACCATACATGGGGTACGGACATGTGAAGGGCCTGACAAAGAATCTTCTGTCTTTGGGACAACTTGATAATATCGGGTGCAAGACCCGTACCGAAAATGGGATATGAAGATCGTGAGAGGAGCACTTGTAGTAATGAAGGCGGAAAAGATTGCTGAAAATCTATATATACTTCTGGGGGAAACACCTAAAGAGGCAGAATTAGTTGTTGCATCGACTAGTTCTGGAGAATACATAACAATGTTATGGCATAGAAAGCTCGGGCATATGTCAGAACGGGGGTTGAAGTTTCACTCAGAACAGAAGCTGTCGCTGGGGCTTACAAAAGTGACTCTACCATTTTGTGAGCATTGTGTTACCAGTAAACAGCACATACTAAAGTTTGGCACATCTACTACTGCCAAGAGCAGCGACATTTTGGAGCTGATTCATTCTGATGTTTAGCACCGATTGTATCTCTAAGAGGAGCGAGATACTTTATCTTGTTCATTTATTATTTCTCTACAAGATGCTGGGTGTATCATATCAAGAAGAAATCATATGTTTTTCCAGTATTCAAGGTGCTCAAAGCGCGGGCTGAACTTGACTCTAAAATGAAGATCAAGTGTTTGAGGACTGACAATGGAAGAGAATATACAAGTGATGAATTTGATGCTTTCTGTCAAAGAGAGGGCATCAAAAACAATTCACAACGGCTTACACGCCTCAGCAAAATGGAGTGGCAAAGCGGATGAACATAATCTTGTTGGACAGAAACAAGAGTCATGCTGAAGACTGCTGGTCTAGCTAAGTCATTTTGGGCAGAAGCAGTCAAGACTTCCAGTTATATTATCAATCGCTCTCCATCAGTTACGATTGATCTGAATACTCCGATGGAGGTGTGGACTGGAAAGCCGTCGGATTATCTCGGCTACATACATTTGGAAGTCCGGTGTACGTTTTGTACAACGAACAAGAGAGATCAAAGCTGGATTCAAAATCCAGAAAGTGCATCTTCTTGGGCTATGCTGATGGTGTTAAGGGGTATCGTTTGTGGGATCCTACTGCCCACAAACTTATTATCAGCAGGGATGTTATCTTCGAGGAAGATAAAGTGAAGGGAGACAAATGCACACTGAATTCAGATAGTACTACAATTCAGGTGGAAAATAAGACAGGAGAATATCAAGTTTCTAGCAGAGCACGATGAACAAAAACCAGATGAGTCAGAGGTTCTCAAATTTCGGCAGCCTACTCGCGAGAGGAGACCACCGGTTTAAGATGGTATATTATCTACTCGATTTTCGTAAGAGATATTAGTCATCACGAAAAACATGAAATAAAATTGTCAAAAAATTACCAATACTGGATTAGAATTTGTTGAATATTTTAGTTAAACAAATTGTTGAAATTTAGACTATCGACAATAATCAAATGAGAAAATTATTTTTGGGGTTCGGGTAATGGACCCGTAAATCGAGATTCGATCATGGGCAGGTACCTTGGGCCCTGGAATTCACTTTGTTATAATTCATGGGGCTTTCAACGAAGACTAGCCCAATTAGTTTTCTGCAGATAGGCCCAGCATATCAGCTTACAAAGAACAATCTCATTCTAAATTTAAAGATGTTCTTTTTCAGAAAATTAAACATTTTATTTAACATTAGACCAATGGACTATATCATTAATGACTAGGTTAACAATTTATGAGTAAAATATATGTTGAGATGCGAAAACGGAAAATTCCATGAATTTATAGACAGTCGTGTTAAGAGTGTGTTTGCAAATGCTTTATTTAAAACACTGTATATGTTGGTTTGGCTTAAAGTTGAAAAAATTACTTTTAAACAAAATTAATGAGTGTGTGATATTATAATTAAAAAATGGTTTAATGTACTTCAATTTATTATATCTCAGCTCAACTTAAACTGTCAAAAGCATTTCATAACTTGATGAACTGCTTCTGATTTTACATGTTTTTTTAGAGAATCGACAAGATCAAACAATCAAAAATCTATTTATATATAGTGCATATACAAATTATGACTCTCTTCAAATTCTAGCATTTTCATATCAATTGTTTTGGAAGATTTGGGGTGATATATAATGCACCAAACATTCTTTGCTTTTTCTATTTATTTAATATAAGTTAAGACTCGGATATGATTGCTTTATGTTAATGAATTCTCAACCTCTTATTTCATATGACAACTTCAAATTTTTCAATCACTTATATATATATATATATATATATATATATATATATATATATATATATATATATATATATATATATATATATATATATATATGAGTGATTGATAAAGTATTCGTGTGTTTTAAATAAATAAATATATATATATATATATAAGTGGATGGGTGAAGTTGGGGCACGTTTGATGTTAATGTTCAGTCAATCGCATAGAGATCCTTATAATAAAATGGGTGGATAGGGTTCAAAATAGACCAAATCCAATTAACGATAGCCCTCAAACATAAATAGTTTCATAATAATACCTTTCATGATCAATACAATATTATAATAGTTCACAAAAAATAGCTCACTTAATTAAACCACTCTTTGAGTAAAATAATTGTCTCTACTTGAAGAGTAATCGAAGCATTGCGTTTTTTGACGCTCTATGGTGTAAAGATTAGAATTGCATAATTACCACCAGTTATATTTTTGGTTAAGCATTGCATGCGCTTGATCCTACAATTAGTATCAGTATCAATTCGATTCTCATTATTTGAAAGCTAGTGTAATTACTGGGAGGGATATACTCAGAGTGCAATAATTGTCATTGTTTGGAGAACAGTCGGAGCATGGCGCTTGGGTTTGGTCTGCTCTACGGTTTAAATATCAGAGTCACACTGTTATCGCCAGCTATAACTTTTGCTAAAACGGTAAATATTTGATCATACAACCTTATATTTTAATTAAATTATATATATTTTTTTAGCTAGCAACTTCTCATATAAATAATATACATTACAAAGGAGTGTTGATATAGATTAAAATGTGTAAATCAAGGTCCAATGCCAGCTGGTGGATATGTATTCTTTATGGTGTAATTAATGGTGAATCTTTGAATTCTTGATAGTACAAATTTGAAAACGTTTAGGTGACAATATAACATGGCGGGCCCTCGGATTTACGTGTGAATTGAAGATAATTAAATGAATTTGATGAATCCGTCGACGTGTTTTGATTGGTCGACAGCGACATTGATGGGATTATCGAGAACTAATGCTAATTAATGTCCAATAATGTCACAATAAGACAAATTAATCAAATACCAGGGAAAATGAACGAATGCGACAATTTTTCTTCGAAATGTATGTTCTCAACAGGGTGTCCGAGTGCCACGTTATCAATATGAGAGTGGAGATCTTGTGTTCGAGGACCTCTTATCCCAACTTAGTTCTCAATTTTTTATCAGCTTTTTTCTTCCGAAAATATATGCAGCTGTTTTTTCTCTTTCCATAAAATATCGTATTTAAATCAGATTTCAAATATAAAAATTTAGTACACATATACAATTTATAAAATTTAAAATTTCATTATGCACGCAACGTGTGTGCTTTGGCCGCTAGTATATATAATGTGTGAACACATTAAAGTAATCAGTTGGTATGACATTGTGAAATTTCAAAAATACCCTCTAGTTGATTTAGTAACAGCCATGAGACCATGAGATAAATAGATAATATCGGAAGATCGCCTATTAACTTCCCAATTTAGTTCACAATATTTCACCAGTTTTTTCCTTCCGAAAATATGTGCGTCAGTTTTTTCTCTTCCCATAAAATATCATATTTAAATCAGATATTTCAAATATAAAACTTTAGTATACATATAAAAGATATAAAATTTAAAATTTTATTACACACGGAACGCATGTACGTCGGCTGCTAGTATATATAAAGTGAGATGTCCTTAGAGTAACTACTTTTGGCATCTCATGTCACACCAAATTTTCTTCCCAAAATACACATTTCCCATTATATTACTATTTTTCAATAAAACATAGCATAATAAATTATAATTTCAAAATTAACTTTAAATAAAAAATACTCCAGCTTTATTATATTTCAAAAAATATATTATATATAATATTATATATTATATTAAATTTTATTATATGCATACATCATGTGCAAAAATTTACTAGTATATATAATATAGTGGTATGACCTAAAGTGAACTTACCATAATATCATCACATGTTTTGTCAAATAACAAAGATTTCAATATGTTAAATGACCACAAGATCCCTGCCAATTTGAATAAACGCAATAAATCAAAAAAATATATCGAGGATAGTAAACTACAAAATCTTTACAAAAAAATTATTACATCCCAAAACCAAAATTAAAAAATTAATTGACCATATCAATTTTTACAAAAAAAAATATTGTATATGTGCAATGCGTGCAAAAGATGACTAGTATATATGACATGAGGATTATAGAGATAAAATAAGATTGTTGGTATAGCATGCAAGTACCAAAATGTCCCTAACACTTTTACCAATGACAAATAGTATGCCAACATGCAAAATGATCGAAATATCTATGAGACTTTTAATAATTTCAATGTTATCCTACTATACTATATTTTTTAAATGCTCATAATGCCTATAATAATATTGTCAGTATTATCCTATCACGTAATATTTGTAACTAAATCCCAAAAAAAAAGTTAAAAAACCTATTGGAAAAAAAAAACGACTATTCAAACACGTGTTACTATTCACTACACTGTGTTTCGTTCACAGGCAGCCTCCAGGCAGCAGGGCACACTAGTTTATATATAAGAGTTGATCCTATCATGTCAAATTTATAATTATATCTAGATTATAAAATATTTATTTTTAACTCTATTATTTAGATCTTGCTTATAATAATATATATTACACAATTCGAGTTTTTCCAAAATTTTATTTTCCTTTTGCCTAAATATATATATTAAAATACATATAAATACTGTAACGACGTAGATGTAAATTACGTGACTAATTTAAGACAAAAGATTTAATAATCTGAACCTTTTAGCAATATAGGTTACTATGTCACATTAAAGTGTTTCATATTACTTGGTTAAGGCTTTATTGCTTATCAGTTCTCCAACTTGTAAAATATAATATTTTATTTGCAAAATAAATGAGTGTGAACCATCGCTGGTTATAGGCTTGGTAAATCATGAAAATATAAATATCATAAAAAATATAAATAACATTTGAATTCTTTAAAAAATATAATATGGCAAGGCAAAACCAAAAATAGGGGCTAATAACATCAGTCCCCTATAAAATTCCGAATTAGCTAACTCACTTTATAAATTATCATTAGGCTTAATAGTCCCCCATTTTCAAATAATTAGCTCACTTGCCCTAGCCATAGTTTTGACTCAACGCGCTTCACATGTAAGTATTTATGTCATTGATGTGTTATTTAGTCGTGAACTTCCGAATTTGCCCTCCTTCTAGATCCGACCACGGTTCAGAACTGCCGGTTCGACGGTTCAAAAAACATCGACCCTTAACCTTAACCTTAACCTTCCTTGACGGTTACGGTTACGGTTCATGAACCGCCGGTTACGGTTCCGATTACGGTTACGGTTAACCAACGGTTACGGTTTGACCCTTATTTTAAAAAAAAAATTAAAAATATTAGTAAAATTTGAAATAAAGTGTAAAAAGTGTATGAATGTGTTTTCATCCATGGATTAAACATAAAATAACGTGAAATAAATTCAAGCCAAGATAATCAAAATGTGTAGATATATTTGTTTGGTTGATTTATACTATATTTAGATCAACAACGCTCTTATAGCTTAGTGGTTGAAGTTAATTATTAAAGTTGGAGGTCATTAGTTCAAATATACACCATAACATATATTTTAAATTAAAAAATGTAAAAAAATAAAAAATAAACCCTTGAACCGCCGGTTAACCGACGGTTCACGGGTTAGCAAAATCATGACCCTTAACCGGCCCTTCTATAGACGGGCCGGTTACGGTTCCGACCCTTCGAACCGTTGACCCGGTTAACCGGCCCGTTGACCACGGGCCGGTTCCGGGCCGGTTCAGGGTCGATGATGACCCTTAGTCGGGTCTACCTCCTTCACACAATTTAATTTTCATATATTGTTTCATTTCCTACAATCTGCTCATTCGATTGAAAAAATTGGGGACTAGGGCTTTGAAACAAAATACAATTCATGGAGTCTCAAAAAAAAAATTCGCTACAATATAAATATATTTTACATAATGATTTATTATACATAAATTATTTTTTACTTAAAAATTTAATATATAAATGGCATTGTGGGGGGTAAGAATAATTGATATTTATATTATATAGCTAAGGATAAAATATATAAAACCAATAAATACTATTTATAACGTAGCCATAATTAAGTTGCTAACAAAAAGGAAAGGGTTTGACCGGTAACAGCGAGAGAGACGGGGTGCCACGAACAATGGGTGGCGCCTCTCTTTGACTTTTATTATTCACGCGACGTCACTGATGACATCCTATTTTGTGCACATGGAAAAACTCCGAACAAATTAAATAAATAGGTTTAAAAAACTATATATTTTTCAAGATATGAAAAATTAAATTTACTCTAACATAATTAAGTATTGTTGAATATGATTGGTTGTTTTCAAAAAGAATATGTTACTTTGAATAAAAAACTTTTAAATTAGTTATTACGATATATAGATTTTTATAGTATAAAATTAACTAAAAATAAATTTCTTTAATTTAAAATATAATCTATTACCTTAAAGTTGAAGTACATCATATCGATATTTCCCAAAAAAATTTATTTTCTAAATATTTAATATATTATTAAATATTTGAACAAAAGTGTTTGAAATATTTGTGATAAATTATTTGATTCAGTCAAATACACAGAAATTTGTTATACCAAAATTTTTATATATTCGTGGAATGGTAAATAGTTTTTATTTACTTTGTCAAAAAAAGACATTTTTTGCGACTACAAAATAACCTTTATCTTCCCATTTTTCTTGCAGAAGTTGGCTACAAAAAAATAATAATAATACAAAGTCACGGTGAATCTAGCATCCACATTGAAGGGAGCAAAATTATAAGATTTTTATTGAGTGTCGACAAAATTATAGGTCTTTAAATATGAAAGGTAAAAATATAACATATATATATAAATTTGAATATAATATATGTTGATACCCCTTAGAAATAGAATGTCATCCTAATAGTAACATATAATTCAGTGTCTCATATAATTCAGTGTCTCGCCAGCATGTCAATCTCCCATGCCACATGTTTACCTTAACAAGAAACATGATCACACATAAGCCGACCTCTTGTTGGTGACCGACGTGATATAACCAACCTAACAATTATACGGCCTCTCTGATGTCAAATCGGGATGATTTATGAGAGTCAAAAGTTATCTTTACGTTCAGTAATTTGCTTACTATGCCTTGGTCGAGTTGTGACACCTAGATGAGCTGAGGTGTGTGGCTGACCTCACACATTTTTGCGAGCAGCATACTCAAAATATGTGGCCGAGCTCTCGAGCTCATGATACGTTCCGATGTACTGCTCATCGATCGGGCCTCGTGCGTTCAATTATCGTGTAACATAAGCTCGTACCATCACAACCGAATCTCTTATTTATGGAAATGATATCTCCAAGATCTGATTCATCCTTGTCAAATATTTTGGAGATCAGATGAGATCTTAGACATATTTGGATAAACATGGAATGAATATAACCTACATGATAACTCTTTGCCTATGAATATCAGGTTTGATCGCTATTTTTATTAATTCATAACATATCTTGCTTATTTCACCTATTTTCCCTATTCTGTAATATGACTTAATCGTCGGAGGGGATAAAATGGTAGATACACTGGAAAAGCATCCGGCACCCTTCACACGATTTGTTCATGGCTTTCAGGTCATCTTGACAGCAAAATTCCACGATTAATACTGCATATATTGAAGACAAAGATGTAATATCTCACTCGTATTATATAAAAATAACATCATGCTTTTTTCATGATATCATATCTATTTTAAAAAAAATTAGAGAAAGCTACGCCTTGGGTCCGATATGCAGGGGAGTGCTTAACCGGTATAGAGAAAATTGTTAGAGATAATTAGTCTAAACTTTGACTTTGAATTATTATCAATAAGATTATCTTTTATAATCTTGATTGATCTTTTGTAATCTTTTATAATCTTAGATTTATTCTCCTAGGATTCTGTTGGCTAACTTATATATACTCTTTGTAATTCATTGAACGAAATGAGAGAAAGATTTATTTTCCCATAATTCATTTACTCTTATATGGTATACGAGCATAAATTCTAACCTACCTTCTTCTCCTTTTTTTTCACCTTCAGTACACGCCTCACCTCACCTCTTCTTCCATGGCTACTAGAAATCACACCATCACCATTCCCAATGACCAGGAGCCAACCAAACCATTCACAATCATCAATATCTCAGCCTCTAACACCATTAAACTCACATCCACCAACTATCTCTCCTGGAAACTACAACTTGAGGCTGTCCTCATAGGGTATGATCTCTTCAAATTCCTTGATGGGTCACACCCATGTCCACCACCAACCGTAATACAAAATGAAGTCTCCAATCCGAATCCGGATATTTCAACTTGGGTGCACCAAGATAAACTGATTTTTGGTGCACTCGTTGGTTCTCTCGCTCCACCTCTCATCCCTCTTATACAACAAGCAAGGACTACACGCGAGGCATGGACCACACTTGCGCAAACCTATGCTCGCCCCTCTCGTGGCCATATCAAACAGATTAAAGCTCAAATAAAATCTGCTGTCAAAGGTCCTCAAACAATTACAGAATATTTGCAATTTATTAAAACTCGAGCCGATGAATTAGCCTCTCTTGGCAAGCCTATGGATCATGAAGATTTCATTGAAAAAATTCTGGATGGACTTGATGAAAACTACAAACCTATCATCGATGCAATTGAAGGTCGTGAAACACCAATTACTTTTGATGAACTTCATGAGAAATTGATCACTAAGGAACTCTCCGTGCGGCTCTTACAGTCCTCCACATCACCATTTCCCGCATCTGCCAATGTTGCTAATCGCAACAATAATGGTACCTCCAGGGTTAACTATAAAAGGTCTGTCTGGCAGCATACACCATCTGGTGTTCCTCCTGCTCAATCGCATCCTTCACCTCGGTCCGATCATACCGCCTCTCGCCCTTACCTAGGAAAATGCCAAGGCTGCCGAGCTCCGGGACACACGGTTCAACAGTGTCCCTCATTCAAACTAGTCTTTGTCTCCATCAATTCTCCGCCTCATCAGCCTCCACCACAGTGGCAGTACCGTCCGCCACCACAACCATGGCAACCTCGTGCGCATGTTGCAACCAACCAGTCCTCCGCCAATCCTGCATGGCTTCTTGACAGCGGCGCCTCGCACCATGTTACACATGATCTGAACAATCTCTCGCACCATACTCCCTATGCTGGACCTGATGACATTATGGTTGGCGATGGCACGGGTCTTCAAATAACACATACTGGTTCTATCTCTTTACCTACACCCACTAACACATTCTCTCTTAGTAATGTTCTTTGTGTTCCTTCCATGAAAAAAAACTTAATATCTATATCTCAGTTCTGTCATAATAACAATTCAACTATTGAATTTTTACCCAACAAATTTCTTGTGAAGGATCTACGCACGGGGGCAATACTTCTGCAGGGCAACTCTAAGGATGGTGTGTATGAATGGCCAGTCTCCAGTCATACGTCCTCCCCACTAGTAGCTTTTTCCAGTGTCAAGACCAATTCCTCAGAGTGGCATCACAGACTTGGTCATCCCTCTAGTTCAATTCTTAGGCATATTATTTCAAGTTCTCATTTAGATATCTCACACCCTACATCCTTGTCATTTAATTGTAATGCTTGCCAGTGCAGTAAGAGTCATAAATTACCATTTTCAACTTCTTCTATCGTGTCTAAGTTTCCTTTGCACATTATTTTCTCGGACGTATGTACATATCCTTTGCATTCCATTGATGGATTTAAATATTATGTTATCTTTGTTGACCATTACACAAAATATATATGGTTTTATCCACTCAAACAAAAATCCAATGTTCAGGATGTTTTTATACGATTCAAAGTACTTGTGGAAAATCACTTTAATCGAAAAATAAGCACACTCTACTCTGATAATGGGGGGAATATCAAGCACTTTCTCATTTTTTGGCCGAACATGGAATTTCCCATCTCACCTCACCACCTCACACTCCAGAACATAATGGGTATGCCGAGCGTCGTCATCGTCACATTGTTGAAACAGGTCTCTATATGCTGTCTCATGCCACCATGCCACTCACATATTGGTCTTCTGCTTTTGCTACTGCAATTTATTTGATCAATCGCTTACCCACTCCCACCCTACGTCTTCAATCTCCCTTCATTGTTCTATTTAAAACTCAACCTAATTATACCAAACTTCGGATCTTTGGGCGTATGTGCTATCCCTGGATCCATCCATACTCCCCTCACAAGCTTGCCCCTAGGTCACTCCCATGTGTCTTTCTAGGATACTCTTGAACCCAGAGTGCATATCTGTGTCTTGATCCATCTACTTCCAAAATATACACCTCTCGTCATGTCAAATTTGTTGAGTCACTTTTCCCTTTCTCATCCCACCACTCTAATCTTCCGCGCCCCACTGATGATACCCTTCTTCAATGGCTACCCTCCGACATAAGCATCCCGATCTTGTGCACATCATCCTCAGTCTCGCCATCTGCTGCTCCCATTACGTCGATCTCTGAACCACTGAGCCTCACTCCCACCTTATCCAACACTGCTTTACAGCCTGCTGACCAACCTACACCACTTCCCCCTACAACCACCATCAATGACAACCAAACTGTACCCACCTCAACAACCTCAATCGACCACCCTCTCCAATCCGAACCCCACACCGTAACCCGAACCATTACTACCAGATCTAAAAACAACATCCACAAACATATTCACAAACTCACCCTAACAGCACAACTCAACACTTCTGATATCGAACCCACATGTGTTACCCAGGCCATCAAAGATCCTAAATGGCGTCAGGCCATGTCAGAGGAGTATAATGCCCTGGTTCGCAATGGTACTTGGGCACTCGTTCCTCCCACCGCTTCACAAAACCTGGTAGGTTGTAAATGGATCTTTCGAGTTAAACATTTACCCGAAGGCTCTATTGACAGGTACAAGGCTCGTCTGGTAGCTAAGTGTTGCGCCTTAAAACGCTACAAATCTCATTCTTCTATTTTAAATAAAATTATCGATTTTTGTTTTGATGATTACAAAACCTATGCATTTTGTACTAATGATTTTTATTGAGTATGCAACATAAGTTATCATCAATTTTGAAGATTGTCGGAGTTTTGAAATGCCAAAGAAAAATTGTCTTTTGGAAGACACGGATCGCCCCAGGCGATGGGTGCCAGGCGAGGATCGCCACGCCCATCGACAGAGGCGATGGCCAGGCGAGCATGCGAGGAAGATCGCTCCAGGCGATGATGACCATCGACTGAGGCGATGGCAACCATTTGGCACTTTGCCCCGCACATCGACTGACGCGATGCCGAGAACCGCGCGCATGGACGGAACGCCTGAGGCGATGTCTGGAACGCCTGAGGCGATTGATCGATCGTTTGAGGCGATGGCTACTTCGCCTGAGGCGATGCAAGATTTGAAGGAGCTGAGGCTACAACCTTGATTTTGGCATTGGATCGCCTGAGGCGATCGTCCCATCGCCTGAGGCGATCTGAGGATTTCTTGACCGTTGGAACGCGGCGATAGGTGATCGCCCGAGGCGATGTCCGAGGCGATCGAGGAGTGATTTCAGCCTTATGTGTAGCAACGGCTAGTAGGAGCCTAGGGGGCCTCCTACACTATAAATATTGATGCTTTGGAGCATTTTGAAGCTAAGGAACAAGCCTACAAACTTCCACAAAGTCTTGATAATTATTATTTGAATTAAGCTTTGCAATCTCCATACACTGTTATTTTATTGGAGCTTGTAATTCTTTTATTGTGTGTGAGTCTTGTTCTCTTTGTGTTGGTACACCGTGAAGGTGTGTGTTGAGTTATTGTAAAGGTCCTCCAACACCAAAGCAAGTTGGAAAATTGTAAAGTCATCAACAAGTCTAGTTGGTGCAAGTGTGTGGCTATCCTTGGAGCCCTTAAGGCCAAGAAGACTCGTGAAGAGTGTTGGTAGCTCGTGAAGAGCTTTGTGTACTCGGGAAGAGTAGTGTGCTCGGGAAGAGTGTTGTAAACTCGGGAAGAGTTGTTGTGTGGCTAACTTGGAGCCCTCAAGGCCAAGATCGTTTATTCTAGTGGAACCTAGGTTGGAGGTTATCTAACCGGGAAGAGGAGACGTAGGCGATTCATCGCCGAACTTCTATAACAAATCCTTTTGTTATTTACTGCTTTATTTTCTTTACGCATTTATTTATTTTATTATTTGCATTTATCGATTGACTAAAGGCTTCCGCAAGCGTAAAATATTTTTATTTTACAAACTCATTTTAAAACGCTAAAGTAGCCAAGGAATCTCATTCACCCCCCCTCTTCGATTCCAACAAGTGGTATTAGAGCCATTTGATTTTTGTTTTTAAATCAAAATCTTTTTATGGCTAATCTAGCAAATGAGTTTGCTCAAGGTCAATCGACGAATCGCCCTCCGCTTTTCACGGGTGATAACTACGGTTATTGGAAGAATAGAATTTCTCTATACATCCAATCCGTAGATTATGATCTATGGAAATCATTGTGAAAGGTCCATATATTCCTTTAAAGGAAGTTGGGGGAATTAATGTTCCCAAAGAAATGGACGATTTCACTAGAGCGGATATGATTTTAATATCACAAAATGCTAAAGCTATTAATATTTTGCATTGTGCCTTAGATATGAAGGAGTACAACCGGATCTCGATGTGCTCAACGGCTAAGGAGATATGGGACAAATTACAAATTTGTCATGAAGGAACCAACCAAGTAAAGGAGACAAAGATAGATCTCTTACAACTCAAATATGAGACATTTGAGATGGAGTCCGGAGAAGAAGTGGATTCAATGTTTAGGAGGCTCACCCTAATTATCAATGAGCTTGCCCAACTTGGAGAGAAGTACCCTCCAAAGCAAATATGGAGGAGAGCCCTAAGAGCCTTGCCTAAGGAATGGGATGCAAAAAGGACGGCCATCATCGAGTCCAACAAAGGGGAGAACGCATCTTATGATCTTGATGAGCTCCATGGCACATTGGTGACCCATGAGCTTGAAGTTGCCACAAGGAGAGAAGTAAAAGAGGATGATAGATCTAAAAGAAATGGGATCGCTTTGGTTGGAAGGAAAGACCACTCCGATGATGAAGAAGATGATGATGATGAGGAAATAGCATTGTTCACAAGAAAGTTCAAGAAGTTCTTCAACAAACATGGCAAGTCAAATACCTCAAGTGCAACCAAACATGAATCCAAAAATGAGGTAACTTGCTATAATTGTCAAGAAAAAGGCCACTATGCTAACAAATGTCCTAGGAAGAAGAATGAGGACAAAGGCAAGAAGAAGGCGTTTATAGCTACATGGAGTGATAGCGACTCCGATGAAGAAGAAGCCACCAATCTTTGTTTAATGGCTCTTGGAGATGAAGGAGATGAAAGCGATGATGAGGTACCTTCTTTTGATGAACTTTTAGAATCTTATAATGATCTTATTGATGCTCTTGGCAAAACCAAAATGAGTAATAAACTACTCAAACTTGAGATTGCTAAGAAAGATGAAGAAAATAATTCATTGAAAAATGAATTAGATTCTTTAAAGATATCCTTTTGCAAATATAGTGAAAGTAGTCAAAAGATGAGTGAATTGCTTGGATTACAACGATGTAGCTTTCACAAAGCCGGATTAGGCTTTTCAAGCAAATCAAAATCTTTTTCAAGCTTGTTGGCCAAAGCAAATCACAATTCTCTTACTTGCACTTATTGTTGTAAAAATGGTCATAGCAAGAATAAATGTAGGTTTGCTAGAATCCAATACCAACCTAATAAGAGGTGGAAATGGATTCCAAAAGTGCCATTGAAAGCTAACCATCAAGGACCCAAAAATCAAATGGGTACCAAAGATCCTCCTATTATTAATTTGTCTTGTAGGAACAAAAATGGAATGGAGGATGAAGGGCCAAGCAACTCAAAGGAGGAGTTTGTATTATTCACAACTATAGAAGAGGCTCGAGGCGTTGGACCAATGACAAGAACGAACTCTTGTCATCGAGGGTAAATTTTTTTTTTTTATATGTTAAAAGAGCAATTCAAAATTTAATTGGCACAAATTAATTGTGACCAATAAATATGAAGCTCAATATTCATTGGTAGTAAAATGGATAACTCCTTAGCATATGCACATATAAATTGTTCTATTGCATGATGTATGCTTATCCTTTTATAGTAAGTGCATTGAATTCAAATTTGAATATGCTATTATGTAATTAAGCATGCTATAAGTGTTTAGATGCTATATCTTTGATATAATACTTTCATGATCTTAATAATTTTATCAAATGTTGGTTTGTGAATTCTATTGTGTATTGGGCATGAGTGCATGAATTTTTGGTAGAGCATATGCACACTTTGCAATTCATTGTTGCTCGTCTTAAATGCATGTTTGTATTCCTCTAAATGATTTAATCTTGCTTGTCATGGCTATTACATTCTTTATGAGGAACATGTATAAAATATGGTTGTGTGTCAACATATATTTGTGATTTGTCTATTTAATTTTTGTACTTTTTGATTATCACAAAAAGGGGGATAATTGTGTGATAATCTTGAAGTTTACTTCATGCATAGTTTAAGGGGGAGAGCTTGCGTATGCATGGTTTGAGGGGGAGAGTTGTTTACTTTATGCTTTAATTGATTATTTTGTATGTACTATGCAAGGGAGAGTCATGTTTACTCACATTTAATTTCAAAAGTGCATATTGAAATCACCTTTAAAAATCACAAATTGTGAATTATTGTGTTTTTGAGATTATGTGATTTATTTTTGTTGTTAGATGATATAATGTTAGATAGATTTATCAAAAATAAATTTTTGGTCCAAAAATTGGCTCAAAATGTTGTCAAACCATCGCCTCAGCATTCTGTGCGCAGCGCCTCGTCCGTGGCTCGCATCGCCTCAAACGATGGCTAGCATCGCCTCGGGCGTTCTCGATCGCCTCAGGCGTTCTATAGATCGCCTCAGGCAATCTCGATTTTTAAAGACAAAAAGCTACGGCTTTTGCTCATTTTTTTCAGCAACATTTCGTGTTTTTCACCCATAATTCGAGCTTTCTTCATAATTGTTATATCCGATCAATCCTAAGCCTTTCCCAACCATCAATTTCACTTTCCAAACAACAATTCTTCCAATTGGATTTTTTGCAACCCTAACCCCATTTCTCCAAAAATCGAAAATTTATCCCAATTCTCTCAAATTTCTTGCAAGATGTCTCGAAGCAACCGAGAAGAATGAGAATCAAGCCGAAGGAGACGCTCTAATCGATCCTCTAGGAATTATACGGGTCCTCCTCTTGATGGTAAGCCAATTCCGGAAGATTATCTTACTCGCAAATTAATTCCGGGTTATGTCTTTGATTTCGATTTCCTTAGAACTTCCCAGCTCCCTATTCTTGATTGGATTCAATTCCAACAATGGGAATATTTTTTCAAACCTCCTAGAAAGAACGATTTTTTGTATCCATCCATGGTTTATTCTTTCTATGCCAATCTTGAATTGTTTGAGGGTGATGGTGAATTAACTATCAAAACCATCGTTTGCAATCGCCCAATTGAATTCAATAGTACTGAATTAGGACATATTCTTCGCATTCCTTCGGAGGGTCCAGCTAAATTTGCTCTAGCTACTTGGCCTAATGATGGGGTATGTGATCCTGCCCAAGCCTTGTATCTCATATTTGGCGGAACTCCCCAATGTCCAAACCAATCTTTTCTTGTGAATTCTATTCCTACGAACTACCAAATCCTTCACAAGATAGTGATCACCTCAATGATCCCTCGGGATGGTGATCGTCTTAGGTTGAAATTCTCTGATGTATACTTGATGTATTACATCATTACCATGACCCCCTTCAACCTACCAAGATTCATTGTCCAAATCTTTAGGAACACTGCCCATAATCCTAAAAAGGTTATTCTCCCATTCGGCCGTGTCTTAACAAAGATTTTTCTTCATTTCAACCTTCCTTTCGATGACAATGAGAAACTCCCTATCTAGTCCAAGGACACCTTCAATCTTAGGTGTTTTCTGTTTAACAAAATTTCTTGGAATCCTTTCACTTCCTGTTGGGTTAATGATACGGGGAACCTACTTTCTGCTTTCAATCCTAAAGATCACCCCTCATTACCCATTGATAGGATGACTAGTGCCCAAAGGCTTCATTTTCCTTTCTTGATTGAACCAAATCAAGATGAGCCACCCATTCAGCATCAATCTCCCTCTACCTTTGATGACATGATGAATATTGGGGCGGATATTCCAGCTCCTGATAGTCATCAACCTTCTTCTTCTTTTGAATTCAATCAAGACGCCTTGGCTTTCTTTACTTCTCAATTCCAAAGCCTTTGTGAGGATATGAACTCTCAATTTCAATCCTTGAGAGTCGACATGAATTCTCAATTCCATTCCCTTCGAGATGATGTTGCGTCTCTTCGAGCTTACCAAGACTCCTCGAGAGAAGATTTGTCGTATTTACGACATGAAGTGGACGCTCTTCGTTCTCAGTTTTCCAGTGCTCACATGGACGATGATACTACTCACGGGAATGATGGTGATGGTGATGGTGGCATGGATTGAGTTGTCTTTGTTTTAGTGTGTCTTTTATATTTTATCCTTTTGTAATTATTTGTAAGGATACAATGGTTTAATTGATGTTGGAATTAGTTTATTGTGTATGTTGATGGATTTTAAGTTGTTGATTGTATTTTGAGTTGATTGTGTATTACTTGGATGGATTTATGGTTTATTCATTTTTAAAGGAAACTATGTCCAAATTTCTTAAAAATCATTTACCTTTTTTTATTCTCACAAAAAGGGGGAGAATGTATGTGTAAACTTGGTGTAAACTTGATTGATGAAATGCTATTTGCAACCTAATTGTTTTTACAACTTGTGACACATTTTGTAAAGGTGATAAAAATGCACATTGGAACATTGTTTATCATTGCATTCATTAAGGGGGAGTTTAAACTCTCTATGCATTGCATTGTTATAAGTTTTATTTTCTTTCAAGTTTACCGGGTTTTGTGATCATCAAAAAGGGGGAGATTGTTGCGCCTTAAAACGCTACAACTCTCATTCTTCTATTTTAAATAAAATTATCGATTTTTGTTTTGATGATTACAAAACCTATGCATTTTGTACTAATGATTTTTATTGAGTATGCAGCATAAGTTATCATCAATTTTGAAGATTGTCGGAGTTTTGAAATGCCAAAGAAAAATTGTCTTTTGGAAGACACGGATCGCCCCAGGCGATGAGTGCCATCGCCCCAGGCGATGGGTGCCAGGCGAGGATCGCCACGCCCATCGACAGAGGCGATGGCAAGGCGAGCATGCGAGGAAGATCGCTCCAGGCGATGATGACCATCGACTGAGGCGATGGCAACCATTTGGCACTTCGCCCCGCACATCGACTGACGCGATGCCGAGGACCGCGCGCATGGACGGAACGCCTGAGGCGATGTCTGGAACGCCTGAGGTGATTGATCGATCGTTTGAGGCGATGGCTACTTCGCCTGAGGCGATGCAAGATTTGAAGGAGCTGAGGCTACGGCCTTGATTTTGGCATTGGATCGCCTGAGGCGATCGTCCCATCGCCTGAGGCGATCTGAGGATTTCTTGACCGTTGGAACGCGGCGATAGGTGATCGTCCGAGGCGATGTCCGAGGCGATCGAGGAGTGATTTCAGCCTTATGTGTAGCAACGGCTAGTAGGAGCCTAGGGGGCCTCCTACACTATAAATATTGATGCTTTGGAGCATTTTGAAGCTAAGGAACAAGCCTACAAACTTCCACAAAGTCTTGATAATTATTATTTGAATTAAGCTTTGCAATCTCCATACATTGTTATTGTATTGGAGCTTGTAATTCTTTTATTGTGTGTGAGTCTTGTTCTCTTCGTGTTGGTACACCGTGAAGGTGTGTGTTGAGTTATTGTAAAGGTCCTCCAACACCAAAGCAAGTTGGAAAATTGTAAAGTCATCAACAAGTCTAGTTGGTGCAAGTGTGTGGCTATCCTTGGAGCCCTTAAGGCCAAGAAGACTCGTGAAGAGTGTTGGTAGCTCGTGAAGAGCTTTGTGTACTCGGGAAGAGTAGTGTGCTCGGGAAGAGCGTTGTAAACTCGGGAAGAGTTGTTGTGTGGCTAACTTGGAGCCCTCAAGGCCAAGATCGTTTATTCTAGTGGAACCTCGGTTGGAGGTTATCTAACCGGGAAGATGAGACGTAGGCGATTCATCGCCAAACTTCTATAACAAATCCTTTTGTTATTTATTGCTTTATTTCCTTTACGCATTTATTTACTTTATTATTTGCATTTATCGATTGACTAAAGGCTTCCGTAAGCGCAAAATATTTTTATTTTACAAACTCATTTTAAAACGCTAAAGTAGCCAAGGAATCTCATTCACCCACCCTCTTCGATTCCAACACTAAGGGCTTTCATCAACGCCCTGGTGTGGACTATCATGATACTTTCAGCCCTGTGGTCAAACCAACCACCATTCGTGTAAGGGCCCCAAGCCCTTAACCCTTAATTAGTGTATTAACCATTATGTGTGGCACATGCTTTCAATAAAAAGTCAATCGGGAAGCTCAAATGATGCTTACAAAATTCCTTTAATATTCAATGTTATAAGATCATCTCTACTAACATATAGACTCATAGAGTTGCCCATTACCAACCCCATTTTGCCACTTTTTACATTGTGGACTTTTATAAAAATTTGGGCAGAGTCTCCCCGTAAATTGAGCTATCCCGAAATAAAAGCACAACACATAACATAATTCCCGGCCAGGGAAAAACATAATACTCATCAGAATGCAGCAATACCAAGTAAATTCCCAGCCAGGGAAGACGCCACACATAAGACGGCAAAAGTGGGTTTCAACCCCCACATAATACACTAACGACTCTCATATCATTAGCAATTCTACCACAATTGCATGCAACATATAATGAAAGAGAGAAAGGCTCATGCCTTTATATACAACCCATATACAAACATAACCGTGCTCACATGCGAGCATCATAAATATGTATAAAACCCTCGGGTGTATATATGTACTCTATACGATACCGTTCTCCATCAAGCCCTGGTACCACGATCCTGGGAGTACATCCAATCAACAGCTCGAGCTCAGCTCCACAGCCATCGATGCACCTGTTCACCTGCCCCAACAGAGACAGCCCCCAACGGGGTGAGCATACCAATACACAAAATCTCATAATCACAATAATGAAATTCATAATTTACAACACAAGTAAATATTAATGAATTTTAAATGATACTCCCTGGATGGCAACATCCTCATACGGGATTCCGTGTACTGTCCCTGTTCTCACAATCATCAAACTCATCAAATCTCATAAATCAGTAAATCAACACATTGATTTAACTCAGAGCATGCCTGATTCTCAAGTATCAAAAATCAATGATTCCAAGTTCAATATACATACAAACATAGATATCTCAATATCTAGTACTGATTTCTCAATTTCGCTATCAATCATAGATAGTTCAAATGCCTAGCATTTATTTTACCAATTTTCCATTATACCTAGACATCTCACATGTCTTATAATGAGTACATGATCCCACGATCATTCTCAGGCATCTCAAATGCCGTACAATAGCCATATAGACTCAGTACCCCATATATATCAACACATATATGCATATAGCCATACCCACAACCATCTAATGCAATTACAACACATTATGCATTTCACAATTGCTATCACGTAAAGTAATGCTCGTACGTCGCACGTACCTCAAATTTCCGAAGTCCGAGCCAAACCTTGCTCGAGTTCCATGCCCCGAGGAACGATGTGCTAACACGATAAATTAATTCACAATTAATTACGAACATGCAACCCATGCTCAAGCACACCCATAACTCTCAAAAATATTGTCAACACAAGACAATGAACCATTATCGAAAATTGCTCAAGAACACCCCACAAATTCTCGAAACTTCACAACACAAATCGAACCCAATTAAACACCATAATTCATCTAAAATATGAATTAATCAATCAACAACATGAATAATCGCCCCACAAACCAAACCCCCAAAATTCGAAATCCAAGCCCTAAATTCGAATCCAATTCCTCAATTTCGAACACAATCAAGCATCATAATGCATCTACAACATGAATTAATCGATTACAACAAGAATCATCACTCCTTGTCAAAAGCCCCAATTTCGAGCCCTAACCTCACGCAAGAAATGAAGAAATTCGAACCATAAAGCAACAATTTTTCGAACCACAAAAGTCTGAAATAATCGACTCAAAACCAGCTTAAAAACGCCCCAAAAACATCAGAAAAATCGTACCAAAAACATACCAAAATCGCGTCCCAAAAATCGGATGAACTCCAGTTTTCGAACCCTACGCTTTTCTGGCAAATCCGAACGCGATTCTCGACGAAACTTCGAATTGTTGGTATGTATAGGAGCGCCTGGAAGAGACGATTCCAACGGCGGGTGGCACGCGCCGAACGGCGGGCGGTGGCCTTTTGTGCGCGGGGGTCAATCAGATCGGGAAATCGGCGTGCGCGAGGAGAGAGAGAGGGGATGAAGAAAATGGCTCCGATAATTAAAATCTCGGGTTCAATTGGTATTTATAGCAAAAATACCCCGAAATACTAATAGTCCCACAAATACATCATGATTCATTAAAAATCATCTGTTTTCAAAAATTCTCACTCTAACTCAAAAACCCCCTACCGGTGCCCACACCAAGCACCCGAGATTCTGAGTCACACTAAAAACCCAACTCACAGGTTTTCACCGAAATGAGAATACGATCTCAACCTCGGGATCCCACGATCCCAACTACTCAAATAGACGAGCCCAGAAGGCCCAACACTTCGATTAAACTCCAATTGCCACGTAAAACAACTTTACGGGTTATTAACACTCCGAGATTAACATCCATAATTTCTGGTCATCACAATTCGTCTTGTACTCAGTCTTGCCATCTGCCAAGGGTGGTCCTTAAGACAACTGGATGTGAATAATGCTTTTCTTCAAGGCACTCTCACTGATGATGTTTACATGGCACAACCTAATGGATTCATTGACCGTGACAAACCTCAACATGTATGCAAACTTCGTAAAGCAATATATGGTCTCAAGCAAGCTCCCCGTGCTTGGTACCATGAATTACGACAATTTCTCGTTGCACATGGCTTCACCAACTCTCATGCAGACACATCTCTTTTCATACTAACTACTGGAGGTGGTTTGCTCTATCTATTGGTATATGTTGATGATATAATCATCACTGGGGACAACAAGGATGTTGTAAATGAATTCATCTCTATCTTGGCAAGACGGTTTTCTCTTAAGGACCTTGGCCCTTTAACATATTTTCTTGGAGTTGAGGTTATCTCTCATTCACAGGGATTACTCCTATCCCAACGACGGTATATTATGGATCTACTTGATAAAACCAAAATGCATGATGCGAAACCAGTCACCACTCCACTTGCAACCGCCCCTACGCTAACTCTTCATTTTGGTTCTGCTCTATCTGATCCCACGGAATACAAGGCCACCGTAGGCAGCCTTCAGTACCTATTGCTCACTAGGCCAGACATTGCTTTTGTGGTGAACAAACTCTCTCAGTTTATGCATCGTCCTACCAGTGATCACTGGAATGCAGTTAAGCGCCTTCTAAGATATCTTTGTGGCACAGCTAATCTTGGAATCACTCTCCATCGCAGCTCCTCGTTATCACTACACGCGTTCTCCGTTGCGGATTAGGCAGGAAACAAAGATGACTTCACATCCACCAGCGCTTACATTGTTTATCTTGGTCGCAATCCAATCTCCTGGAGTTCGAAGAAGCAGCGCACAATCGCACGATCGTCCACTGAAGCAGAATATCGCACCATTAGTCTAAACTTTGACTTTGAATTATTATCAATAAGATTATCTTTTATAATCTTGATTGATCTTTTGTAATCTTTTATAATCTTAGATTTATTCTCCTATGATCTTTTATAATCTTAGATTTATTCTCCTAGGATTCTGTTGGCTAACTTATATATACTCTTTGTAATACATTGAAAGAAATGAGAGAAAGATTTATTTTCCCATAATTCATTTACTCTTATAAAAGTCAACCAATAGAGAGGAAGAAATGTAATAGATAATGATGCGGCTTAGACGACCATTCCATTATTTGTGCTACATATCACCCCATGTGGCGTCACGTCAACAATACAAAAACAACCCTAAAATACGTGATAGGTTGTTAGACCAGACTACTACCATAAATTATCATTTCTCATCTCAATTTCCGATTCTTCCCACTCACGCTTTCATTACAAGTTTAATCAATTCGGTGCATATGAAATAATAGAAGTTCTTGAGTGAGTGGTGAGGGAAGATTCCAGCCTTAGTGAGCTACGATACATTAAAAACAGTTTTAATCGTTTTAGATGGTTTTTACAAACACTCGATCCAAGATATTTCTATATTAGTTTTGCTTAAAGTTGGAAAAAGTATATATTATATGACTCAAATGTTCAATTATTTTAAGAAATAATTTTGTTATTACAAAATATCTTGTCATACTATTTTAGAACATCAAATAACCCAATAACTTTCGAAATGATATATTATCTTAAGAGAACTCTATATTATCAATTCAACTTCTCAATGCACATGTTATCATATTTATTCAAAGTATTGATAACTTGTTGGAGCCTAGCGTTGGAGATAATTGGTAACTACGTGCAAAATATTGTGATGCGCCGAATAATTTATAATTATTTAACTTGACTATAATTGTAGTAATTATGATATAATTGTGAAATTAAATTCTTGGGAATTATATTTGGAAACTTGTAGTTTAAACTAAATTTAAAAAGGGCTTTCGAAATATTAAATTATGAGATAAAAATTCTAATAATAATTAAAGGGGTGAGATGCTAATTAGATGGTGCATATTTAATTTAGGGTTAGACTTAAAAAAACACATACTCCACCATTTTCACACACTAAAACCATTGATTTCCCTCATACTCTCCCTTACTTCACGCCGTCAACCTCCTTCATGCCATAGGGAAGATTTCAGTTCTATTTTGATCGTATTTGTGTGAGGACAGAGAGAGGATAGCTTGACTTTGATTGTTGACTATGAGGTACGTAGTGACATACGAGAAGGTATGGTATGACGTAATTACATGATTATTCATACAAATATTGTCATTATGATGTGTATGAGTTCATGGGTATGCAAGATGAATTTGATGTTTATGGTTTGATGGATATGTAAGTGTACACAATTGATTATGCGAATTGAATTGATGCTCATGGCATGGTGAATATGAGAAATGATTGGGGATTGTTGTGATTGATAGGCATGCTGGCCTTTGATGGGTTGTTAATCATGAATGAGCGAGAGGTGACGTATTATGTGAGATATTGATTTATCTTGGTGATGAGTATTATATTATAAATATCGATACTTGGTAATTGTGAAAATGCGGATTATGAAACAGGAACAATTCAAAAAAGATTGTATTGATTCAGACTTATTCAGGTAGTGTACTTTATAATTTTCAATAGCTTTATTATGTTGAATTATGATTTTGCATATTACTATGATTGTGATTATTATGTCAGTTTATGCTTACATGGTTTGTGGACTTTTTCTGTTGAAACATGTAAAGCAGATACTACGTTGACAAAGGAAAGTAAGCTTGAGTCTCATGAGATCACATTGCTTTCGAAAGTGTTGGATGAATGTTAGTGATAACAAATGTTATTATGCATTTAGATTCATACTCATTTATTTACTGCTCACCTATGAGTAACCCAATGTCCGTATATGATATGTATAAATGTCTTGAAGTTTCTCCTTATATTTTAGTATTAGGTGTATATTATTTTGGGAGATAAAGATTACGAGTTATTTATTGTTTCGGTGATTTATTGGGAAATTGGCTATGTTGTTAATTATTGATGGAGGAAATGTGATATGTTGATATTGTGATTGTGGAGGAATTGATTATTGGTTCTTTGATATTTATGTGAAGTCAAGTTTACGGGGAGAATCTGCTCAAATTTTTATAAAATCCCACATAGTAATTATGAAGCACGTTGGAAGAGTTTTACATAATGAACAGTTATGTACATATGACTTCGTAAAAATGCATTATTCACGAGATCAATCTTTGGGATCTCACAACAATGATAAAAATGGTTGTTAATAAAAATAAATAAATGACATCAAGGTTGTAGCCTAATGACTGACACCTTCTCTCCATCATAAAGGTTCGAGTCCGTATCCCCTAGATTAGTAGTTATTCAAAATAAAATAATGCCATATGATAAAAGGGTATATATAACTTTATTTAAATAACCATATTAATATACTCCAATTAGACAAAAGAAGACCCCATGGCCGTCTGCTTGTCCCCCTCATTATCTCGTGACACGACATTAGAAAAAAAACAAATGCATCATAGTCAATTATTGATTCGATCTCTGAAAAAAATATGGGACTTTTGTGCAATCCTATCTTGAAACTGAATTGGTCTTGGCTATTATATCGGATACTCGGTCTTACCTATTCTATGATATATTATTCTATGGGGTATATTCATTTATTAGATATGTATATTCTCGTTCTAGAATTGAAATATACACATCTGATGGATGAGATACCCTATTGAACACTATCTCATGGGATTGCCAAAAATAAACCCTTGAAACCTATCATATGACCAATCCCTCCTAAACTTTTTGTTGTTAGACAAATGAGGCATTTAATTTTTGAATTCTCTAGCTAAAACTCGGGCTTTTATGCAATTTTATTTCCACGAATGTGAATATGTTGCATTGCTTTTTTTTTTTTTTTCTTCTCATGAATATATAAGTGATAGTATAACATGAATTGAAGATCCATCTCTTAATCTGTCATACTAAATGATCATTTCATTCAATAATCTTGGTTTTCACATGTTGCAATAAAATAAATGGTTTACCATAAAAAAAAATTAAATTTTTTTCACGCACTAAAAGGATTAATTAGTTACTCTTGGTTTCCACCTTGTTTTTTCAAAAATAAGGTATATAATATAGAAAAAATGATAATTTATCCGAACAATGATAATTAATCTTGCATTTTCTGATATAGAGTCCAAACAAGAGTATTATTTGGATGTTTGTTTAGCCCGATGGCTAAGGCTCTCTCCAACCGAAAACAGCCAAAATATGGTTCGACTCATGTAACTACACTGGTTGTATGATGACTTAAATGTAGAATTACCATGTAAATATATAATAAATACATAAATAGATTTTGATAAATAAAAAAATACCCGTTAATATGTAGATAAATTTTATATTTAATACAAAAGTTCTATTATTTTTTTGATATGAATTTTAGAGTCGTAATCACATGTCACATCATGTATATATGAATTTTTTTTTATTAGTCCTAAACTTTTATGATTAATAGTCTACATAAATTTCATTTTGATAAAAACAATCTAACTTAATATTTTTAACAAATTTAGTTCTATATAAATTATTTTTTAAAAAATCACATAATTAAATATTAAATGATATAATAATATTAATGGTTGATAAATTTTAAAAACATTGTAATATTTACTTAGATTTGTTAGCTTTTGTTAAATTTTATGCATTTTTTTTTTTTTTTATATCAATGATATTGATAGTTAACCTATTTGGTTAAATGTTATATATAATATATAAGTTATTAATTATTTTAATTCATTAAAACCTAATAAATTTTGTTTTTGGCGGGTTGGCTTATCTAACCTGCAATTCACATCGGGTTGGGCCGAGTTCAGATTTTTCCAATCTATCTGGAGTCAGGCCTAAACAGGACGGCCCATTTGGGTTATAGATTTGAGCAGATTGGGTCGGGGTAGGTTGGGATAACTCAAATTTTTATAGAATTATATTTGATTAGTGTTAAAAGTTTGGACAAATATTACAAAATTTTTAGTTTCTAATACCATTTTTTAAAAAATTTAGCATGATATAATAATAAGTTGTTGAATAAAAATTCAGTCATGTTAGCATATAAAATTATACATATAAATTGGCGCATTTGTCTCATTCCCTCTCTCTAGACTCTCTTTCCTCAACCTTTCCTCTCTCAACTTGTTTCCTGTTATTTTCTATTCGCTTCATTCTTCCAATTCTTGTGCTTTAATTTCTGTATTTGCTCATAAAAAATCTTAATTGACTTTATTATATTTTGCTCAATCTATCATACTGTATTCAAATATTTTATCTTTCTTTAATCATTTTGTAATTTCCTGTTCGACCTTTTAAGTGTAAATGGCTGGCTTGGACTTGAGTTCAGCTTCTCACTTTGCTTCTCAGCTCCATCTCCAACCGCAGTCGGAATCCGACGATGAGACCAATCGCAACAACTTTTCCGTCGATAATATAGAAAACTCTTATCCGGGTTCCGGTGATGCGGGGGGCCGTAGGCCAAGAGGCCGCCCACCAGGCTCCAAGAACAAGCCTAAGCCTCCGGTGATCGTGACTCGAGAAAGCGCGAACACGCTTAGATCCCATATCTTGGAGGTGAGCAGCGGCACCGACGTGTTTGCGGCCGTGGCTAGTTACGCCAGGAAGCGGCAGAAGGGGATTTGTGTATTAAGCGGTACAGGCACCGTTAACAACGTTAGCTTGCGGCAGCCGGCAGCTGGAGGATCCGTAGTCACGTTGAATGGCAGGTTCGAGATGTTGTCGCTATCAGGTTCGTTCCTTCCACCGCCCGCGCCGCCGGGAGCCACCAGTTTAACGATATACTTGGCCGGTGGACAAGGTCAAGTGGTGGGAGGCAATGTTGTCGGTGCGTTGATTGCCTCGGGCCCAGTTATTATAATTGCAGCGTCGTTTACTAATGTGGCGTATGAAAGACTGCCATTGGAGGAGGAGGAGGAGGAGGAGGGGCTTCGCCAGTCGGATGGCGGCGGAAGTGGTGGCGTGAACGGCGGAGTAGGTGGTGGCCACCAGTTTCATGATCCATCATTTGGGCTTCCTTTCTTGAATTTGCCATTCAATAATATGCATAATGGCCAGCTTCCAATGGAGGGCTCCGGCGGCGTCGGCCGGCCGCAGTTTTAATACAGTTTAATCTAAAGGCTTGATAATTTCCATGGGTCATATCCTCTCCATGTTATTGTACGTTTATTTCATCGTTTTTGTACCGCCTCTTCATATTATTAACAAAAAATCGTAATCGGCAAAACAATAACTCTTAGCTACAATTTAAGGGGTCATCTAAACTATTGTTTAGTCGGACAATAACATATAGCATAACCTATGTAAATTAATAATGTCGAGACCAGCTTGGAACCTGAAAAAAATATTATTTTAAATAGATTATTAATTTATCGAATATTGATTTACGAGAACACATATCTTACATAAGATTCGAATTATCTTGAGGAGTAATTAATAATATGAATTTTTTTTCTTACACAGATAAAATAAAAATCCATGGCTTCACACTTGGGAATAAAATTGATTAAAAAATAGTCAAAATTAGGTTGTTGGGTTTATTTTTTATTTTGAGGAGATAAAATTCTGTGGAAAAGGTTTCATGACTTTCATCTAACTTGAATTAAATGACTAAAAATTTCTTTTTAACCATTTGTTTTTGGTAGCTTAATTCAAAATTAATCTTTGTTTGACTTAATTAGTGAAGTACACTAGAGAAGAAATGGTAAAAGTCATGCCAATGCCGCCAGCACTATATTAGCAAGTTGCGCATTATTCAAATAGGCTGTCTTGTGACACATCCGGGCTAAGGATTTGTTGTCACCTTCTTATTAATAAGACGACTCGAGTTAGAGCCTTGTAAAACACAATTCTCGTCCCTTTTGGTCCAAAAAAGAAGGCTGTCTTGTTATAACTTGTAGTATTAAGTAATGAAAACACAATATTTTCATATTTATGATTTTTCAGGCCCTTAATCACAATAACTTGTATATGGTATTAAGTGAGAAGGTTAGAAAAAACTAATTGATATATCAATAATTTCACTTTATATGTTTATTTAATTTTCGAAAAATGTCATTTCTTGTTTCACTATTGATAAATATGTGTGCCAAATGAAAGTTTACAAGGCAATATCTATAAGTATAATGGGTTCAAATTGTTGACTAGTTTCTTATTTTCCACATATTAAATATTTATTATTGGTTTACATGGTTTAATTCATTTTTTGGCTAACAAGAAAAAGGTATGAATGTCACATATTTGATTAATTGTTTAAAGTAATTATATATTTGAACTAGTATTCATGTCATGTTGTAATATATTATGCACCCCTTGGTTTGTTTAGTTAACTTGTGGTACTCTCAGTCTCAGTTCATTCCACAAAAAATATAAATTTAGGAAACTATTTTTGAAAATAATGAGAACAGATGAAATGTTAGTTTCTCTATATAAAAAATTCAATATTGCGATTAAAATTCAAACCATATATGGATACTCGTTACCATTGATCAAAACAAACTTGTTGACTAAAGCATAGCCCGTATATTCCTGGAGAAATTCTTTAGTACACCCGATGCATCAAAGACCAACACATATATACATACATAGGGTTGTGTGTTGGTGTTTAGGTGCTTCGGGTGCACATAAAAAATTTCCTGTATTCATGTGGTCTTCTTTTGATTCCGAAAGAAGATGGAACACCTTCAGAAGAAGCTTGAACTCTTCTTCCATGACTCGTGCCATATCTTTTCTATTTTATATGTGACCCGTAAAAGATGAAACATCCTCAAAAAGGGTATGTCTTACGTTGTTGACAATGTGTTGGAGCGTAATAATTGTCCATGTTTGGAAAGCGATCGAAGTGTGGCACCTAAACTGCTATATGTCTTAAAGATTAGAGTTATTCCGCTGCCGCCAGTTATAGCTTTTGGTAAAGCGACAATAGCTTGATCCTACAATTGGTATGAGTTTCAATGTCACGTGTAAGTTGCAAGGTAGTGCAATTATTGAGAGTGAGATTGTTGGAGTGCAATAATTGTCCATATTTGGAGATCGATTGAAGCGTGGCGTCTGGGCTGCTATACAGTTTAAGGATTAGAGTTGAATATTTACCATAGTTTTTGGTAAGACGGCAAAACTTAATCCTACACAATGAAGTCCTGAGTGGAGAATCATCATAAAGGTGAAGTTTGGAAATGAAGTTCAGGATAGTGCATGTGGAGAAACAAGAGATAGATGTGTTGCATACTCTTTGTCATCTCAAGCTCATCATTGAGAAAGTATGCCACAACATGGTAAGATGCTCGGTGAGTAAAATTTTGCAGTGATTTCCTTCTAATTTAAAAACAATACATTGACCTGATGTGAGCTGTTGGATATAGCTTTTTCAGTGTTTTGGCCTGATATGTTCCTCCTTTACTTGATAATACACCAACTTCAATGCCAGATAAGTTTTGCCACTCGTGTATTCATTACTGGGGTTGAGAATCGATAGGAAATATTGGGCGACTTCTTTTCTCCAACTATACTATCTTCGGTCGCTCACAAGATCTGAAAATCTCCATTGAAACTCTACTTTAGGAACACCCCCCTTAAGAGGCACTCAAGGATATCCTGCATATTCGTGTAGTTGCATCGTGTATACACACATGTCCGTTTCTTCGGCCACAACGACAAACAACTTAATTCTAATGGATTGGGGTAGGCTACATGAACCATAAACGAAATCAAGTTGGGTCGTGCACTTGTGTCAGTCTTCTCCAAGAGCTTCTTTCGGTCACAATATCCTCGTTGATCCTTTAGACTCCAAATCTTTGTATATAACATCGAGACATGTCTTATTTGGTCATACATTTGCTCTTGTGAAAGGGCTGAAATCTATATATTTTACTCTACGAACATGTGCATTAATAATTAAGGCAAGCTTGGAGCATACCATATCATCAGCTATCTTGGAAGATAAAATACCTGGAGTATCCAAGAAACAGACATTTGGATAGCCAGCAATCTGCCATTTAAAGTTTCTAAGTCAATGTAATTACTACATTTGATTAGCTTGGAGGAAAACAAGAGAGGAACAGTTTACCAAACAGGCAAAGCTAACAGGTAGATGAACTGAAGGAAATACAAGTTGTTCATATAACAAATTAAACAAGAGAGGCAGCAACTATAAAACCCTATGAAACATCTTGGAAGATGACGTAGGCAGGAAAATCAAAGGTTCAAATTCATCACAACCATATCAAATACCTACTAGTGCAGACAAAATATCAAGAAAGCGTGAAAAATCGATACTTGTTCACACGGGCTCAGTCATTTATCTCAGAGCAAGTTGTCATGGAAAGAGGATTAGTCACGACACGTGCCATAGGGTAGGGACCAGTAGCAATTGGTTGTCTAATTAAGTCTTCTTTTTTTTTTTTATGTAAGGTCGAGCTTAATGTCACTTGAGTCAAGAGCTCGTGACTTAATTTCAATAGTAACTACTTTGTATTCTCAC